>CM039679.1:39737590-40109805 GCA_022537955.1 Schmidtea mediterranea | reverse complement strand
CAGGAGAGAGATCTAAGTGTAAATTCTTTTTTGTTTTATTGGATATTATATTATGATATAATTGAGATAGTACGAGGAAAAATGGTTAACCTGAGCTATCTAGTGATAGTACGCTGCACCAACGGGAAACCCTGATCAACCCCTGAGAAAGGAACTGGTAGGCGCCAAGTCGCGTAGTCAGCAAGTAACGGGAGAGATGGATCATCCTTGGGAGCTTACGGATGCGATTACCACAAATTTTGAAAGGTGGGGTGAAGAGATTAATCGTATGTGTGTGTATGAGAAAGAGTGCGCACGAACAGAATTAATAGTTTTGATTAAAGGTACCTAGAGATGCACTTCTTTTTTCTCCTGCTGGGGTGAGGCACAGAGGACACAGCAGGAACTGTCGTGCTCAGGTTTGTTACAGCCAAGGGACTGATGAACGCTGAGCCGTTCGATAACAAAAACCCGATCACACCACCGAGTATTCGAAACGATTCTTTTTTTCGCTGGAAGGCACTCGATACAACACACGGATCCCACACCGAGTATCGGGGCAAACGGTAGGTGAGATGTGAACTAACCGGTAAATGGTTCATACTCAAAATGTCCTACTAAAGCAGATGAGAGCCTCGAATTGACGAGAAACTGATGGATGGAGCGGGCAGAGATTTGATAAATTTTATTCCCGCTCCCACTTTTGAGCACTTCCTTTTTTTCACTTATTCGGGAAATCAAGTACACGCTTTTGAACTTGATTGAACGTCTAGCATGGGCATACTTTTATATCTTCGAGGTACACAACCGGACCCACACGAGTACCAGGGAATGTTTTTTATTGCCCACGCGAGGAGTTTGGTAGCAAAAACCGGAACCACACCGATACAAATAATCCGAAGGCGGTGAAAGTAAGCGTAACCGGAAAAATGCGCGGCCAAAAGACGCCATGGCTTGAGAGTCAGTGTGAGGCCTCAAACATACCCAAAAGTCATGTTGAGCTCAGTCCGATATAGAGATAATATGAAATAGAGGGCGGATGATTATATATCGATAACTGAGGCAATAGAGGGCGATGATTATAACAGATACTTGAGGCAATAGAGGGCCGATGATTATAACAGATACTTGAAGGCAATAAGGGCCGGATGATTATAATCAGATACTTGAAGGCCAATAGAGGGCCGATGATTATGACAGATACTTGAGGCAATAGAAGGCCGGATGATCATGATCAGATACTTGAGGCAATCCAGATAAGATATGATATGAGTAAAGATGAAATATGATTATGAATAGATATTAAAGGTCACAGATGACCAGTAAAAGAGTTGAACCGAAGGCCCAAAGAGCCAACGGAAATTATAGAGGGCATACGCAGGCCAGGCGGTTGAGGATAAGTAAATGAATTTTTTGGGGGACATAGGAAAAAACAATTAAGGAATGAATGAAAGTTATGCGTATGAGAGTTTAATATTGATATTATGATATAGATATATAGATACGACTATATAGAAACTGATAAGACTATACGATAACTTATACGAGATTAATAGATAATATTACGAGGTATAGATAATTAAAAATGGACTTAAAATGAGGGGGGTAGTCAGATAAAGAAGACGCACCACGATAAAGCGAAACAGGGGATGATAACATATATAGGTATGGTAAACGGAGGAGAATTAGTATAGATTATAGAATATTGGAGTGTTATTTATTTTTAGGAATCAATAGTCAAAAAGCAATAGGCGAAGTGCAAAGAAAGCAGAAAAGATGAAAATATTTCAGAGCAAAGCGGCGGCAGAAAGCAAAGTGATCAACAAAGGCATTTCGAACATAACAACGCAGAAAAGATTTGGAATAAACGTCGAGAGTAGGTTAACAGCAGATAAGCAACTCAGAAGGGTTCAAGGCAACAAAGCAAGAGAAGAGGAAACAGTCGAAGCAAGACCGATAACCGTAAACATTGATAGCATCACAAGCAACCGTCACGAGAAGCAATAAGCCAAGAAGAATAGATGAAAAAGTTATAAAGCGGAAGAAGAAAAAATCGCAAGCAGTAGATAGTGTTAATTACTAAAGTATCACTGCAACCGAGAACCGTCAACAGATAGCGGAATTGAACGATGTTGAATAATACTAGCGAAAGAGGACGAATGACGTAATATCGAAAAACAGTTGACAACTGAAGAATCAGTAAACGCAAGAAGAGTCCGGCACATACAAGCTCAAACATCGACGACTGTCAATTAACTTTCAGATTCCGGATGCAAATACATGTTGAATAACAACAATGCGATGGTAGAGAATCAGAGAAAGTTAGAGGAAACCGTTGACGGCAGCCGTCAACAATGGATTACATTCATAAGAATTTGAGAGTGTATAAAAATATCTGTTCACTGGACCAGAACAAAAGGTAAAGGAGCGCTACCCTGGTATTGAAAGGGAACGCACAAGGATGTATCGTGCAGAAGCGAGAGACGATGACAAAAATGATCCTAACATCGGACAGAAATTAAAGAGTTTTTAAGTAAATGATATTTGGAAAGAGAGAACAAAGGGGAATAGGAAGATATTTGGCCTCCTACACGAAAACCAAAGACGAAGATGAATCAATGCATAGTGGTGACGCATGTGAATTAAAGAACCTGTGTAAAGAAGCCTTCGGAAACAATGATTTGCCCGAAAGATAAAGAAGGTAGAGCGTTTCATAAGAGGAGATCAAGAGGAAGAACATAAGCGAAGCCAGACTTGGAGCTTGGCACAGATAATAGATAAAGCAAGTAGCAATCGCAACAGCGTGTGAAGCACCCCATCTAGGACGGGATAATCAAATGGCAGCTGGCCACGAGAAACCAGACAACATCAACAGTCCCAATGCCTAACAATCAATAAGCAACACAACCATCCAGCTAGAACCAATTCATTCCAAGAGCACAACGAGATGTTCAGCACCGCAACGAGAAATCGGAGGATAGAGGTAATGAACCAATAAGTTATAATAATAATTTCAGGAACATATCCAAACACAAAGAAAGAAGCTCCATATGTCAAAAATAGGACATCGGTAAGAAGAATTTGTGTTTCGAATGTACTGGTCAAAAGATGGTGGTAAACGAGGGCATACTGAGAAAATATGTAGACAACTTAATAACAAAGCATGTTACAATTGTGGTCAACAAGGACACCTCGCAAGGCAATGTAACATAAGAAGAGAACCAAACCAATCAAGATTAAATAACTCTATGGGAAACCCACAAATTAACGGATGCAGGAATATAGATATGTTACGGGAAACATATTCAATGAATGCCCATGAATTAAAAGAGATGATCAACAGAATGCCCACCAACATAACCAACAACGAATCACGTAATGAGAACATGAGAGATTCAAGAGTTGAGAACAGAGAATAGTCGAAGAGCAACGAACAAGGGCGTGAAGGCAAGACGAAAAGCAGAGGAAGCTCAGGAAATCCAGCAAAGATGGGAGAATCGAAAACAAACCCCGAAAAGAATTAATATGATGAGAATGGAAATTCCAGATGAAACTCACACTGCGGAGCAGTGTGTTGAGAACGAAGGAAGGAGAACATGAATACGATGAAGAGAGAACAGATAGAGTATAATACGGACGGGAGCAGAATAGAGGCTCATGCAAGAGTTGCAGCAGAGAAAAACAGAGACGTCGACAACTGAAAGAAATTGACAACTGAGAAATCAGACGAACTAAAACTCAAAAGAGTAATCCGAGCAGAAGATGATGATAACGGAAGATCAAGATACGAAGAAACATTAGGTGTACAAGTGAGAGAAGCGCGAGAGAAGGAGAATTATGGACAGCAAAGTTAAGAGAGTAGCGATGGCAGAGAAGAATAAAAGGGCAAGAGGAGCTCTAGAACAAGAGGAAGAGCAATTAAAAGAAAAAGAAGCATCCTGAAACAAGAGAAAGCGGAACTAAGAAAGAAGGGCGCTATTATTAAAATAGACGGAGCGTTTAAAAACACCTAGAGCGAAGAACAAAAAGCACTAGATCAACAAAAATAGAAGTGACTGGCAAAAGAAAGTGCTATCACAAGAAATGAGAGCCAGAATTAAATGCAAACAAATGAGCAGAAGCATCAACGTCACAAAGGAAAAGAAAGGATATCAATACTAAGTAATAACAAAAATATCGAGATCAGTAGGATCTGCTACGATGAAAAATTGAAATAACAGTCAGAAAAGAAAAGCCCAGTGGGTGAAACTCAAGATGCGAGAACGAGAGTAGAAGGGATAGGTTCCAACAAAAGGGCAACAAGGGATAATGAAGAGGAGGAAAGCAAACACGAATCAATAGTGTGTGAGACACAAAGACCGTAGATCATGAAACAGAGGCGATAGAGAAAGTGAAAGTATAGCAGTCTGGGTGAGAAATTAATTGCAATGCGATGGAAAAATAAATCCATAGTTAAAGATGAATCAAAGATATCCGAATTTATAGATGAGGAAACGAGTGTGCAAGAAGAAGATAACCGAGATATTTAAAAGAAAACAACGAGATCTGTAGAAGAAGTAGATCGAAATCAAAATGTCGCTAAACCTCAGAGATACAAACGCATACAGTAATAATGGAAATTAATTGCGAAAAGGATATCAACAAGATAGTATGGTACATTTCGGCATCATGGAAAAGACTGATAAAAAAAGTAGCCCTAAAGGAATTTGAAAGAATTGTAAGAGAAGGGAGAGGAACCAGTTAATTATTGATTTCCCCAGAGATACCAAGACAGATAATTGCCACGAGGCGAAAGCACAAACGAGTTGTACATGGGTAGTGAAAAGCTAGGACCTTTCAGCTACAAAAATAACTTTATATTATTCAAGGAGGAAAGATAAAGCGAGATATACACCAGTCGGATGCTTCTAATTGGCAAAAGGAATAAATGTGGTAACCGTTAAACAAAATATGAACGCTGAATAAACGACAGCAGATATTGGCAGAAATATTCAAAATTGTACCTAAAGAAATAAAACTGGAGAGAAAAAGAGAGACAAAAGACTAATGAGTACAAACCAGATCAATAATGAAGAATCAAGCAATGACAGGCTAGAAAATATATTTATACGATTATCAATTTAACGAGACCGACTCAATGAAAATGTTCGTAGAGGTGTACGAGACACATGACATTATGAGATTTGACAACGAGTAGAAACAGATGATGTTTGAATAGCCAATTACGGAGAAACATCAAAGAGATATGAGAGAGAATGAACCAATAATAGATAAAAATTTAAAGCTCCCAATGATGAAATAAAGAAAATATGGGAGATTCGATTGTTCAAATGCACGAAATTTACGACGGATAAGATCGAGAAACTTATACACAACCGATAATCGTATAAAGTAGCGATGAGATGGAATGGTAGAGGACGTGGGCAATAATGTTAGCATAAAGCGAAAATAAGTCCGCGAGAACGAATCCCGATATACGAATTATGTAATGGGAAGACGGACAAATTATTAACATTCATGCTGATGGATGAACAGGAGAAAAAATACACAAAAAGGGAACAACAGATCCATGAATTTCAAAAGAGAAATTGAAAGCAAGATGGACCTGAATACTAACATCTAACCAGTTTATGGAGACAAGATGTGAAGTTGCAGGCACAAAATTAAACAATACCCATAGATGACTCGATTGATTGCCCGATCACACCATGGTAAAAAGGTGTATGAATTGAAAAGACAAAGAAATGGAAATGGAAAATGGAGAGAACCGATACAAAAGTGGAGCAAATACGTACGCTAGGAGAAGCGCCCGGAAGACGCAGCAACGAATACCTTAGATTTATGAATGTGAGCCAGTATGTGAATGACTTACCATGATGAAATTGGATAACGTAAATGGAATGGAACGCAGAAGAAGACCGAGGAAATAACATAAAGCTCGACTAGCCCAACACATGGAAATATGTGGATGGTGCGGGAAAAGTAAAATCGGCTGAAGAAGAGAAAATCATAGGTATTACAAGCCATGCAATTCTTATGCAGAGATCGGAAGATACCGGATGAAATTGAGAGTATACCCAAACGGAGATGGGGATATGGAAAAGGAGAACATCTATCCAAGTGTATTGTTCTATTAGCAATGAGGCAGGATATGACGGCAATTAGAGGTGGCATGTTTAATCGAAAAATCACATATTTCAATTCGCAAAACCGGGAAAATGGGAGTAGCGACAATCATGCGAAAAGTGGGAGTATGACCAAGATCATATGATAAACCAAAAGCATAATATCCCGAAAATGTGTCAGGAGGATGTACCACGAAATTTTCTTTTGATAAAATATACGTAAGCACCTCAATTCGTAAAAGATGATACTATAATACTATACGATCGACGTAGAAACAGAACGAGAAATGAAATATTGCGAATCAACAACACAGAGCGAGACGCGAATCAGTTACTCGAAAATACGACATTACCAGGTAACAAATTACTTGCCCACAGATATAGACGACCCTGTGGAGGAAGGATAACACGATACGGAAACGCAAAAATGTAGAGAATAGCAGCGATATTGAGGACACGGAGCAAAAATTCAAGACGAACTGTAAAAAGATTTAGCAAAATGGATAATCGATTCCTTGTAACAGAGTAGAGAACCTGCGAATTTGTAAAGGAAATAGAGGATGTATCGGAGAATGTATTGCGTGGTCCCAGAGCAATTTTCGTAGGAATATCCGAAATGGACCATACCGAATGGGCAGCCGAAACGATAGAGAAGTAATATGGTTAAAAATTAGATGCCAGATTCGAACAATGAAAGAGAATTTTATATCATGCAAAGTGAGTGAAGTGAAAAAGAGATATACGTAGAACCGCAATTTATTTACAATACCACGGACGATCATTAGAGACGATCTCGAAATCGGAGTTACGCAAGATGCATTGGAGCTAAAATAGTATAAACAGTAGCAAAAGACGCAGGTAGAGAACTCAACAAAGAGAAATCAGAACGAAAACGCCAAATAGTACGACAAGAAGGAGTCCTAAACACAACACGAAGTTCACCTGCAGCAGATGAAGTAATCGTTTATCACAACAGGAGATGAAGAGATCTAAAATGATCTAAATGAATTTGTGGACGAAGAAACAACCAGGAGAATACCGGAATCAAGAGATTGTTCATGACAGAAGATGAAAACGATCTGATAACAGATGAACCAGACGAGCTAGTAGTGGTCAAAGACAACCAGTCGAAATTAAGAAGCAGATACGAAGAGGAAAATAAAAAGAAAGAGAACAGACGCCGAAGCTCGAACAGAGACGAATGGGGATAACCTGGTAAACGAACGAGGAGCTACAACATCCAAAGAACTGAACAACAGATGAACACAACGAAAAGAAACAGGTATGGGAATGGAAAAAGAAATCCAGAGGAGACCAAAAATTGATAAACAGCTCCAGAAAAGAAAACTAAAGAACAATGCAGATGGATCAATTGACAACGAAATTAAACAAGCTAGGTCAAGTGACAAGCAGTTACAGGGAAAACTGAAGGCCAAGAACAAGGATGCAAAAGTTGGATTCATAGATTGAAACTGATATGCTGGGAAGCAAATCAGAGATAAAGAGAAATTTAAACTTAATAATATGGTGGGCAGAAGCGAAACGCTGGCAGCAATAAAACCAATAATAATAAAATCATGGACAAAAAGTACGAACCACACAACCAGAGATCCAGAAGGAATTACTGTTGCTAATAACTCACTTAACGAAACGATCCTGATGATCAAATAGATATTTGGTAAGGAATGGCCTTACCAATGTACAATAGATAGTGATATACCAGAAAGCGAACCCCAAAGTAACACCCAAACGGATGAGAATTTGCAATAACAGACATTTCAGGGAAGGTAATTCGAAATCATTCAGCCTGCCTCAAGGTGGATGGCAAGCCTTTATAAATCTGGTAAGTAAAGATGATCAAACGAGATAATGCGACAAAGTTAAAAAAGAGTTATTCAACGGAATTCGAAACAACGCTTAATGCAAGCGATCAAAAACAGCTAGAAAAAAGATGAAACGATAATACACAATACTCATATGGAGATGTGCGTGAAGGAGTAGAACGTTGTAGTATAAGAATTGTGATAATATAAAGATGTATAAATACTCACTAAAAGAAAACGAAGAGTGCAAAGCTGCAAACCCCGTAAACAGCAGACAACGGCAACAGCAGTACGTAAAACGTAATATCAAGAGGTAGCCTTCATTAAAACGGAATAAAAGAAGCTCAGTGAACAAGGAAAATTGTAGCATTTCATTGCCGGACATCATCAACACTCACACCATTATAGAAGCCGGAACGGAAACAACAAGTAGTATCAAGTAAGCGGAGCGAATGTGAAGAAGGATCACGACAGGACGTCATCTCAATAGCTGGAAGAGTAAATGTAGCAGCGAAGAAGGAAAAATAAAAACTACCCGAGTATACGCTGCTGGGAACGAATAGACGGCTGGAGACGGGAACGTGTCAAAGGAGGAGAGTAACCCTATTGAATCAATTGGTCAAAGGAGTAGTAGTAATCGAAAGCCTACCTAAGTAAAGTTGGGAGAAATATCAAGGATATTTTGATCCGATACGCAAGCAAGCTGAAAAAGTAATCCTCAATGTCAGCAACAGATAGATCATGCATACGGAATGTCACGACGATATCAGCCGAAACTCAGAACTTGTAGACTCACTTATTGACAAGAGCGAATGAATCGACTGAAGTGCAAGGACCAAGTGCACAGAGAACAGAAACTAACACACAAAAAAGTGCATAGATGATTTACGGAAACCGGAAAGAACTGAAAACCAACGATACGCACACTATTGGGAAAAATCAGAGGTCACAACCAACGGGTAGTAATTATCAACAGCACCACATCGGAATGAGATCATAAAAGGGCATGGTGAGTAAATTGTGACGAATGTAGCCAGTACTATCATTATAAAGGAATATTCTATCGCGAAACAGCATACCGAACGCAAAAGCGCAAATAGACCCAAAGAGTTGAAACTATACTCTCTATATAAATAACAAGATGGATTTCCTAATATCACAAAGGGTGGCATCAACAGAAAAAATATATCCTACGATTTATTAAAAATGATGTATCTTGAACAGAGTAAATATTAAAACAAAGTTAGCAATGGCAATCACAAATACGGATAACGCAAATTCATTACTACCACCCAGAAGGAGTATTTTGGGAGAATTGTTGGAGAAGTTTATGTACACATACAAATGGAAAAGACAATTGCAAAACTGCCAGAGAATTCACAATTCCGAGAGATAAATGCATAAACGAATTGAGATAATGCATAAAGGGAAAATTCAGATTCGCTTCACCAGTAACAAGGATGAAAAATCCAGAAAAATTCGGGTACTAATATGTTCAGTTGCAGTAATGTATATGGACCGTTAATTCCGCAATCAGCCGATGGAAGTTGTTATCAATTTCCAACCCGTAATATAGCACCGCCAAAAATTTGGATTAACAGAATTGGCCAGCGAAGCAGAATTCAAACCAGTGGATATATCACAGAGTGGGATATACCAAACGAAGGATCTGGAACGAGCCAGAGAACATTTATTATTCCCAGCACAAAGGCAAGCACTACTATCTAACATTGTAACTATAACGGGAGGTAACACATGGAGAGAAACCCAACTACGAAAATGTACTACATACCAGATCATTTTCAACATGCGACAGCAAAATATGAGAAAGCCAGTGGGGAAGATTCTAATCTTCGGAACAAATGATGCAGGAACTTAGGAATATTCTCATTATTCAAAGAAGAGTAATCATATACACAAATGTTGCGTGTTCGATATTAAAAAAAGAGAGAGAAAAATCAACTGGAAAATGGCAATCGGATTCTTACCGTTTTTAGCTAAGACAATGGTATACATGGACACTCAAAAGATATTCACAAGATAAAAAACAGTAGGAATTCTAACTAAAATGAATGGTACCGATGAAGAAGTTGGACGAAAATTTAAAGCAATAATGGACTAAAGAAAGCCCGAGAAACCGCAAAGAATGGAAGCGACAAACAAAGAGTAACTGGAAAACGATGGATAAATTCAGAGATATAGCCTTAAAACAGCGACAATGATGAAAACCAAGGAGGAACCAGATGCTACTCAAGAGCATAAGCTCAAACAAATGGAAAATCGAAAGACAAGCATAGTGGACATATAAACTCCACCACCAGATATGAATGTTTAAAGAAAAGCAGCATCATCAGTAGAGAGAAACATGCCAGTAGAAAGACACGTACCGACACCAAGATCAACAACATACCGAAATATTATCCAGTACATTATCGAAAAAATTGGGCAGACTTAGTGCCAAGAACCAGCCAAAGATAAGAGTTGATAGGAATCGAACTCGACTAAGCTTATGTTACAAACGTAGCTGGACAACATAACGTACCTCATAGAATAAATGGGGTAAGAAAAAAAGCAATGATTGAACGGAGCAAACATCTCAGCAATAAATGGATAAAAACCAGTAGATTGTCGCCAATAGTATAGAAGAAGCTAACATGGATGAATACTTGCAGCAAGGAATCGGTAAGCAGTCATCAGAGAAAAATTCTGGTCGATAATCGAATATAAAAAGTGTTAAAATATCAAACGTACTGCAGTTATCAGGAAACTGAGCGCAGTATTGTATATATCGAATGCAGATCTCATGCAGAATTACTAAAAGAGATAATGAATGAGATCTCGGATCAATGGAACGGAGAGATAAAACGGACGAATATGTATGCTGAAATCAGAAGTGAGATGCTCAGCAGAAAATAGTAGTGCAGACGCACCACAAATGATTTGCTATGGTGAAATGAACGAGGAAACTAGAGGAGGAAATGATTTTTGAGCTAACACAAATTGAGAAAAAGAAGGAACTGCCATTAGCCAGAGAGAATGTGTAGTAACGATAACAGTGAAATTCCAAATCAACATTACAAATTTTTGACGAGGAAGATAAAGTTTATCTATGAAAACGACAAGATTGGAAAAGTTTAACACCGATGATCGATATCGAACTTCCAAACAGCAAAACTGAAGGAACTGAGGAAGAAGTCTGGACAATCGACAGTCAGCTACTAAAACGAAACATGAGAAAGAACAACTACAAAAACTGCTAATGGAATTTAAAGATATATTTGCAGCATCCGACTTAGATTCTCGCTTACAAGCGATGTAACGCATACACACGATACCACACAGGATGACACCAATACACTACGGCCAATATAAGATAGCAGAAAGCTCAAAAACCAGAAGCAGAAAAGAAGTTCAAAAGATGTTAGACGCAGGAGTAATCGAACAAGTTGTTCGCCCATGGCTAAATTCCCCAGTGGTCATGGTAAAGAAAAAAAGACGGAAACACAACGGTTCGTATAGACTTAATCGACGACTCAACGCGGTAACAAAACGGGATACATACCCCTACAGAATAACGAGAAGGTTACAAATGTTCAACGGAGCAGCTAATTTTACATCGCTAGCTTAAAAAGTGTTACTGGCAAATAAAAGTAAAGAGGGAGGATAACGAGAAAAAGCCTTTACAATTGGAAAAGATCTTACCAATTCAAGAAAATGCCTTTTGGACTAATAACGCACCAGCTTCATTCCAGAGATGTATGAATTTTGTAACTCACGGCATCAAACAATGTATGGTATATATTGATGATTGTTTATTTATTCTAGCACCTTCGAGCA
Organism: Schmidtea mediterranea; assembly: GCA_022537955.1. NCBI lineage: Eukaryota > Metazoa > Platyhelminthes > Tricladida > Dugesiidae > Schmidtea > Schmidtea mediterranea. The sequence continues at coordinate 40,098,041 of CM039679.1, read as the reverse complement.
ACATTTAAAGATATCCGTAAGTATGCGTTCGCTGAGACCAAGGAAGTTAAAATTGAATACCCTCCATATGCGAGGGCAAGGAAAAAGTACCTTCTAGGAATATGTGTCAGCAAAAGCAAAGAACAGATCCAAGAACATCGAAAAGATAAAGAATGCCCGCACAAAAGACAGTCAACAAGTGGCAAGAATTCTAGGCTTATTTGGTACTACCGAAAGTTCCATCCAAGAATTACGCAACTATTGCGAAACCAATACACGAATTAACGCAAAAAAGATACCCCCGTTTATATGGAAGAGGAACAACAAACAGCCTTTGAAACACTCAGAGATAAACTGATATCAGCACAATACTCGTACAACCAGATTTTAAGAAACCGTTTTTTGTTAAGCACAGACGCAAGTGGATATCATCTGAAGCCAGTCCAGGACAAATGGGATGACGAGAAAAGAGAACGTTTTGGATATTATAGTTCGAACGTCAAAGAAACCATGAAAAGAATTACTCTGGACCGAAAGAGAAGCATAAGCAAATAATCCAAGCTATTAAACATTTCAAATATTTATTATGGGGTACGAGATTATATCACAAGATAATCACCATTGTAAGGCAGGCCAACATAAAGAAGCCCTCGAGTAAGATTAATGAGAGGGCAATGCAGTGCCACGAATACTCACGTATATAAGTTCAAATCAGGTAAAAGCGACGCCAACGCAAGATTGGCATGTCAAGATTTGTATTGAGGACTGATGGATCAGGATGTGAGACGAATATGCATGATAGATCGCAGTAGGACAATTCGACTTACAAACGAAAAATGACAGAAAGAAATGACGAAAGTTGAAAACAATAATCGAATCAATGGAACTAACCGATATGAAATCTTGACAACAACAGTAAAATTAAAAGAGCAATGGAAGAAACACAGACATCGGATATCCCTAGAGGAAGGGATGGTTATTATTGAATGGATGGGTGAAGAAGACTATGTGTACAGAAACGTAGACGAAAAGAGTATTGATGGCAATTACCACGATGGGAAAACTCGAGGACAACATGTCAGCAAAAATAGACGGAAGCAAGACTGCGTCAAAATATTATTGGCCAATATCGAGAAGGACGTAAAAGGATGGATAAAGAATTGCCTAATATGTGCAACAAGGAAAAGCACGGGAAGTAAATTGAAGGCACCGCTAAAACCAATGCCAATTCCACCAGAACCAATGACGATGATCGCAATGGATGTAGTAGGACCATTACCAGAAACCAAACGAGGGAAAATTTACATATGGTAGTGACAAGATTATAAATCAAAATTCCCGACAGCATTCGCAATACCAGATTCAAAAAGCCAGAACATAGCGAGAATCTAGGGAAGAAATTATGCTGTAGATCGCGAACACCCAAACAGATTCCCGACTTGAATCAAGGAACCAACTTCATGAGCGAAATCAATAGAGGATAGTAACGAATTACTTCAGATGCGAGTTGAGAATACCGTCCACCGCAAACAAATGGTCAAACCGAACGATTCAATGGCATACTAATAGAAATGATGTCGAATTATGTAAGCAGACACCAAAAGGATTGGGACAGATATATAAATCTATGCCTTATGGCCTATAAGAAGTTCATACTTCAGCAACAAAAATGAGTCCTATTTAAATTGATGTACGGCAGAGAATGCAACATGCCGATAAGACTTAGAATATCAACCACCAATATCACAGTATAATGGAATGATGATTATGGTTAACGGGATTCAAGAGAGCGAATGAAGAGATCTGAAAACAGCAGGTAGAATATTAGATGTATCAGAGAGCTACAAGATACATGAAAAAGCGAAGACGTACGTGAGCATAATTTTCAAGTTGGAGATGGGTAAATAATAGCACGCCAGAAATTACCCAGGAGTAGCCAGAAAAGACAAAGATGTGGTAAAGGACCTTATGAGATAATGTAATGTAAACGAAAACAATGCTTCGGGTTAAACTAGTTAATAACCCACTCACCAGACTATTTACTTGACACGTGAGTAGATGTAAGCGATACCGGAACAATAACAAATAGAACCAGAGAATCGAGTAGTGCAACTAGATCACGAAACTCACAGCTAAGTATAAACGGACAAGATGAGCCGCGAAAAATTTAGAAGCAACATCAATAATACCGTAGAGGAACGTAAACCGGATGAATCCCAAAATTATCGCTAAAATCGCGACCCAAGATAATGTAGACAAGATGGATAATAGTGGAAACCATCAGAGGAAAATGCCAGAATGGGTCGAAGGAAAAGGATGGATGAGAAAGTAAACAAGCGGGAAAAATCGCAATGGATTACGCTAAAAAAGGAGCTAGAATCCAACAGAAATGGATCGTATCTAGGAAAGCATACCATGATCGTCACTATGGCAATGTAGAAGGGAACGTAAAACCTCTACATATCGCAGTAAACACAGAATACCAAAGGTAATAGATATAACCAACTTATGCAGAATGCGGAACAGCCTCAATATACAAACGAAGAGGAACAAACCACTCATTAATGTTCGCAGTCGCAACAGATGCTTCTAAACAGTTCTGAGAGAACTACTAAAACAGATCATCGTCAAAGAAAAGACAATGGAGAAAAATAAATGTACTAAACTATGCAAACTGAAATCGAGACAGGCAAGTCAATAAAATTTATAACCAGTAATCCAACATCAGAGAGAGAGAAATGATGAAGTAAAACAATCAACATTCTGGGAAGCTATCGACGCCCAACAAGACGAGCAACAGCATCGTAATGAAAGGACCTATGAGGGTCACCACTTAATAGTATTGATCTGAACTATCATGGAAGAAACAAAACCGTCCTATTATATAAGAAACAATATATGCTCACATCATTTCCAAAAACAATAAAAGGCAATTGTTGAAATGGGAAAGGACTGAAATTCACCAATCAGTCCAAAAGAAGCACTACGAATCGGAGATAGAAGGAACAAACTCATGATGGATAACAGCAGAGGCACGAAGCAAATAAGATTTCAAAGCAAGCATAACAAGAAAAAAAGAAATGGACGATATAAAAGCGAGACTAATAAAGTATACGAGAAATATGAATAATAAAGTCGAGGACGAAATTTCATAAGGAAACCCCGGATTGGAGGTATAATGGAGGAGAGAGCAACAGCAAAAACCAAGATGGATTCAGATACCACTGAGAAAACAAATCCCACAACAAGAGAAAAAGGAATCATCTAACGAGGAAGTCAAAAAACGAGCAACAGCAATAACGAGAAGCGAACAAAGATGAGTACACAACAAAGGAAAAATCAAAACGACCGACCCTGCTACAAAAAAATATGATATGAATCACGTCCAGCAAGTTAACGAAGTGACGAGAACACCCCAAAGGAAATAAAATCGTTCAGAATACGGACATAATAGAAAGGAAGCGCAACGCAAAGAATGATGCTTAAATTGACGAGAATAGAAGCTAAGTTGCAAAAATTCGACGCAATAGGAAAAAACCAGAAAAAATGGAGAATAAGATCCGAAAACACATCATGTCAAATCCACCAAGGACGTAAGTAGAGGATGCTACAAAGAATAAAAGTAAAAATCCAAGTAAAGCCAGAATAGGCAAATGCGAAATAATAAACAAAGGACAGAAACCATTGAACAGTAGTACACAAAACAAATTATCGATTGGTTGGAAAATGAATATGAAAAGCAGGAAAGAGAATGTAATGGGATAAGCCTAGAAGGCAATGCAGATATAAAATATGTGCAACAATGAATAAAATAACCTGCACACAGCCAAACCCTGGATAAAAAATCACAAACACCAAAAGAAAGAGCCATACAACGTCGAGTACGAGAAAATAAAGAAATAATAATAAACCGTAGAATAAACCCCAAAGAGTGGAGAAGAGATAATTAGTTGAAAATATGGGAAAGAACCCATCACAAAAGTCGTGTATCGAAACGAAAAAGACGGAACGATAAAATGGATAGAATCAAAAATGCAATCGAACGAAGATATAAAAACCAAAATACCGCATCCCCAACCAAAAGAAAGCGTGGGAAGTATAGTTAGTACACGCAGAAAGGAAGAGATGATTACTGGAAATCAATAAACAAGAAAACTGAGAATCAACAACTTACGAACAAAACGCCAGAAAGGAAAACAGAGAGAAGACCGTATCAACGCCAGATCAGAGCAAGTAAAGCAGTAATAATAAACATAGAGTCAAAATGCAGCAAAATGAAAGAAATAGTAATGAGAACAACAGGTGAAAAACCTATCGACAAAATCTGCGTATACGAACCTAAAAGAAACGAGCCAGTAAACAAAAGAATCCAATGTTAGAAACAAGCAAACAATATAAAGAATCAAAAGTAATCGATTCCCAAAAAAAGAAAAACTGGGAAAATATGTGAATAAACATCCACAAGGGAACTCATGAGCATTGGAGAGCGATAACACAGGAAACCACTCAAGTCAAATGCGACCGATCAACCTATAATAAAACCACTTGAAGGAAAAAACGAAACATGGAAAAAAGGAATGATCATGGACGACAGCCACCTTTCAATTCACGAAGCATTACAACTTCAGAAAGCACTCAAGAATGTACAACCAAAAGAAGGAATAATGGAGACAACTAAAGCAAGAGAAAACACAACTATGCAGCCTAACGAAAAGAATTACATGATTAAAATGATCTGGATAACAACAGCAGTAATAAGCAGCGTAGTAATGCTGATAATAATCCAACTAGTAAGAACTACCAAATGCAAAAAGAAGCCAGCGAAGAAAAGATTAATGGCCAGCGGTGGAAAAATTCAATACGATATCGAATTAGGACAATACGATGCTGAAAAAACCGAGGAATATGAAATCATAGGAAATTCTAGCACAAGCGGACTCTGGTTAAAAGAACCGCCATTACGAAGCAACAAATGGTCCAATGAATCTGATGTATACCAGATAATGAATGAGAAATATGGGGACATACGGACGTTACGTATAGAGTCCCCGGAGACGATGGTGTAAAACGAGAAAGAGACGTTGTATATAGTGTAAAATATTATGTAGTATAGTAGTAGTAATATGTATACGTCTATATGTAAATATCGTACAAAATGCGTTAGAGACAATACGCAAACAGAGAGAATGCCGATGAATTAATGATGTGTTATAATCAACAGATGAATCCGAATAATGCGAATCAACAAAACCAAGTCAGAATACCACCGTTCACAGAAGGAAGTCAACAACCAGCAGCTGCCAATGTACCTATAGAGATTGTGGAATTAAATCAAGGAATATACCAAGATCAAGGAATTGAGGCAACGTGGAGACGACAATGTGAATTAATGACATTAATAACGAACAATGCGCAAACTCAGTGGACAAATACTCATCTAGTATTAACGGAAAGTGTGAACAGAGGCCTACAACAAGCCATAAGACTGGAAGAACAACAGAGAACAATATTACAATTACAGAGAATAAATGAGCAATTAGCAGATCAAGTTAGATGGCAAGCTGACGAAATTAGAAGACTACGTAACAATCAACAGCACGTAGATCCAGCAAGTTGGGTGGAATGGATAGCATCAATGCCAGAATTCACCCCAGAACCGGATTCAACAGTAGAATAAAAATAACGCGTACCTTGTAAATATGTAAAATAACACGACAGAAAACGAAGCAACGTCAAGTAATCAAAAATTTTTGTAGATATGCAGACGATCACCGAGAGAATTAGAGGAAGCGGGAATCCATCCGAAACTACGAGACGAATAATGAAGGAAAAAATCAAAGTGGTGAACGACATAAAAGAAAGACTAAAATGTTGTAAATGTAAAGAATTGCTGATTGGAGCGAGACAGACGAAATGCGGATGCAGAATATGTACAGATTGTACGATAGAAGTGATAGAAACAAAAACAATAAAATGCCCTGGATGCGACGAAACGTTTGAAGAAGATGAAGACCCGACAACAATGGATAAAGCTACCAACAAAGAGATCAACAACCTATTAATTCAATGCCAAGTAAAAGAATGTGAATGGAAAGGACTTATGAAGGAAGCCGAAAGTCACGCAAACGAATGTGAATATAACGAGACACTATGCGAAAAATGTCAAACCATCATAACGAAAAAGACTATGAAAGAACATCACCAAGTGTGCATCAAGAGAGAAGAGAAATGCGAATTCTGTGGAGTCATCGACGAATGGATAAAAATAGAAATGGAACATCGGAATCCAAAAGAGGAGCAAATATGTGATCTATATGAAGGAGTATGCGCAAACAACTGCGACAGGAAAGATAAAGTCAAATTAAAGGAACATTGGAACGAATGTACCAGCAAACCAGTCAAGTGCCCGTTAGAATTATTCAATTGCCAAACACAACTACCAATTGCGGAGATGCGAAAGCATATGATAGAAAATAGTATCGAACACACCGAAATCATGATGAAAACGATAGGAATGTTGGCATGGGAAGTAAAAAGCCTACGAACAGAAAATGATGCACAAAAGGCACTAATAAGAGAAATATTAGAATCCAGAAAGAATTTCGAGAGAAGCCAAGGAGACACACTCAAGAAAATGGCCGAAATGGAAAAGAAAATGCAACAGATGACCAACAGCATAAAGGAACTAGAAACCAACAGTTCTATAGCCGGAAAACATCCTACAGCACCATTTATATGGAAAATAACCGAATTCGCAGAAGAGCTCCAGAGAGCAAAAGACGGAACACAAAGAATCCTAGACAGTCCACCAATATACAGTTGGGAAAATGGATACAAATTGGGCATTAGATTATATCCGAATGGAGATGGGAATGCAACAGGTACCCATATCAGTGTCTTCATCAGAGTAGGAAGAGGAGATTATGATGAATTATTAACATGGCCTTTTAAACAAAATATGATATTAACGATGAAAGGACAAGAGGATTACCGCAATCCAATCAGAACAGGAAATGAACCACAGATGGGAAGGCCAACAACTGACTGGAATACAGCAATCGGAACACCACGTTTCTATCCACAACAACGATTGAGAGGAGAAGGATTCTTGCGAGAAGATAATCTGTATATAAAATTAGAAGTGGAGAAGCCAGACAGGACGTTGTAAAGAAAAAAAGAAAGTGTAAATAAATGTAAATAAAATAATAAAAATCAAATAAAAATCAAAAAATTACAAATAATCAGAAAAATCAGAAAACAAAAAAAAAAAAAAAAATTCAAAAAATAATGACGATATTAGATGGCAAGCGGAATCAGCGAAGAGATAACAGTACAGATGAGAGAAGGACCAGATTCGATATGGACGAGATTATGGAAAAAACCAGGGGAGGAAGAGAAAGTTGATACACTAGCAGCAGCAATTATATACTATAAAGACTATGACGGAATAAGACGGCCAACGCGAATCATAAAAGCGATATACTCACAAATGAGAGTGAGAAACGAGGAGCTGAGAAAAGAGGAACAGAGATATTTAACGTTTAAAGACAATAAGGTATTTACCGACCGGCAAAGCAAAGAAATGGCTGCAGAAGGATTTTATTTTACGGGAACGCCCGAACTACCAGATGAAGTTACCTGTATTTATTGTAAAGGAAAACTCGCCAAAATGGGAAAAGGGAGAGACAGCAAAACGAGAACACCTGAGGAAATTTTCAACCTGTCCATTTAGAATTAAATATTGACGTCAGAAACCAAGCAATGAACAGATCAGAAGGACTCCGAAATCAGAATTAGACCAAGATGAAAAGGAGGCGAGAAAAGATAACGATAATAAAGAGTTTCGAAGACCCAGCAGAGCTAATATGGGAAAAAGAGTCTATAAATAGAACATTCGAAGAGAGAATCAAAACCTTCAAAGGAAATCCAAGAGCAGCAGAATTTGCGAGTCAAGGGTATTGTCAAACAGCAAGAGAATAATGTGCGAAGGATGCAAAAATCAACAGCCAATGCCAGATCAGAATGTCAAAAGGCTAAAACATAAAGGAAAATGTATGTACAAACAAGAAAAAGAGTCAAAGAATATCGAAATAATAATTACCAACCAGCAAATAGAAGATATCTTAGATCGACCAAAAACGAGAACCATAATGTTATTATCAGGGGTAGATACTCAAAAGATGAGGAAAATAATCAAAGAAAGATTAGCTAATAATTTAGAATGGTACGACTCGACACAAGCAATAATTCGAGCAATCAAACGATATCAAGAGAAACCGAAGGAAAATCGTGACAAATCCATGATAAAAGAAGCTATTTTGGAGCAGTATCAATGTGTGACATGTTGGCAAAAACATGTAGAAATAATTTATATTCCTTGTGGACATATGGTCACATGTGAAGCATGCGGGATAAAAGTCAATATATGTCCAGTATGTAGAAAGCCGATCAACGGGCGGATCAAAGGATTCCGTTTCGCTGATCAGTAATTGAAAATGGAAGCAATGTGTAAAAAGTGTAAATAAAGATAAACGTAAAAACAAAAAAAAAAATAATAAAAACTCAAAAACCACAAAAATACGAGATGATGTAAATTATGATAAAATTTTGAGATGATTGAAAAGAGAGAATAATCGATTATTAATATTTAGAAAACAGTTATGAATCCAAACGAGACAAAAGAAGTTGTAAAAGAGGGCCGAAGAATCAAAACCAGCAGTCAAAGATCAATCAGAATCAATAAAAGTAACAAGTGAAGAAGTAGAATTATGGAGACAAAGAACGTTACAATTAAAAGAAATGCTACTAATCGCGGAAGAGGAATTAGTACAAGAGACTCTAAAAACGAAAATGATGAAAGAAAAGTGGGAAAAACAACTAGAACAAAAAATAATTTACCCGGAAGGAAAAGAGAAAACGTACCAAGAGCGAGAAGAGGAGATGATGAAGGAATTCATGCAGAACCAAACTAGAATCAAAAATCAACGGAAAGAGATACAAACCCTAGAGCAAGAGAAGCAGGATCAACAAAGTGAAATCGAAAGATTGCGAGAGGTGATAAAAGACAAAGAAGCAGAAATACGAGAAGAAGGAGAGGAGACGATAAAAATCATACAGCAAATGCAGGAGGAAATTGGGCAAATTAGTACCCAATACCGAATAGAGAAAACAAAGAGAACCCATTTGGAACAAGCCAAAGAATGGGCAAAACGACAAGCAAGATACTGGAAAATCAAATGGACAGAAGATAGAGAACAGTCAAGAAGCAATTGGGAATCACGGATCAGACATTATATTCAACAAAAAGCCGAAGAGGAGGACCGAACAAGAGCTTATAAAACCAAATGGGAAAATGCGAAAAAGGAAGTCAACAAACTGAGAAACCAAGGGCAAAAACCATCAAAGAAAATTAGAGAGCCCAGAGACGATAGACAAGAAAGAATGCTGACTCAGATAACTGATCAAGCAAGAAAATGGCGAATAGAATGCAGATTATGGGAGGACGCCAACACAAAACAATCTAGCTATATAGTGAAATTAGAGCAGGAAGTTGAGTACCAACAAACCAGAGTAAAAGAGATGCAAATCGAGCAGGACGAAGCTCATCGACAAAGACGAATACAACAAATAAAAACGGAAAAGAAAGAAAGTTGGATTAAATTAGAAGCAGGAAAATGGAAGGACCAGTATCAGGAAGCCAAAAAAGAGATAAGACGATTACCCAAGAAATTGTTGAATACCGAAGATTGGGAGCTATGGGAGCAGATTGAAGAGCAGAAACATACAATCGACGATTACAGTAACCAAATACAAACATTAGAATTCAACGAACGAATCAGAAAGAATACAATAGACAGGCTCAGAAAAACCGAAAAGGCCCACAGAAAATGGATTGATCAATTAAATCAGAAGATACTGGAAACCTAAATGAACAAACTGATGAAAGACGACAAATCCAACAATTAAACGAGAGGATAACAGAACTCCAGCAGGAGGTGAACGGACACCGAGGAGTTGTAGTATTTAAAGAAATTCAGTTGAGACATCAACTCGAAGTCAACGATCAGTTGAAAGAACAAGTTGAAGCAGAGATAAAAGCGATAAAGCAAGGATACGAGGAAAACGAACAGAATTTGAGAAAAGAGATTGAAAAGTTAAAAGCGTTAGAAAACACGCATCGTTTGGAAGCGCAAGTAGAAGAGTTAACAGAAAATACAGAATATCTTGCCTATCTCTTAGACGAAGAGATACAAACATCAAACGCTTTGCGTGCAGAGGTAAATACCTTGCAGAACCGACCACCAATCCTGCTTATGCCATTATACCCAACTGAAATTATAAACCAAGTACCCGCCGAACCCGATGAAGGATTCGGGGAGACGGACGAAACGATAGTGTAAATTTAAAGAGAAAATTGTAAAAAGTGTAAAAAGACAAAAAATAATAAAAATGACAAAAACAAAAAATTGTAATCGATGTATATTTAGTATGAATTCAAATGAAGTAGAAATCCGAATGAATCTAGAAGACGGAGAATACGTACCAAGCCCAATTCAATTAATAGAACCAATCGAGCAAGACCCACTGAGATATTACAGTAAAAAGTGGAGAGCCGAAAGAAAAGAATGGCAAGAGTTAGTGGAGGAACAAGATTCAGAAATCGCCCGGATCAACCAACAGTTAATGCAAGCTAAACAACTAGCCAATATGATAAAACGAAAACTAACATCTAGCATGGGAGAAAATAGAGATCAAAAGAGAGAAAATGAACGATTGAGACGAGAATTGGCCGAAATAAAGACTCGTGTAATCCTGGAAGATTATTGGAAAACCGAAGCAGAACGAATGAGAAATAGCAGAAAGAGCGAACAGAGATATGTAATACAACTAGAAGACAGTTGTAAAGAAGCCAGAGAGATAAAAGAAAGTCATCAACAAACTCAGGACGAAATTAAAACATTAACAGAACAGCTCCAGGAAGCGAGACGAAAGCTGGGAAAGCAAACAGCTAAACGAATAAATTATAAACGTCAACTTAAAAGAAAGCAAGCGAAAGAAAGAAATCTCCAAATGAAAATCTATAACCAACAAAGAGTAATCAAAGAAAACAAAGAACGACTAAAAGAACTCCCAAAAATAACCGAGCGATTAATAAAAGCCCAAATCCTAATAATGAGATTTTCAGAAAACAAAACTAAAGAGGAGTGCGAGAAACACTCAACCCCAGAAAAAGAGAAAGAATAAAAAGGGCTAAAACTCCACTGTAAATAAACGAAATAACCTTGTAAATAAATATAAAATTAATTACGTATAAAAATAGAAAGTATGAACCCAAACCTGTGGATAATAATGATGATAATAATGAGAAAATGCAATACTGAGAACCCGTTAGAAAAATGCGAGAAATCCCAACCCTTCAGAAGAGAGGACAGCACCTGTGCCGATTTCAAAGAAATTTGTAGTAACCCCAATAATGAGGAATGTCAACAAATAAACCTCCAATGTATGCAATGCCCCACAAAAGAAAACAAGGACGAATTGAAACAGAATATCGAGAGAACCCAAATAATGGTACAAACCCTACTGAAAAATAATGAAGAGATAGCCAATATAAAAAATGAGAACCGAGAGATAAAGAAAACCCTAGAAACCCTCATCAGACAAATTCAAAGAAAAGCCAAAGCAAACCCCAATAATAAACCAATCCAAGAAATCGCCTTATCAATCAAAAGGCAACAAGGAAAACAAATTAAAAATGAACCCAGTACAACAAGTCTATCAATCGAACTTATACTACCGATTAGTATAACCTCTAACATGATACTCCTAATATGCTGTCTCATCCTCGGCCTAACAAAAACAAGCAAAGGCAAAATACCCCAATTCAGAAACTCAGAAGAATGTTCAACCCAATCCAAAATACCAATCAAGTTAGTAAAACTTCAAGACTCTCGCAGATTTCCATCAATCACCCGTCAAGATCAACCCAGCTCGAGAGCGAAACTCAAGCCGTCAGCGATTCATTCGAAGCCAAATATAACTGATTTACATTGATTGATTAATTCAGACTGATCTATAGTGATTTGAACTGATCTTATAAAACTTGCATTGTTATTAAAACTGAACTATCCAATTTTGATTATGTATCGTAGCCGGACCTTAAGTCCATCTTTGCCTTGATGATTTAACTTTACCGTAGAAATTTTTATGAATGTGAATATTGAAAATGAAAATGTATGTGTCATTTTGAAATCAATTGAAATTGCGGGTCGCAATTTTACGGACCCCCGAGTGTTTTATGTTGGGCCAGAACGTAAACGGCCTTGGAAAATGTTTAAATGGATCAGAAACACACACGCAAAAATAACACGCAATTTAAATAAACCCACTGAAACATCAAGTAAACCCGATAAAATCTGAGAAAATAAAAGAATTAAATATAAAATAATAAACATAAAAATAAATTAAAATATTAACAAAATGCACCAAGATTCGCACGATACCTATACAAATATAACAAGAAAAACACAACAAATTCGACGAAATTGAAAAAATCAATTAAAGTTCATTAAAGTGAAATTTAAATCGAAAAATTGAATTAGTAATAATTCAATAAAAATTTTAAATAAAAAATTATAAAAATAAATCGAAAAATAATAAAAATAAATAATAGAATTTGCTAGAAAACAACAAGGTCGAATTTTGTTTTACTGCATCAAATTTCACACGTCACACAAATAGGTATATATACTGATCCATTTTCACATTTAACTAACCATTTTTTCAAACCAAGTTTGAACTTTAACCATTTTGAAAACCATTTTGAAAATCTACCATTTTCAGATTCCAATTTTGAACTTTAACCATTTTTGAAAATTGTGAATCGTTGTTAAAACTATTTGTAAACCATTTTTCAGATCAGTTTAGAACCATTTCGAGAATTTGTTTTATTATTCTAGGTGAGAAATATTTATGTTGGAGCCATCTTTCCACACCACGTTCATAGCATCTCTGTAGAGCTCTGCTTGACGGCGGTGTGGGGAGAGAGGCATTTATGTTTTCTATTATGACATTTTATGTTTTGTATGAAAATTTTGGAATGGTCATGGAGGGTAATTTCTGTTATTTTGTCCTAATTAATAAATATTATTAATATATTTAAATTATTCTACATATACCTAACTTATTTATATGCTTTTATAAATTTTAATGTCGAAATTTTTCCGGCCCACAGCCGACACATCACGCAAGTAATTAAAATCTACATAGTACAGATGCATGTAAGTGCGTGGAAAATCGCCAATGATATGTACCCGTGAAGACTCAGCGTGCGCAACGCAGCGGTCGTAACGTCAATATTATCCCTATAGCTGAAGCGAGAAATAAGGAAGAAGTCTATGGCTGCTTCCTCGTTTCTCAATTCTGTAAAATCGACCTAAAATTATGTTACATACGGCTTAAAATTATCACACCGAGTAGTCCAGTGGGCACTCAATAAATATAATATGAACTCAATATGCGTCTAAGGCCTATTAAAGGGAAAGGGTACTCGGGTTAAATTAACTGAAATCGTTGTTATAACTATTTTGATTAACATTTTGAAATAAATAAAATTTATTGGGAATCATTGAATTCGATTAAATTGAAATTATTGATAAAAATTAAAATAACCATTAATTGTAGAAGTAAAGTGTTTTATTTGGATTAACATTTTGAAATAAATAAAATTCATTGGGAATCATCGAATTCGATTAAATTGAAATTATTGTTAAAAATTAAAGCGACCATTGATTGTAGAAGTAAAGTGTTTTGTGGCTAAAAATCTAAGTAAATGTTGGGTAAAGATAATTTAAACGCTCGTAAATTATTGATTAGGGTATTAGCAAATAATTTCATCAGTTAGATTATCATAATTCATTTCAATAAAAGCAATCCGATCTTTGGGTAAGAACGAGTAATGCGTTGATCTAATCCAAATCAACCCCGATAAAAATGAAAGCAACTGAGAATCGAATTCATTGATTTCAAATAAAGAAACGTATCAATTAAAGGTGAAACGATTTTCGAATAACAGCATGAAATCCCTTAATTAAATTGTTGATTACAGGTCCAAAGTTTCATTGATTAAGCGAAGGAAAAGTCTTAAACAAAGTAATCATTTAGTTAAATGTTGAAAACTATTGATAAAAATAAAATAATCTGTTGATTAATAATCCAAAACTTCATCGATTAAATAAAAGGAGAAACGTTAGGAATTAAAACTTTATTATAACGAAATCGTTAGTTAATTGCTAAAATTATTCATTGATAAAAGGAAAAATTACGGATTAGAAATAAAGCACTCATTTAGTTAAATGTCGAAAACGATCGATAATAATAAAATAATTCGTTGATTAATAGTACAAACTCATTGTGTAGTAAACAGAGCTTTTCCTTTGATTTAATTAGATGGATTAAAATATATAAATTCCTCACTTAAAAACTTAGCAATTCAGAATAAAATGGGGTATAAAATATTATTCACTGACCAAAATAAAATAAAGTCTGATTAACATAAAGAAATCGTGGTTAAAAGAACCAAAATGAATGAATCAACAAATGAATACCAATCCGTTATTGAATAAAATTGACAAACACCCAAGTTAACACTATGGTAAAAAGGCAGGGATAAAATCGAAAATGATCCGAATTGGAAACGCGAACCGGCTAATAATATTAGATGCAACTTGACGATAGCCATTCAGTTTAGAAAGATTTTCTTGATATCTGACGAATATCCTGACGCCAAACGAATAACTATAAAGTTAATAAATACACCAACAAAATCACAAGAAATTGACTTACGACGCGTAAAATCCGATATAGTCCAACTTAGACGAATAAACATATCAAATGATGAATATCAAAGTGATGCTTGATAAGGAGTCCCATCATTAGAAAGTCTACGCGCAATCCACAACCGAAATTTGCACCAAGTCGATAATAGAAGTCGCCGATCGATAACTAAATTAACTTGAGAGAATCAACCGGAAACCGGAAACCTACCTTGAATGAATCTAACATCCGCTCGATCGAAGGGATTGACGTTTCCGCCAACATCGTCCTGACAGGATGTGACTAAATTGAATATCGCCAAATTAAGTACAACCTGTAAACTTTAACTCTGTTTCGAATAAACATTAGCATCATAGAATAGCGGATTTTAGAATTAGTCTAATCAATATCGATGTTATGTATTAGTAAATTGTAACTTCATGTTAATTAATATGACTTTTATATATTTAATACATTTCAGAATTAATCCCAACCAGCAGTAGGTAATTGGTAAACCTTAAATCAACCTCAATATCTAATACCATAGCGGATCCTTTGAGTTTTGAAACTGATTTTTTAACAGATAGTAGCACTAAATACTTAGTAAATTTTAAATGAATCTTAATTAGCAGTAATTCCATCCACTTAACAAACATTAATGCCTGATAGATAGTGGATTTTCGACTCACCCATCTGCCCAACACTAAAAATATTATCTAACATGTTCTAATTATTACCATCATTAACAAGAGTTATGAGGAGTTAGCCAACAGAATACATCACACCAGGAACGCACAGATAAATAACCTTAGTCGTTTCGAGTTGTAATACTAATCAAGCTAGTAGAGTGTAATCGGTCTAAGAGCAATAATATAATCAACGTTTAGTCTAGTATTATTATAAGCCGACGACTTAATCGAATTTGATAACGATAACAATTTAGATATGCCTATCGACCAAATCACCATTCAAGTAGCAGAGGAACCACACCCAGGAGAGGTACCAACAGCCGCCGCGACCACCGAACAACTTCCACCCCGGCGGTCACACCCGACTACTTGGCGATTGTTGGGTCTCAAATCCGATCCTTGTGGACTCGCCGGACAACAATACCCGGCCGAAGAAATATATGATCACGCCAGAAATCTCCTCACCTTCTGGGAACAAGTACAAGAGCAAGTGGACCTCAATGTGGTCAAAGCCCGGATGTACCTCACGAACGTGGAGGAGGACATCCGCGTCGGGCTCATCGCGGAGGCATACCCACCTCACCCAGTCCGCGACACCCGACGGCCCTATACAGTGGCGGCTCTGAAGAGGAGTTTAGAGAGAGAATCCCCGGAAGATGTACTATAGTAATGACGAAGTGTTGTAGAAATTGAATTAAATATTAAGCGTTATTGTTTTTCTTATTCGTTATTATATCTCTTAGATAAACTAACTTCATACAATTTGTTTAATTAAATAATAAAGCTTTGATTTAATGAAGACAAAACAGAATTTAAATGCTCTCCTATTATAGTGATGTCGTCCCTACAACTTCTACAAGCGGAACTGGAACGAGCAAGACAATCGAACGCAGAGTTACTCGCCCAAATCCTTCAATTAACTCGAGAGGCTCAACAGTTGAAAGCAACCTGGGTTGATCCAACAAAAATGAGAGCTGTATACCACCGACTCACGGCGGCACAGAAAGGATGGATAGAGGAGCGGCAGCTCAATCAGAGTCTGCGCACTCAAATTCGGGGACTCGAAGTCGCCCTAGCGGTATGCCGAGAAGGTGAAGCGGTAACTTATCCGCTCATCTTCGCCCCAACCCAAATGCCGCAGACAACCACCAAGCCAACAGAACAACCCATCAATAATCGTCGACCGGGACGTAAGGAACGTGCCCGACGTCGAGCAACGCAGCTGCAAAACGCCAAACAATAAATATTCCACATGTGATTGATTCAAATAGAGTAGTGTTCGCCTTAGTTGAGTCGTTTCTTTGGAATTGCATGTCAGTGTTGTCACAAGTAACCTTATTACGTCTCAGTTTTCTACAGTCAATTAAGAACGAATCCTGTATAGTTATGAGGGACAGAGCTAAGCGAGCACAGGTCTTCTATCGACAGCTCGTGAACCCGAGGATTGTCCGAGCAACTACAGTACTAGCACATGGTACTCAATTTTTGCGGGCAATCCACCACTTGAACACATTACCAACGTTGCCTAGCAACGGGTGCCAAGTGGCGATCAGTATCATTTTGTATGGCGTTACGAGGGCAACCACCGATTAGTTCAAACAAACAATGAAACCCTGTAACCCACCATAATAATGGGAAAAAATACTTTGGTTAAAAATTGTAATTTTTGAATTAATAAATTTTTGTTACCAACTTAATTTTATTTTTAACTATATTAACTCTGACGTGTCCTTAAAATAAATTGGAAATTGTTTCTCCTTCCGTTCATCTAGGGCTGGGATAAGCAACCCGCGGCCCGCCAAGCATTTTTTTTGTATTTTATATTATAATGTTTATTAGTATATATAAAGCTTTGTAAATTATTAATGAGTGCGGCCCGCCACAAAATTTAAAATGGTCCGTGGGTTAAAACGGTTGCTCACCTTTGATCTAGGGTGTCCAGTCGTACCGGTTTTCAAGTCAATGTCCTTGCGTCCTGAAAGAAGTTTTCACTTTTCAATTTTTATAGTAAATAAAGTATTTTATTAACGCACGAAAAAATCAACTAAGAAGATTCCGAAAGAAAACTGTCTGGTCACTTTATTTTACAGCTTCTTTTCCTTCACTCTAATTCTGTTCACTTTAATAATTATTTAATTTTATTATTCAGGCATACTCAACAATTTTAATTTATGTTGCTACCAAGAAATCACCGTTTTATGCTTTCATTTTTATTATTTAGTTTTTATTATTATTGTATTATTAATTAATATTATTATTTCATTTATTAAAATTGATTGTTTGTTATTTTTTATAGTTTCGTAAGATTTGTGATGGGATTTCAATGATTTATGTTTTTGCATTTGATCTTTAAATTGTAATTTTTCTAAATAAATCTGGCAGAAGTATGGACGAAAAAGTTAAATCTTCAGTAAATCTTCTAAATATGTAAACTTTACATAACTACAGTTAGTAAAGATCTGATGATATTCACTTGCAACTGTTCCAACGGAAGAGTGACTCAGTGCAAACTGTAATAAATATTATTTTACAATAATGATTATATATAATTATAAAATATCTGGGAGATCTGTAAGATGCCTTTCAAAAATATAAATTTTATCAGCATTTCATCAAATAAAGAAAAGGTTCAATTGCGACCAACACCGCCATGTAGTTTGTGAAAATGGAAGAACATAAAAATAGGAAGAGCATCGGCCTGAACTTTGTTAAATTTTTATTAAACTTAATTTTTAAACTTATTAAACTTAATTAATTATTTTACAATTTATGTCTAATTTTCAATTTATTTTGTTATGTTTATGAGTGATGAACAGTGATGACCCAAGGCCTACTTGTAACGTACATCATCTTACACAGCATTTTCACGGTTGTCCTTTCCTTTCAAAGGTATGGAAAGCTCATCGTTCGAAATTTGGTCCTATGAATCTCATCAATTACAGTCTAAGAGAAAAGTTAGGATCCTTGATAATACTTGTAAGCGCTAATGTTATATACTAGTTCATTGCTGTTGAAAGAGGTTTGTGAGTTTGTTTTGTTTAGGTGTTCATATATAACTCAGTACATGAAATCTCAAAGACAATGGATGTTATGAATTTATTAGAAATCAGACAAATACACAGATAGGATCATATGTCACTACGGACACATGGGTCGTACAACCAAATCATAATACAATTACCTTAATAGTTTTACTTCTTTCTTTCATTCCATATCCATTTGCTGTTTCAGTTGATTAAATTTTACACAATTCTGTATTGGAAGAAGGAAATATTTGTGAATTGTAAGGAATCGTGTATGCATATTTAATAGAGTAACTAGCAAAATTTACGAGAAAAATTTTAAATTTGGGTTTTTCATTGGAAATTGCTTACGATTGTGAAGTTGTTTGTGATCATTTGTAGGAATGTTAATTTATTTTAGCGGTTTAATATTCGGTTAACGTTTACGTGCTTCTGATCACATTTCACTCAAGTCACTATGAGTACGTACCGAGTAACGTATACATTTTTCTGCTTTTGACGTTTCAGATTTCAGAGGACATTACATTTCTAAATCTATTTAAATCTATACAAGACAGTTATGCCCCCCGGAACAGAAATCAATTGATCGATCAAAAACTGAATCAAGAAAGAAAAAAGTATTTCGAGTTTTAGAAACAGAAGAGCAACTAAAATCATTGCTCTATGTAAAGAAATTAAATTTGATAACCAATATGCGTGTTCCACTACAAAATGATGCATCCTCCGAAAATTTCTCAAAACAATTGCTGGATAATGAAAATTAGAAGATGACAATCTACAGATCTATTCAATGTATCACATTGCCAGCAAACTTTTGTAAGATGACATTAACTAAAGACGAATTGAATCAAAATGTTTTCTCAAATATCATGCGAAATTAAATCATTTTCAAAATTCAAAATGAAATACCAGGCGAAGCTACAACATATAACTCCATCGATACCGTGATAAATCAAGACGAAGTTGTCAATTATCCAAGATATTCTTGAATTAAATGGATTTGCCAGGTATTACACCGCAAATTTAATATTGAAGTGTCTATCATTCTTTCCGTTTCGCAACGGCTTTCCTTTTAGGTTTTATCAGATAGCATAATATATTTCTTCAATTTCTTTTGCATTCATTTTTTATACTATATATAAAAAAACAAATTAAAAATTAAAAACTTTACAAGACTATTGGGACAAATATGTAACGCCAAAAAGGATTTGTGGGGCAAATATGACCCGCGACCTAAAACTTTTAAAAAATCTGTAACATATAAATAAATATAGTACTTACCTTATATAAAATACTCCCAATAATTACGTTTTTCACTAATTGTATTATAAAACACCTTTATTTTTAAAAATTTAATATTTACGTTGGGTTTGTGGTTTTTGTAACCTTGACCCCAAATAGAATCTTTCTTTGCCCTCCAATGGTTACCCGTTCCTAAGCAACTTTGGTGCTGTAACCACTGGCTATGAGATCGCCAAAGGTGAGCGCTACGAAAGAACTGCTATGGCCCGATCTCAAAATGGGTTCAACGCACTGCCATTTGAAGGTTTATGTGCGATTTCTTATTCCGGTCCCTTACCTATGTGTGTGACACTCTTAGCACTTAGATTTATCCTCCAAACCTCTCAAGAATTCAATTTAACTAATTTTAAACTTAGTATTAATAATTCGATGGGATAATCAATTTAAAACTAGAAAATCAACTATGACCATTTATTAGATAAACGATTTAAAAATTTAGATCAATCTTTTGCTTGCGCGACACGATGCTTGGCACGCTCCGCCTTTCCGGGTAGACGTTGGGTAGGTTTGGTTGCGGGTCTGGTGGTCTCAGTTGCTTTCCTATAGGCCAGCTGAGCCGGCGCGAACACAAGCGGATAGGTTACGGCATTGCCCTCCTGACAAGCCGATAACGCTACCTCTAGGCTGCGGATTTGTACCTTCTGAGTTTGATTGAGCTGCTTTTTCTCAGCCTAACCACGTTGTGCATCGGTCATTTTTGGTATAGGGATTTCACTTTCCCAGGCTTTACCCACGTTGCTTTGATCTGATGGATTTCCTTTGTCATTTGTATCAGTTGTTGATGTAATTCCGCATTTGTTTTACGCGACTTTTCTAGCTCTCTTCGTAATATTTTGTACTGCCTCATATCTACAATAAGGTAAAATCATTATCGAAATTACATTCTATTTTATAAAACTCTCTCATCTTTGTCTATCCTAGTTTGTCAAAAACCCGTACTATAATATTTACTTTAGTCTCTCATTTTATTGTCGATTAATTTATGAACAAGGAATTGAAACAAAAACCTAAATATTTATTTTTACAACATTTAATATTGTCTTGAACTTTGATAGTACGTGCTGGAGTTACACACTGGGTGCTCACGTGCGTATGGATGGTCGTGGTTTTCTCTGGAACGTCTGCCCTCGCTCCGCATCTCTCTAGGGAGGATCTTCCGCGGAATCACTACATCGATGGACGCTGTTTGCTCATTTAGTCTTCGATCATCGAGCTCGAAAGAGGTGTTGTATGAGGGGGCATACCCTTCTGTGCTCGGGATCCTCTCGCGGCAATTTCTGCGTTTATTCTAGACAGGTGGCACCTAGACCTTTCTACCTACCCGTCCGTCTGCCTTTGATGTTCTTCGAGGCGAGCCAGAATGTATTCGGCGCGACCTCGGATTTCTCGAGTTGGGTTGCGGCGCGGCTCTCTTTTTATTGCTACGAAAGGGAGATCGGTCTCTCCAAAATCTTTCTAAAGGCCTGTTCTTGATTCTCTCACGGGAGAGATTGAAAATCCCGCGTCCAACATCGCCTGCCTACGTCTGGCGTGGAATATGTGGGGAATCGTACCGTGACTCGGGACGCGTCGATCCAGGAATCATCTGAAAAACGAATATTTATTTTCTAAAAAATACTTCTATTCTTTTAACTCATTTGGGAGTAAATGGCATGTGCGTGATTATTTAGTCGTTGGATCATAAGAATACGTAATATTCTGGGCGTCCGCGCGGTCAAAAACAAACGGAATTGCTGATTGTTACGTCGTCAATAACCTACTGCTGATGTACTGGGTGGAATTAATCTTGTTTAAATCTGCGCTTATCTGTTTCAATCTGTTTGCCTCATTAGCTTCTTACTTTCTAGGGTCTATGCTATCTCACCCAGACGCCCCACAATTTTGACCTTACCACTATATACCCATGAGCTCATGTTGGTACTGTATATAGCAGCCGAGAGTTCACAAGCAGGTGAGGCCCATTTCTAAGACTACTACTTGTGATAATCTCGTTTTCGGGTTCCTCACTGCCGTTAGAAGATCTTACGTCTACTTAACTTCTCGGATTCCTTCGACATTTATATTCACATTTCCCTTCCTTTGTTAGCGATCTTATACATACGTCCGTAATAGTATTTTCCCATCAATTTACAATCGGCCGTTGAATACAGGCCCACATTATAATTCAAGGCATAGTAATCGAAACTTAATTAAACATTTACCATTTAAATTCACTTAAACCCAATATGCAATTTAAAATACTTAATTACCGTTTTTAAATTCCAAAGTTTAGGAAGTTACCGAAGGGGAAAATCTTATTTAATGAGAATTTGATTCTATTCTCTTTAATTATTACAAATTTTGAATTAAATTCCTTGATTTACTACGAAAAATATAATAATATCATCGACCCGGAAACTTGTTTAAAATCGTAAATTTTATATCTAAAATAACATGCACTAATTTGAAAATTTACCAAAATTGTCTAATTGGACATTCAATCAGCTGTTTTTAATTTTTAGAAATTTTAATTCCTAATTTAAGGGAAAGTACGTTCATCTTGGAGTTTTTATCTTATCCTTAACCAAAATATATTCCTTTTCTATCAAAAATCCTCACATAAACATTGAAAATTAATTTATTGAGAGTTATGATTTTGCTCAATTTACCTTCTTCAGTTGAATTTATTTTTCTATTGACACTGTTTACGTTAATTGGGCCCCTATTATCTTCCTATCATACATAACCATGATCGTTAAGGTAAATCACTTATTAATTATAGAAATAAACTAAAAATCTCAACAAACGAAAATTAAGATTAAATACAAAATTTAATTTCGAATAAAATTGGGAACAACAAAACACGAAAATAATAATATAAATACGGATAATACATAAATCAGGGATGGTTCTGAAAACTACATCAATTTTCATCGTAATCTCTGTTCTCATTCGTCAATATCAACGGGGAATTTACTTTTTCGGCCGAGATTTAATTCATTAGATCCAACCTGAGGAACTGAGTGGCAGAGCTCGTCCCCGAAATCATCGGTCCAGTAGCCGACGGGAGCTGAGGTTTCTCTGCTTTCTTCGGTCATGTCGTACTTTTTGTCGGCGCAAATTTGAAGTGCGGATTCTGCGAGTTTTGTCGATTTGGGAGATTTCTCATCTGATTTACGAACTCTGGATATTTTCCGGGACCCGAATTGCTGCTTCCTCGAGCACCTAGGCCGCATTTGCCACCAGGGTGACTCCTTCGGCTCGACGACGTTCACGGTGTCGCCGGTTTTTACTTGGATTGTGCTTTTTACTGATCTTGGGAGTTTGTGTTGGGCCAACTTCGCCTTTTTCCGGGATGTGGTTTGCCGGTATGAGATTTAATTGCACAGCTAAATCGCGGCCGGCTATCCGCTTGGTTAATTCGGCTTTCGTAAAAGATGAGATCAATACGGCGCTCTGATCGTTGATGACGATCCTTTGGACCCGATTTTCGGCGATCAGGTCATCTCGGCATCTGGTTAGACGATGTATCTGCATGTGCAGTGCTTTCACCACCTCGGGAGCGAACCACGTACCTAGCGTGCGTTCGTGCTCCGCGAACAACTTATTATATTTTTTCTGGCAAGGAAAGTGATTGAGATTGTCATTCTGGTTATTAGGTTGGGGGGATGCATTTGCCTTGGGCGGCGATAATTTGAGTATATTGTAGATGGATTGCATTTTCTGTCGGATTTTCTTTTGTTTTGAAAAAAGTTTCTAATTAACTGGGTGAATTCTTATTAATTATATTAGTCATTATAATAGGATAAAAATTAATTAACAAGTTTAGGGGGCCCAAATTAGTTTTTAGAATATTACCGGCAAACACTCATGCATACATACACACATATTTTGTTAGTTTTGATTTTCTCTGACCGAGTTGGTGACTGTACCTGTGGGGCTTCTCACCGGTGACTCGGAAAAATTGAGAAACTAAAGTTAGTAAAATTTTCCAATAGTCGACACATCACCTAATATTGTAACACGCCTGTGTGATTTTCGTAGAGTTGTTCCAATTCTACCTCGACGCGCTGTGCGGGAGTGTTTGTGTGTTGCATAGGTAATTTGCTTTATGTGATTTTTTCGCAGAGGCTTTCTGCGATTTCAATTTAGATGTTTTTAGAAATATTTCTAATCAAGGTTGGGATTGTCTCACGCATCTCGATCTCGGGTCCTCAGTTGTATTGGCTTGGTGTACCGGGCAATAAATATAATGGTTAATATATTACTATTAAAGTTATTATTTTCATCGACATTAAAATGGTCGTTTTTCCTGATATACTCAGTAAGTTGTCCTTACACTTAATAATAATATTGTTGGGGTTGTCGGTGAATTTGAATAGAAATTATTATCGATCTGACTCTAAGCGTGCTTTAAACAACAGTAACGAACTCCAAACGATATAAACTTTATTGATTAATACACTTTATCTCCACTTTAAAATGACACAACGAATTATCAATCGATCACACTTAGTGCTTATTGCGACCCTTCGGGAAGAATAGCACTTTTTGGATCAATTAGCTTTACAATCAACTGACTACTGCGGTGGGTTTCTGAGATCGGTAAGTCTGATTTAGTTGCTTCGCTTTGCTTTGACCTTGCTTAATTTCTGTTTCAAATTTCTCTTAAATTCCTTTTATTTTTCTTTGTCTTCTGTAATTCTTTGTCTCCCGCAATTTTGTCTTATTTTTTGTGTTTGATTTCAATTGCGCTTCCTTTTTATCATTCAATAACACTTAGTGCAGTCGAATAGAATTTCTTACCGCTAATTCATTTAGGGCCACCATGATCGATGACAGCTGTCCAGATAAATCATTTTTTGGAGATGCCCTTTCCAAGATTTTATCTTGAAAGGGCTTTCGAGATGATGTGCGAATTTTTTTTTTGTTTTTGTTTTCCGAAATTTGCACTTGTTAATTATAAATGACCTTCTTTGATTTAATTGTCTGTTTTCATCGATTTTCTCTTATTCCTTTCTCGTTGTTCAACATTTCTTTTTCATTCTCTTTTTATGAGGCTCCAGAACCACATCTTACTCACTTCTCATTGTTTCCCCCAATCATTTTACATGTTTATTAATTATTTTATTTCATTATTTAGGTATCCTCAACAATATGGTAAATTTTCCTGACCTAAGGATTACAAGAAAAATAAGTCGTCATAACAAAATGTTGTGGTGTTTTCCTTATTTGGGGTGCCATATTATTGTGGTTGTCAGTTAGCGCGGGTAGCTGGTTAAAATGATTTCCGCAGTTAAATTTTTTATTTTTAATATTTTTAAAGAAAAATTCAAATTATACTTGTAGAAATGTCTACTATCTTTTAATAACCCAAGTCGGTCCTCTCATTATGTCGCTATATGACAGGAGTTTCAAAAATACGGTGCTACTTAAACATTTATATAAATGTTATCCCCTAATTTTAGCGATCTTCCAGCAGTTTACAAACTCACAATGGCCGCCACGGGGAATTCCGACGGTGTCCTACCCCGTGATCAGTGCAAACAAGGCCTGACCAGACTAAGCAGACACCGAAGGGTGGTCAGTGATAAAGTAACATGTCAACGTCCTGCAAATTTAACTGCCTGAATTGAATGCTACTTCACCATTTTCCACAAATTAATATAAACATATATAAAATTAAATTTAGGGGGACCTGTCGCGGATACTAAAAAGTATCGTGGCCATCCATGATAAAATTTAATAAATCAAAAAAATCATTAACATAAAAACATATATATCAACAAAACTACTTACAATTCAAGAGTTTAATGTTCAAACAAAATTTGAAAATATTTTGAAAAATTTTTTAAAGCCCAGTTATGAAAATGGCTACTGTATTTATAGTGTTCTCATGCCTGTGTGCGACCAATCAGCGAATTTTAAATCTTTTTTGGCCATTTTTCGGGTTTTTTAATGGCTTTTATTTATTTTAATATTTTTCTCTTTTTCTATTTATTTTTCTTAATTTTTTAATATTAATTTTATTAAATTTACATTTTTTATTTTTGCTGATTGTTACTTTTATTCTGGTCACCACTTCCGCCTGTGTATTTTCTAAACCTTATTTTGAAAGGTTATAGGCGGTTTTGTTTTTTACTTTATTTTTTTATATGCAATTGTATGAGAAATTTTATTAATTAATTGTTTTTAATTAATTATGTTATTTTTTAAATTAGTTTTAATTGGTGTTTTTTATTTTATTTTCTGCTTGCGTTGCATGCTTATGTTATAGCAGCCATTTTGATAATTTCTAACATGACATTACATAGTCATTGTATTTTGTTTAAATGATGGCTTATAGCCCAACACTACTATTTAAGCAACTGGAGGCTTTAGGTAGATAAGTCCTTGTGCGAGTTTAGGTCTTGTGGGTTTCTCTTCGGGGCGAGTTACGAGAACGATTAATTTGTCGTGGTGTTAGTAGATCGTGTCACGTGCCGGACACTTAAAGTTCACAAAAAAAATCGTGGCATGTTTATTTTGTAAGGACGCCTGACGTTATTGGCGAGGCAGGTCATTTAATTCTGCTCGTGTTTCTGCGTTCGTGATCAAAGACTTAGCTTACTCCGTTTGGTTCAACTCAACGATGGCATATTAAAACAAATTAATAAATCTTCTGTATTATATCAATTTTAATTATCAGTTTATGGCAGTAAAAAATTTCATCTTTCCGTCGTCGCGCTGTCATTAATTTCAGGGGCATTTTCATCTCGGAAAAAAAGAAAAATTATATATCCTGGAATTCGAGTCGTCTGCTATGCTGATTTCTTCTCCATGGTTACTGTATCGGGTTCTTCGTTCCGTGGTCTAACATTTGGACTTTCTTATAGATATTATCGGTTATGAGACATTCTTACTTAGTTATTGACTCGAGTGGAATGAATTCACCACACCAGCAGTGTATTTATTTATTTTTTTTTTTTTTTTTTTTTTAATTGGTTTTTATTCATATTTGCTGCCTCTCGGCCAATTGTGCGAGCGAGGCTCAGCACTTCATACTATTTAGGTTTTTATTCTACCTACACAAAACTGCAACGCAGATGAGATATCCGCATTGCCTCACAAACATACTTTATACAAGACTAAAAGGGAGAGAAAGAGTGTTAAGGTTACGATGATCTATATAAGAGGTTCGGTTTTTGTAGACCATTTCGAGAGAGAATTTGTCTTCAGCGAATTTTAACGAGATGCATATACCGAACTTTCTCTTGAGATCCAATGCTGATTTTTGGAATTTCACAAAGAAAGAGGTGTTTTGAAATCCCTTGCTGATCTCACAGTTCATCCATTTCAGACCAGCTTCAAAGTTTTTACTTCCTCTAGAATTAGCAAGCTCAGCTATCAACATATCTCTAAAGCCAAGATTAGAAGAGTGGAACAGTCTTGTTATTCCTGTAATGCTCTGAATAAGATATTCATCGATAGTAGCGGTGATACCAAGACCTCCCATTTTGCAGTGAGTATATATGAAATAGTTGCACTGGATCAAAGCATTGCAGGTATAGGGGTTGATGAAAATGGTTGAAGGTTTAATAGCATGTGAGAAAATATATGCTTTGACCAAGTGGTGCGACCATCAAGATAGTTCTTTTTCGATATCCCGGTTGAAGGCAAGATTCTCTGGAAGGCTTCTGGGCTTAATTGCCTCTTCGTCTGGGATGTTTTGAGTTTCGTCAGTCGCAAGTATCACTTCAAGGTTTATGGGTGTAATATTAATATCAGTATCCATTTTGGTAGTTTTACTGTCTGATATTGAGTTAATGAATTCTTTTAAGTGCACTGTCTTGATATGATCAATGAGCTTGGTGAAAGACCTCCAGATACCGCAGTAACATAAAATGCTTTTGGTAGGATCAAAACTGTATTTGGGATGAGATTTCATGTGCTCCATTATGTCAGATAAGTCTGAATCAAGGTTAAATATCTCATTGCATTTCACCTTCCGATTGCCAGTACGGTAAGAGCAGTAGATCAGGTTTTCCTTCGTTAATCGCAGATAAATCTTCTTTGCATCAGCATTTGCAATCGTTATTAAGTGTCCGAGTGTTTCAGCGTGATTGAAGAAATCAGCATATTTTACCAGAACAGGTGTTTTGCTATCTTTGCCTGTTTTAGGATGACAAGATTGACAATCTATATAGCATTGCTCACTGAATTGTATTATATTGTTAGATTCAGCATGTTCAACTAATGCGTCGTAGTCATATGCTGCAATCTCGCCACAATCTTGAGATTTGTGTGCAGAACTGCATGTAAGCTTTCGCTTGCTTCCAAAACGATATACAATGAGATTTTCCGTATCTTTAGCTTGACAATTTCGAGTAGAATCAGGTTTCGTTTTCATTGGTGGTATGGGAGGCAGTGCAGCAGTCTCTTTTCTTTTCACATTAAGTATTTTCTTAATAGTATTTTTTTCAGATGCTTTCGTCATAATATTGAAGGCATTCTCAGGTATATTACTTCTTATTTCGTTGTTCATCTGCATTTTATTAATTTCGTTATTTTCAAGTATTGAT
The DNA here is from genome assembly GCA_022537955.1 of Schmidtea mediterranea. Lineage (NCBI taxonomy): Eukaryota > Metazoa > Platyhelminthes > Tricladida > Dugesiidae > Schmidtea > Schmidtea mediterranea. The sequence continues at coordinate 40,069,694 of CM039679.1, read as the reverse complement.
TGTGAGAAAAGGTCTATGTCAGATTCTCGAGCATTATTTGTTTTTAAGTTAATGTCATCATCGTTTTCAGATTCGTAGTCCGATATACTACTGAAAACATCGGATTCCATATTAGTTTCAATATTGTCTAATATTTTATTCAAGTGGACATTGATTAGTGGTACTGGGTAGGGGGATTCTGTAATGTCGCAATTTTCAGCAGTAATGACTTTTGCAATTGGCGAGATTGGAGTTTTGGGAAGTTGCTCAGCCGTTGGTATTGGAGAGTATGATATAGAGCCGTACGTGTTTCCAGATGTCTGTGCTCCCATCTCTGCAATCGGCGCATCCAGATCCACATTCATCATAGTCGATGGTTTGTTTATTCGCTCTTCAGTCATATGCTGAGGGGTATCCTCAAGATCTATTTTTATTTCAATAGATGTGGTTTTTATTTTTATTGGTTTAGTTTCTTCATTTATGTCTTCAGAAAAATATTTTAATGGACCAAAATGATTTTCATTTTTTGAAGTAGGTTTTGGCTGACTTTTGATGGATTTATTATTGTTTATAAAAGAGTTGGTTGGTCTGATCCAATGGGTAGTATCAGGTTTCTGGATAGATGATATGTTCTTTACGATTTGGTTTATTGGTATTAAGTTCGGGCTTGGTGGATTTCTCGTAGTTGCTGGTTCCAATTGGTCAGTATCGGGATGATCAGTGAGTCGACCGCAGGTCGACGAGCTGCGTCCACTATTTTCGCGCGCATTAGGCGCGCGAAAAATTTTTTTAGCATTGATATTAATATGTTTTGATATTTTTAGATATTCAAACACATTTATGAATTGTTTAAATTTAAAATCGATTTTAAATAAAAAATCTTTTATAAAAGATTCATATTTTAAATTTTTATAACGATTTTTAAAATTTAAAACTATTTCATTATTTAAAAGTTTGAAATAGTTGTCAATAATATTTTTTAAATCTTCTTCTTTGATTTTATCTTCGATGGTTTTGATTGCTCTTGGGGGCATTGATATATTTCTATCCATTAATATAAATTTGATTTGGATATATTTGAAGATATCGATGTGTTTTATTTCATAGTTGAAATTGCCTTTATTTTTATGGAAGGTCCATATGAGATTGGCGAAGAAATCATCCGTTAGTTTTTGATTTTTTCCAAAGTGATTTTCTTTAAATGATTTCCATTTTTAATATCTTTTTCATTATTTAACTTATTTTCTAACATTTTATTCTGTTTCTTATTTTCATTGCTGACCAATACCTCTTTATAACTTTTCGGTTCATTTTCTCTATTTTTTTCATTTTCATTGTTATTATCCTCATTTTTAAAATTTTTTGTAATTTTTAAATTTTTAAAATCTGGAATTCCTATATTATTTTCATCGATCTTTTTAAAATTTGAATTCTTTGTGAAGACGATTTTTCTTCCTTCTTCATTTTCATTTATGGTGACGATGATATTTTTTGATTGAATTTTATTTTCTTTTTCATATTCGGGTATTTTCTGTTTTAAATCATTTAATTTTACTTTTAATAAAAATATTTTAAATATCAGTTCGTTGAAATCACAAGTTTCTAATTTTTTATAGAATCTCTTATGTTCATAAAAACTTTCTTTTAATTTCAAAAAATTTTTATCGTTTCTGAGATAGTTTTCAATTTATATCTGCTGGCTCGTGCAATGCCACGTCATTGAGTCTTGGTCGTATGTAATATAGAATTTCAATCGGCACGTCGCACCTACGAGATAGTGTGACTGCACACTGCTTATTGATTTTCTTTTCTAAGCATAGAAAAATTGTTGATCTGATTTCAACAGAATTGCTAACTTGTTCAGTCAATTTATTTTTGGAAATTATTGATCCTGATTTTTCAATGGAGCTACTATTTGTTCAATTAATCTATTTTATATTCATATTCCGACGAAATTCAGTGAGTACCTTATATTGTAACCCTTTTGTATAATTCGTTGATTTTTTTAGATTTCAGTTACTCTCGGTGGATTTAGATTGTCCCTAACTTGGTCGGATAACACTACGAACTATCAATTGTATAATTTATTAAAGAACACAATATGTTCACAAATTAGATCACATTCGCCATTTTGAGCCGCCGACGTTTTGCGCGCTCAGCTCTTTTTTTTTTTTTTTTTTTTTTTTTTTTTTTTTTTCGGAATTTGTTTTTATCTCAAAAGCGGCCTTTCGGCTGATTTGCGAGCTAGGCTCAGCAATTCAGTCACACTATGGTGTTTTTATCATACTCTCACAAGTCTGTAATACCGATTCGATTACCAGTATTACCTCGTATACATTCTGATTTAAATGGAAAATGGTATTGCCATTGTACTCTTTGTATATGATATGTGCTCTCGGTATATATGATAGCACGCAATTACCGCTCTGGAGCATGCTATCTTTGCAAGAGACACAATCTCAGGTTTGGACAGGCCAATCTTCGATAATGGGGCATTGTTTTTCTTGTCCCATGTACCTAAGCATCCGATCACCACTGCGGATATTGTAGCCTTTTCACCGAATGCTTTACCTATTTCAATTGCCAAATCTTTATATTTCACATAGTTGTCTTCCCGCGCTTTTTCAAAGCCTTCCACCGAGTCATAGGGCACTTTTAGGTCCAGGACGTGTATTTCTTTATTCCTATTGGACCTAATTACCATGTCAGGCTTCAGCTTTGTTGGTACTGAGATGTATTTGGGGGATTTTTCTACATCAATCTCAAAACCAATTTTCTCTAGGAAGGCAACTATGCTTATCAGAACGTTCTCATGTTTAATTCTTCGTGCATTTGGTTTTGCTAGACAGTGGTTAAATACATGTGCCTGGGTCTCAGCATCCAGGTGGCACAGTCTGCACATTGTGTCTAGGCTGAATTTTAGGCGGTACGCATTGTAATTCAAATTCCTGGCTGGTGCCTGTTGGGTCTGTCCTTGGGTGTTGCCGGAACTATCGTGTCGTGGTAAGCCAACTGTGCCGGGGCGAAGACCAACGGATAAGTTACCGCTGCCCCCTCTTGACTCGCCGACAGTGCTGTTTCTAGCCCTTTGATTTGAGTTTTCAAATTCTGCGTCAGTTGTTGTTCGCTAGCCCACCCTTTTTGTGCTGCCTCCATTCTTTGGTAAACAACCTTTACCTTTTTCGGCTCGATCCAGGTTCCCTTGATCTGCTGGATCTCCCGGGTGAATTGGAGAAGCTGTTGTTGTAGTTCTAGGTTAACTGCCTGGGCCTTGTCTAACTCCCTTTGTAGAATGGGTGATTGACGAAAATTCATTTCTGAAATAAAATGAGAATTCATAACATTGTTTTTTCAACTATAAGCAATTAATCATTTATTAAAAAGGGACTTCGGACAATTATTTATTACTTAACCTCCGGAAAACTGATCAGGTAAAGCAGTAATAAATCGTGGAAGTTTTAGTAAAGTGACTGAAGCGTGAAGACGAACTCCTTTATTTAAAACATTCCATTAAAAATTCATGCACATTTAAGATGTTCGTAATATCCTATCTCCTCCTCTTGAGGTATCGTTCTCTCGCCTAAGAATGTTCGCGTCGCATTTCGGTAACCCTATCTTCCTTCCTCATCTCCTTCGGCAGGATATATCGTACGACTACCACGTGCATTTCGGGCATTCGCTCCTAGAGCCTGGGGTCATCCAACTCGTGGGAAACATTGTATTGCGGGGCATTGGGTATCTTGTATTGGGTATCCTGCCAGCCGTAATATCTTCGTTGACCCTTTGCAGATATCGCCTAGCTTGTTCTACTTGCCGATTCGTCTCGGCTTTATGTCGTTCGAGGCGCGCCAGTAGATACTCTGCCTGTCCTCGCATCTCTCTCGTCGGGTTTCATCCGGGGTCTCTTTTAATTATTACATACGGGAGATCCACTTCATCGGAGTCTCCTTGTGTGCCACCTAGGGTTTCGCGGACCGGAGATATAGAAAATCCCGCGTCCCACATCGCCTGCCTGCATCGGGCAGCCGAGTGAGCGGGGAACCGAGCTATGACTCTGGACGCGTCGATCCACGAGTCTTCTAGAAATAAGAAAATCATTATTTACATATTAAGATCCGTCAGGTTATTCATTTGTCTAAGTGAATCTCAGATTTGAGTAGGTGAATGTGCCTTATACGGGTTGTTCTATGTCGGTAGTCAAACTCATGAGTCTGTTCTCGTGGGGTCGTTATAATTTTACAACTCGTTGGTAGTCGTCCAGAGTCCGTTACCACTCAAGTCATCGGTGATACCACGGAATTTTTCCCTGACGTTATGACTATCTGAATTAACACAATTTAAGACGGAGCTTCGGTTGGACGATTCGGCTCCACGGTATCTTAGTGGTCACTTGAGCGTCAAAAATTTACTAACAAGCTTAACTGAGTCTGAATCTCAAGTGTGACTAAATCCGATTTTCCACTTAAAACTAATTAATTGTCAAATGCTTACGTCTAAAATAATGCTACACCTTTTATTCGAAACAAAATTTTAAAAAAATTAAATAATAAATATTAGAACCGAAGGGTATTCATAATTCTCTGCAGGCCTCGTTGCTCTAAATGGTGATCTACCCAAAGTCGTTTTGTAATTAGCAATAGTTATTATACATTTGAATTTGGGATGTTACAAGTATTCGTAATTAAATGCACGCTCTATTCGAATTCGACCTATTTGTAATTGTTAGTAACCAATGCATAATTGAAATTTGAAACGAGGTTCTGAAATTTTCCATTTGGTGGGTTACAGGGTTTCATTGTTTGTTTGAACTAACCGGTGGTTGCCCCCGTAACGCCATACAAAATGATGCTAATCGCCACTTGGCACCCGTTGCTAAGCAACGTTGGTAATGTGTTCAAGTGGTGGATTGCCCGCAAAAATTGAGTACCATGTGCTAGTACTATAGTTGCTCGGACAACCCTCGGGTTCACGAGCTGTCGATAGAAGACCTATGCTCGCTTTGCTCTGTCCCTCATGATCGTTCAAGATTAGGTTCTTATCTGCCTGCTGAGAGATGAAATTAAGATTGAGTAACATGATGCGAATGTTTGGCATATAAATATATCAACGGAACAAATTAAATTAAGAACACGACTACTCTATTTATTTAGCAACGCGCGCAATGTTTACAGGTTAATGATTCTGAAGCTGGATTGCTTGACGTCGGGCCCGTTCCTTACGTCCCGGCCGACGATTGTTTGCTGGAAGGGTGGATTGTTTCACTGGTTGGGTGTTCTTATGCGACATCTGGGTTGGGGCGAAGACGAGCGGATACGTTACCGCTTCCCCCTCCCGGCAGACTGCTAGGGCGACTTCGAGTCCCCGAATTTGCGTGCGCAGGCTCTGGTTGAGCTGCCGCTCCTCTGTCCAGCCTTTCTGTGCTGCGGTCAGGCGGTGATACAGTGCTTTCACCTTTCCCGGTTCCTTCCAACTTGCTTTAATCTGTTGCATTTCGCGGGTTAATTGAAGAATCTGGGCGAGTAATTCCGCGTTTGACTGTCTTGCATGGTCCAGTTCAGATTGTAAGATTCGTAAGGAAGACATTACTACAATCAAATAGATTATTTTAATTTACTATTGATTAAGTCAGATAATCATTTATCCCATTAAACCAAATCACGAATAATTCTAGCTATAAGAAGAAATAACACGTAAATTTCTAATATTTTAAATCAGTTACTACAAAAGGTCTATCATTATTGGTTCAATCGTCAGGGCAATATCTCTTCAGGCTTCGTTTGAGGGCCTCCACGGTATAGGGTCGTCTGGTGTCTCGAACTGGGTGAGGTGGATAGGCGACTGCAATCCGCCCGGCAAGGATGTCTTCCACCACGTTCGCAAGATACATCCTTGCCTTAACCACCTGTAAATCTACCTGCTCCTGCACCCTTTCCCATTGGGTGAGGAGGTCCTGTGCGTGCAGGTAGGTCTCCGCAGCTGGATATTGCCGTTCCGAGAGACATGGTCGTTGCAACTGGTCGAGTATCCTCAGGGTCGGCGGGACTCCTGTCTGTCCCTGTTTGGCAGTCTCTCGACGGGTAATTCGTTTGGGCGACATGTCTAAACATTACTGTTATTAGGTTCGATTGATTCACCATTCTAAGTTATTAGCAAGCAAATTGTGTCTATGTTACTAGTAAGGGTGTCATACACGTGACCATTGCCTTCCATTACGCGATGGGACATTAATAAGTATGTTGGGTTAATTTGCGGGTCTGGTTCTTTAAGGTGCACTCCTTTATAGGGGAAATATATAAGAATTTGATTAATTATATGGATGAGAAAACCTGATGTTTAATTCATTCCATATATGCATATTAACATTAAAACTTTACATGTAGGCGGATACCCGTGTATTGACCTAAGAGAATTTGTGCATTGATGTAAAGTTTGTTTACCAACTCCGTGTACGGTCAATTCGAACCTTGAGATCTAGACCGGATGTTGATCCGAGATAACTTAGTTGTACGTGGGTGTATCCTGGTGGGCGAACGATTTCCGGCGGATCTTACCATTACAACCTAAGCAGTTGACTAAAGGTGATTTACATTGTTTACATCCGGTGATTGTATTATTCGTGTCGTATTTTCGGAATTACTGGTCAACTGGTTCGCCTACACTCGAGTATCTCAATTCTGGTAAGTTATTTCGTTGATTAGTTTGAATGTACTTTACTAGCAAATTTTAGGAAAACTTCTACGCTTACCGAGGTTTCAAAGTAGATGCGATACCCTTCTGTTGGAATAATTTCCCTATGTGGAACTTCATTTGTTCAATAATGTGATATTAATACAGATTCACTCTTATCTTAAACTTGGGGTTTTCCAATTCTATTAATCTACTTTACTTCATAATTCGTTCCCTTTATCTTTAATCAGTTTGCTGTAATTACCGAATTTATAATAATTAAAGAAAACCTTTTTCAAATCTGTGAATTTATTTTAGTTCTAACTAAGGGGTCGTGTTATTGGTAATGTATCCTGTTGTCCATTATTCAAATTACTAATAGTTTCCCTGAGGCTAGCTGGATCAACTATTACTTTAATCCGCAAAGTTATTTTAATATTAATTAAATCCGGGAATTCGGTTGTACTTTAATTTAAATTACTTGATTTCTACCAAAAAAACTGTCTTACGGTTATTCAATTCATCTCTAATTTTAATCTATGAATTACTTTAATCCCCTAATCATAGTTCGTTAAGGAACTTATTTTATTTATTCTTATTCAATACTTTACTTTACCAAAAACTAGGTTATCTGGGTTTTACTCAATAGCTATTTGAACTAATTTAATCATTTTTATTGTTACCAATAAATTGATTTAATTTAATCAACGATATTTTTATTTTTGTTCATTTTAATTTTAATCAATGATTTAAGCTAACGCTTGATTTTTCTCAATCACCTCTTCAATTTTATCAAATGAAGTATCAGTGAATTACGTGTTGTTACATTAATTTTAGTCAACAAGTTAACTAAGGGATCTCCTACTATTACTCGAGAATTACTTTACTTTCACTCGATACATTTCATTATTCGAAATCAATGAATTCGATCCGTGATTGCCTACATTTTTCTCGGTGGTTTCAATACGTTACTCGTCCCTACCAAGGATTAGATTGATTTTATCGAAGCAACTTATAATAGTTTAATTGATGAAATTATTTGCCATTGCCCTAATTATAATCAGTAGTTTACGATCATTTAAATTATGAATTATCTTTACCCAATCTTTACTTTAATTTTAAGCCATAAAACACTTTACTTTTACAAATCAATGGTTACTTTAATTTTTATCAATAATCGCAATTTAATCGAATTCAATGATTTTTATCTATTTCAAAATATTAATCCAAGATAGTTATAACAACGATTTCAGTTAATTTTAATCCAAGTGCCCTTCCCCTTTAATAGGCCTTAAGCGCATATTGTGTTCATATTATATTTACTGAGTGCCCACTGGACTACTCGGTGTGATGATTTTAAGCCGTATGTAATATAAATTTAGGTCGATTTTACAGAATTGAGAAACGAGGAAGCAGCCAGAGACTTCTTCCTTATTTCTCGCTTCAGCTGTAGGGATAAATATTAACGTTACGACCGCTGCGTTGCGCACGCTGAGTCTTCACGGGTACATATCATTGGCGATTTTCCACGCACTTACATGCATCTGTACTATGTAGATTTTACTTTCTTGCGTTATGTATTGGCTGTGGGCCGGAAAAATTTCGACAGTTTAATTTAGTTTACGAAAACATATAGAACAATTTATGTATATAAATAATATTTATTAATTATGAACAAAAATAACATAATTAACTATCGTTGACAATCCATAAAATATCATAAGATTACATATCATAACATAAAACAAAATACCTCTCTCCCCACGTCGACGCCGAGCAGAGCTCTACTGAGATGCAATGAACGTGACGTGGAAAGAGGGTTCCACCATAAATAATTCTCACCTAAAAAATCGAAATTGACTTGGAGATAGTTTAAAATAATTTTCAAAGTTAGATTCGAAAATAGTTTTAGACAATTTTCAAAATGGTTTGAAAAAATGGTTAAGTTAAATGTGAAAATGGATCAGTATATATACCTAATTTTCTCGCATGTGAAATTTGATGCAGTAAAACAAAATTCGACCTTGTTATTTTCTAGTAAATTCTATTCTTTAATTTTATTATTTTTTGATTTATTTTTATAATTTTTTATTTAAGATTTTTATTGAATTATTACTAATTCAAATTTTCCGATTTAAATTTCATTTTAATGAACTTTTATTAATTTTTTCAATTTCGTCGAATTTGTTGTGTTTTCTTGTTATATTTGTGTAGGTATCGTGCGAATCTTGGTGCATTTTGTTATTATTTAAATTTATTTTTATGTTTATTATTTTATATTTAATTCTCCTTTTTTTCTCGTATTTTATAGGGTTTAATTGGTGTTTCCAGGTTTATTTAAATTGCATGTTATTTTTGCGTGTGGGTTTCTGATCCATTTAAACATTTCTCAAGGCCGTTTACGTTGTGGCCCAACACATTTCACGTTGATAATTTTACTCCAAATTTTCCGTTTTACAAAAATTAAATTCACTCTTATATTACTAATAATTAGTGATTATTTAGGTTTGAAATGATTTTCCAAAATTTAGACATTTTGACTCAAAATCTAAAGAAAAAACTAATATACTTATATATTATTTAGTGATCAATACGTAGCCATTACTCATGCTGATAGATTAGTGATGGTACTTTATTTCGATAATAGGTTACTTTTGCTCGTTTCCATTGGGAATCATAAAATTGCAGATCTCGAGTTCAGATCAAAATATACTTGGTATCACCAAGGACCTACAAGGACTCTGACCACTACCAACGAATTTCAAAGGTTCATAGTCAATTACATCGCGGTCGGTGGCTTAAATATTGATCGGCTGGTAAGTCCACAACTGGTTTTCTTCTTATGTTTATTAATTACGCGATGGGGAAATAGGCATCAAAAACAAATTATCTGAGTAATTAACTAATTTATTAATTTTTAGCAAAGATTATCTTCGGTTCATGAGTTGGATCATGTGTCTAAGGCTCGGAAGGTACATTTAAGTCAAGTGATGAAAATACTAATGTTTACTTGCAGGGGGATTCGTCGGTACTCCAGACGTTGAATTCCGAGCGCCCGTGGCGGTTCCTTGAAGATTGATCAGCTTTGCTAGCCATATTGATAGTAAATTGAAATAAATGATGTCTTATCGATGGCGAATTTTATACCGGAGTGTGTGTCTACTAGTGTGGACATTCGTGACCTACATAAACTCTCTTTATGACGGGTAGTTATCTCTCACCTGTTGTCAGTAGTTGTGCATCGATTTTTTGGTTGTCGTGATATTTCCTAAAATATCACATTTTTCCTCTATCCAGTGTTCTTATTTATAGAATTGGAATTCGGTTGGATTACGAAAACTAGTTACCGACAAAACTAAAAATCTAACGGCGAGAATTTTCCTCAATTATAGGGATCTATTTTGTTCCACGGAAGTGTTGGTGACAGATTTTGGCCCATGCCGTAATGGTGGGTTACTTGGTATTGATTTTTTGTTTAAATCTTCTTATGGTTACTCCGGTAACGCCATATAAATATTTTCTAGCTACCACTCGGCACCCGTTGCTAGGCAATGTTGGAAATGTGTTCGAGTGGGTGGATTGTCCGCAAAAAGTGAGCGCTATTACTAATGCTATAATTGACCGAACTATCCATGGGTCCAACGAGCTGCCGATAGAAGGCCTATGCTCTATTTTGATTCTTCTATCTCTTTCAAAGGTTAACCTATATTCTCATATCATTCATTGTTATGTCCATTCCCATAGTCCTTCTTATCGTCGACCGTGTTGATGATTATTCTGTGTCCTGTACACCCTTTGTTATGTTAAATATTCCCACAGTATATCTCTTACCCTTATCCCAATTATAACCACAATGTTTCCTATTATTGTTATTAGTATTGTCCTTGTTACTATTATATGTATTTCCTTTATTTATTGTTACTAAAATTACATTTTTTATTATTCCTATTACTATAGTTACCATTATATTTATTATTATTACTACTATTACTATTATTACTATTATTATTATAATAATTATTATCATTATTCTTCTTCTTCTTCTTATTATTATTATTATTATTGTTATAATTATTATAATTATTATAATTATTATCAATATTATTAATAAATTTTTGTGTAGGGATTCGTCCTTATTCCTCAGCTTTAAGAAATATTTTTCTTATATAAAAATTTAGCCGTAATCCATCTGTATTTTCCGTTTTTCGATAAAGTATTTTTATTAATTCGAAAAATTTTAGCAGCGTCCCACCCTTATTTTATGGTTTTATCCTTATTCTATAGTTTTCGATAAAGTATTTTCATTGACTCGGAAAATTTGAGCAGCATTCCGCCCTTATTTTATGCGTCCCATTTTTACTTTACCATTTTTGTTAAGTATTTGAATTAATTCGGAAAATTTGAGCAGTTTTACAGTTTCATAATAATCTTATACCAACAGTTGAGCCGCATTTCACTTTTATTTTACTATTTTCGATAAGTATTTTAATTATTTTGGAAAATTTGCGCAGCGTTCCGCCCATATTTTTCGTCTCAACTCAACATAATTTATTTAATTCGTATATATTATTTAAAAACATTATTTTTCATGATTTTAGTCGTTCGGATTAATCTTTTTCCGATGGCTATTCATTTTAACTGCTGCAACGATTTCGCAATTTTCCCCGCTACCCATTCTCTCTCTTTTTCCTTAAGATCTATGTATGTTCATTTCATAGTTAATGAGTGCCCACTGGACTACTCAGTGTTAGTGAATTTTAGCCGAATGTTGTTATATTATTTATGTCGAATTTACAGGAAATGAGTATCGGAAGAGTAGCCAAAAGTCTACTTCCCCTCCTCCCAATTTCCCCTATGACGGATATTATGGACGTTTAGGCCCTGCGTTATTCACGCCGGAACCTTCACGGGCACAGGCTATTGGCAGGTAAACTGCTCCTACACAGCCTGATAGTGTGTTTTATTTTACTGTTTTGCGATATGTTTTGGCTGTGGGCCGAAAAAATGAAATAAATAAATAAGTTTTACCGTATTAGTTGAGTAAAAGTTTCAATGCATAAGATTGTGGCTTTAAAATATTTATTTGGCATACATAAATTCATCCCTTTGTATAGTAACAATCATAAATTGGAAATATCATCTTGTCGATTGTTCAAAATATTTCGCAAATTTTCGCAATGGCAAAAATAAACTGGCATAAAATCATCTTGTCAATAACACTTCATAAATTTTCGTAGTATCGATCAAACAAATTGGCATAAAATCATCATTAATTCATCACTATCTGAGAGTCGTGCACTATCTGAGAGTTGACGTGTTCAGTCAAAACACTTATCAGTGTTAATTGGCTGAATGCACGGCTCTAATCTAGCTATGCACACTAACTCGAGATTTACTAGAAAATTTTTCTCTGAAAAATAAGACTGAAAATTTGTGAAAACACATCGGTATATATACCTATAATTTGGCCTTAACCTTGCATGTTAATTTTATTGCGATTAAACAAAATTCGACCTTGAAATTATTTGTGTTATCTAAATTAAATTTTTATTTATTTCTTAATTTAAATTGGTAATTTATTTTTAACATTTTTAAATAAATTTATTCAGCTAAAAATATTTTATTTTTATTCATTTAATTCGTTAATTTTTTCTTTTATATAAATGGTCATTTTACGGTCAAATTTTCTTGTTATTATGTTATTTTTTATGTAAATTTCGTGCGATTCTTGATGCATTTTTTATTTATTTTATTTTACTTTTATGTTTTTGATTTTATATTTATTTATATTCCCTCAGATTTTAAAGTGTTTAGTTGGTGTTGTATATTGTATTTTAAGTTATCTTGGTGCTGGGTTTTTGTGCTGTATTACCGATGCATTTAAACAATTCTCAAAGCTATTTGTGTGTTGGCCCAACAGTCCTTAGCAAGTTAACATAAGTTAAAACAAGTGTAAATAGTTTTTTTATTCTGTGAAAATGAATCGGTATATATACCTGTTCTGTGACCCTAACCTTGCGTGTTAAATTTGATGTGATAAAACAAGAATTTGACTTTGAGATTTTTTGTATATTCTAACGTTAATTTTATTATTTTCATGATTTAATTTGACAATTTTAATTTTTAACTTTTAATTGAATTGTTTCCAATTCAAATTATTTAATTTTAGTTCTAACTTTCATGAACTCTTGCTTCTTTAAGTAAATTGTCAATTTTCGGTCAAATTTTCGTGTTTTCATGTTATTTCTGTGTTTATTTCGTGCGAATCTTGGTGCATCGTGTTACTATTTAAATTTATTTTTATGTTTTCGATTTTATATTTCAATTACTTCTTTCTCGTATTTTTAAAGTGGTTAATCGATGTTTTATGGGTCTGATTTTATATCTGCGTGTTATGTTTTGCGTGCTATTACCGATTCATTTAAACAAAACCTTGTTCTGGCCCAACATTTATTTTACTAAAACAAGCATTTATCATAAATTACAACTGCAGTTCACAATTTCAAATGCAAGACTAAACATGAATAACTAAAAAGAGACGCACACAAAGTTAAATACCGTTAGATAAGATTACAAAAGACGATTTGGGATACATATATCCCATATTATTTGGAAACTTTTAATTTCAGCCGTTTTTAAACTTCTGCTGGGACATATGTGTCCCAACAGCTGCGAAAGGGTTAAATCTACCACAACTTTGTAAGGGTACGAGAATTTCAGATAAAAACATATTGAAAAATGTCATTGAAGAGATAATTTTGAATGGTAAACTCAAGGGGGAAGAGGTACTGTTACCACGAATTCCAATGTTCCCAACCGATATGCCATTATAATTTAAACGTTTACAGTTTCCTGTACGACTCGCTTTTGCAACGAGCATTAACAAAGCACAAGGACAATCGCTGCAAGTGTGTGAAATTTATTTTTATAATACGTGCTTCTTATAATAACAACTGCATGTGGCCACTTCACGAGTTGGAAAACCTTCCGATTTATTCGTATACACACCACACAGAAAAACAAAAAATGTTATATATTCGGACGCACTTGAATACATAAATAGTATTAAAATAGATATATTTCAATATGTGGTTTAAGTTTTGTGTCCTTGAATTTCCTTTCTTTTGAGATCGCAGCCACACTGGATGGTTAAGCTAGTTTTATCCAAAATGTTAACAAACATCTCTAATAAAATTTTATTAAAACGTTTTAACATTCTTACATAACAACTCAAAAACGCCAAATATAAGAAATACATTTCGAGAAAATTATCCTCATCTTCAGTCTACCATCATTATCTTTGGCAAATGTTATATACGGAAACAATAATGATGTAATAGTTACGACTTAATTAAATAATCTCAATAAAATTCTTTCCGACTTATTACTAAAGTTTTTATATAAGTTTTTTTGGCACGATTGATTTATATGTAAGTAATGGAAAAATATGTAAGTAAAATATTAAATTTAAAAATTATAATAATAATAGAATTTTAAGCTTCTATAAGGACAACAAATTTAAAAAAATATAAACTTATATTATACAATAATTTAATATATTTTAGAATGTAAAAAAATTATAAATTTTTAATATTAATTTGAATTTGAATAATCTTTAAAAGTGTTATACTATAAAATTCATTTGCCCATGTTTCATCTACTTTTTGAAAGGATTAAGCTAAATTTGGCAATTCAACCCGAAGAAATTATAAGATTTCTTCAAGAGCTAAATGTGTTTCAAAAAAATGTGATCTGTGATCTATGCAATAAGCAAATGTCATTTATATCTGTTAATTCACTAGTTGATAAATTTGCATTCCAATGTTCTGATTGTAAGTCAAGACATTCAATTCGTAAAGGTTCGTCATTTTAACTCCAAACTTTCAATTCAAGAGGTTTTAGTGGCTCTCATAGGATTTGTAAGGAATGAATCTATTAAAAAAATTGCGAAAACTCTCCACTTATCAGAAAGATGTCTTGTAAAGTGGTATTCAATATTCCGTGCCTGTATCACTATGCATCTTGAAAAAAATTTTCAACAACTCGGAGGAGTGGGTAGAGTTGTTGAAATTGATGAATCTGTTGTTGGAAGACGAAAGTGTAATGTAGGGAGATCAAGAGACAAAAAATGGTTGTTTGGATGTATTGACAGGTAAACATCCAAAATTTTAATTAAATGTGTTGATAGTAGAACTAAAAGGGATTTGGGTGCATTAATCAAAGATGTAATCGCTGATAATACATTGGTGATTTCTGATGAATGGCCCGCTTATATGAGTTTCTTTTCAGAAAATACGTCTAATTATTCCCATCTAGCTGTCAAACACAAAGAAAACCTTGTGGATCCTGATTCAGGTGCACATACGCAGAACATTGAGTGTGTTTGGAGAAGACTAAAAGATATGTTTCGTGCAAAAAATTACGTTCGATGATCAAAACTTTCATCATGCGTTGATGAATTCTGTTTCCGCGAAAAGTTTAAATTCTTTGAAAATCATGAGTATTTAATGTTTATTGAAATAATTAAATTGATGTGATGCTTAAAATTCTATTATTATTATAATTTTTAAATTTAATATTTGACTTACATATTTTTCATTTGACTTACATATTTTTCCATTACTTACATATAAATCAATCAGTTGCTTCTTTGCAAATTTTTCTATACTCAATGTTACTCATACCTCTCAATTGGCTATTTTCCTAACCCCTGTGCGTATATGACGAGAAATCTCTCCAATGTATGCGCCATTGCACCCATTACATGAAAATTTACACTACTAGATCAATGTAATTCGTCAGATTTCTTGCCATTATCAGGTAGCATTAAAATTAAAGCAATACGAATTTATATATTTAGACATAATTTCTTTTGTTATTATTATTAAATTCTTACATAACATCATTTTAGTTATTTTCATTCAACTTTTTAAAACAAAACAAACAAAATTGTAATCATTTATATTCACTTTATTCAAATTCTACCTGATAATCACAGTAAATGTGATAAATAATTTCGTATATTTATTTTTTGGTTTATCTTATATTAAAGATCTTTTATTTCTATTTGTTGTACATTCAAAAAAAATTTTATTAACTTTTGTGTTATAATATGACAAAATTGTATTTTCAAGTAGAGGTCATTAAGCATGTTTGAATGTTTGTGTGCCTGCATGTATTATTGATATATTCTGTGATAATAAGACAAAATTGTATTTTCAAGTAGAGAGGTCATTAAGCATGTTTGAATGTTTGTGTGCCTGCATGTATTATTGATCAATAATTAGTTAACCAATAAACTCACTGTTGGGCCAAAACACAATTTTTTTTAAATGAATCGGTAATAGCACGCAAACACAGCACATAGATTTAAAATCAGACCCATAAAACATCAATTAACCATGCTAAAATATGAGAAAGAAATAATAAAAATATAAAATTAAAAGACATAAAAATAATAAAAATAATAACAGAACGCAACAAGATCCGGTCGAAACAAACACAGAAATAACACGGAAAAATGAAATATTTGACCGAAAAATTGACAATTTACTGAAAGAACAAAAGTTCATTCAAGTTAGAACTGAAATTAAATCATTTGAATTGGAAACAATTAAATTATTTATTAAAAGAACGAATTGTCAAAATAAATCAAAAAATAAGAAATAAAGGTTAGAAAATACAAAGAAATTCCCAAGGTTAAATTTTGTTTTACTACATCAAATTTAACACGCAAGGTTAGGGTCACAGAATAGGTATACATACCGTCATTTTCACATAATTTTAACACTCGAAACAACCACTCATTTGGTTTAAACAACTCGAATCAATTGGACCAGTTTTTAACGGACAAATCATTTTCTTGAACTAGTTTTGTGAAACTCGACGACACTCGTATTATTCGAATAGATTTAGTGAATAAAAGTAAGCAAGAATGACTTGCTACTGGATGAAATGGACGTAAACGATGGTTGAAAATGAAATTAATACTAATCAAATATATATATATATATATATATATATATATGAAATGAATTTATTTATTAAGTCGAAATTTTTCCGGCCCACAGCCACACACCGACAAGTTATTAAAATATTACATAAAGATTCGAGCAGTTTAAGTGCGGTGTAAGTCCTCCAACAGCTCGTGCCCATGAGAGATCTCGCCGTGGGTAACGACGGACTCGAACGTCAATTCATTCACTATCATAGGGGCAGAAGGGGGATCGGGAGACAATCTTTTGGTTGCCTACCTTTATACCTACTCCCGAAAAATCGACCTAAAATATTATTACTCAACGGCTAAAATATCAACGCAGAGTAGTCCAGTGGACACTCTTAAAATCTAATATCAACATAATGATTTCCTATGATCAACTTGAGTTTAATGGGAAAGAGGCTTGCGGAAATCGATGCATCGAACTTCTAAATAATCTTAAAAAATTTCTTTATTCGTTGTTAATTACGTAAAATAGGTTTGAACTAAACTAATAATTTTAGGAATTATTAATGACTAAATAACCTAAGACGAGAGTTAAATAAAGAATCTTATAAATCATTGATAAATTATTAATAGAATGTTAAACCGAACAAAACCTTATAAAGTATCAATAATTTATTACAATAGGACTAGGGCTAAATTAACAGTTCCACAAATCAGTCATTATTTAGAAACCAAGCCGAAACTCGCTAGCAGCCTAATAATCTATTGATTTAAATAAAGAAAAACATCCTAAATGAACACCCATAAATTATTACCAGTTGTAAATGGTGTAAGTAAAATTTTCCGTAAATTATGGTCTTTAAAGGTCCTTTTATCATCATGATTAAATAGTGGACCCATCCCATATTCTTTTTCGATAAATAATGATTCTATAAGTCTATTACAGGAGTGATTGAACAATTTAACCGTTCAATAACGAGATACCCTAAATAAATCGAGACAAAGTAAACGACTACCAACCTTGTACACATCATAAAATATAAGTAATTAAAGCTTTATTATATAAAAAGGAAATTCATCCAGCCGCCATATCCGTCAAAGGCTGATTTTCGGAAGAAAATGGTACCGACGCATTAGGTGGAGATCTTGCAATTAGTAGTTCCGCATATTGATAAAGAAGTTCTTCCGAACGCCGGTAAGCGGCGAATATTGACCGAGGTTTAGCTGACCAGTCGAGACGAGGCCGATTTCGGAGAATAATTGTCTGAACAGATTGGATGATAAAATAATGGGCCATTGGAACCAACCGTAAAGATCGAGATGAGGACACTTACAATAAATCCCGAACAATGGCAGTATAAATATCCCCATGCCATCCATATTTGACAATAAATTTCCACGTGATCAACTAAATATAACGAAAAGATAAGGAATATCTACTAATAGAGTGATAGAAAATAGGAAGAAATTTCCAATCGATAATTTGGCAGATCTTTTATATACCAGAAAATCGGCATGCAAACACGTAGCAACGCACACCTATGACGTGACTCGGCGATTGGGTGAGAAGAAAATCGGAGACACAGCCAGGGTATGAGTAGCTGTCACTGAGATAAATTCCGCTATAATTCAAGTTGATACATAAATCAACTTGGCGGAATTTATTTTTTGTGAATTCATTTCAGCCATTTTTTAAATGGCTGCTAAGTAAGTTTTTTTTATATTGTTATATAACCTAAAGTTAAATTTTAAGAGTTGAATTATGATTTCATAAGGAAATATGATCATAATTCAAGCTCTTAAATATAACTTTTAATCATCATTCATTTCATATATTACTATAAATAATATTTAGGAAATCAAGTAAGTAACAATAAATAGTCTCCAAAAATATGTATTTTTTTTATACATTTCGGAAAAAATCTCCTAATATGCGAAAAGTAATTAGTTAAATCTCTGTAGTCTTCTTTCACCAGCTCGTTATCCAGTGCGTCCTTCAGAAAATCGAATCTGGATTGGAAATTCATTGAACTCAATCCACCTGCTCTTGATATAGATTTCCGAATATTGAATTTGATTTTACTGAACACACTTTCAATCGGGTTCAGAAAAGGACTATATGGTGGTAAATGTTCAATAACATTATTTAGAGATTTTGCACCACCATGAATTGAAGCATTGTCGTGGATTAAACGAAATCCAGTTCCATTCAATTTTACAGTTATTTCGTTGATGAAGATCTGGTAGGTATCCTTTTTATAGGATCCTACTACTAATTTATGATGGACTGGTCCATTGACTCCAATTGCGAGAGCCAAGGACATATTTCGCCCTCGGTTCGTTGGAAGTGTGGCGTATAATCGCTCACCTTTTTTATTTCTTCCAAGTTTCTGGCTTGTCCAAGTATTAAAGCCACATTCATCAATATATATTAATTGAGAATCCATCCATGCCTCTTCTAAATATCGCGTCGTGTATTCCATTCTGAGATCCAAGACGCGATCTGAATTTCTTTCAGCGACCGATGGTCTTATTTGCTTGGTGGTTATGAGGTGATTTCCAAGAAAACGGGAAATAGTGTTTGTGGAAACACTTAAATTTTCGGAAATTAAAAAGTTTTTCATTTCCTCTAATGAAGCATAAACATTTTTCTCCACAAAATCAAGTAGTTTGTTGCCATTTTCTTCCGAAATTTTGGATATACTGCCACCAATCTTGCCTTGTGACAATTTTCCAAATTTCCGATATTTATAAATTATTGTTTTGATGGAATTTCTGGATATTCCCAATAATTTTCCAAAATGGAAATAGTCTTCACCATTTTCCATGGCATTGATAATTCGTATTTTATCGATTTCCGAAATTCTGTAAGAAGAATAATTTTTTATAACTTAAAAATAAAATTTACAGTTTATGCTTTTTTGATCGAGTCTCAGATGTTGTTGAGGGCCTAGCAACTTCTGAAAGCCTATGGAAATATTTAATTTATTTCAATTTTCAAATAAATCGTACAATGTGATTTCTTCGTCGCGAAATGGAATTGTTTCTGCAGAAATGTCTGAAAGCCTATGAAAATATGTAATTTATTTCAATTTTCAAATAAATCGTACAATGTGATTTCTTCTTCGTCGCGAAATGGAATTGTTTCTGCAGAAATGTCTGAAAGCCTATGAAAATATGTAATTTATTTCAATTTTCAAATAAATCTTACGAAGAAGTTTCATCTTTTTCATAAAAATTTGGATAAGTTTCCTTAGCATTAAATTTTAAAAATTTTTCCGCCATTTTTTTTTTCTAAAAATATCTCAAAAATGTCTAAATTAATTTATTATAGGGGTTTTTTCAACTTCGGATGGCTACATGTTAAAAGTTAGCATGCATGTTTTATTATAGGTTGAGTTAATGTGCATTAATTTATTTCTCTATCACTTTTTGTGTCTCTATAGTTTAGGGTTTCTCTCATTGACGATTTTACAAGCAACCTCAAGGTGAGTTGGTGTGTTTATATACTATAAATTTATTGATTTTCTTTTATATTATAGGTGATTTATCTCAGTGACAGCTGGTGTAGACTACTCTGAATAAATGAAGAACACCCGCCAATTGCCAGTTCGCGTTGAGATTTTCTGTTCTACCACGTGGCGACACACATCCAATCGATATGGCGTATATATAGTGAATAGGTCTATACCAGATCTAGAAAATCATGACAGATATTCCGACATTAACAATTTCAATGCGAGAAACTAATATGGATGAGACGAGAAAAAAAATCGCTAACAGAAGATTCCAATCGTCGAATGTCCAAAGTACACGACTCCCGATTGTATGCTACTCCTATGCACAGTCAAAGAAATAAACCTGTGGAAGATACTGCACCAAGTACGGCTATTCTAGCCACAATTTGATTCATAATAAAATTAGTATATGATTCTTATGCTTCTGTTCTGTCTTAATTTCCGTCCAATATGAAACACGAACTAGTGAACTAGAATTACCCTACATTGGAACAGCCAGTTCCCATAGAGTAAGTATGACCAAAACTACCGGTAAATTTTAGTCTTGGTATTCCCATCCAATCGTCTAAACAAGATTCCCACCATTCCTGGCCAGTCAAATCTGAAGTAGAAAAATGAAAATCTTTATAAGAGGGTAAATGTTTACTGAGCCAATCGCCAATAACCTAACTATCCTCTGGAGATTAATGAATACCTTTATTTTATTTTTCAATCAGAGTTATGCTATGGTTCATGATATAATCTTGGGTTAAGGTATTTTATCATCTGAATTACTTAGCTAGGAAATTCTTTTTGTTTTTGGCTATTTAGCCTTTTAGAAGGTCTTAATTTTATTTTTTCTTATTTAGAGTATTTAAGGTCGTGGAAATTCTCCGTATGGTATTATTATTGTGATAGTTAAATTACTAGAAGTATTTATTTTTTAATTTTTTTTGTAAATTGTTAGAATTACTAAATTTCCTTGCTATAAGAACTAGATTACTAATTCGATTAAGTAGATTAATTAGATATTATTTACCCCTTATAATAATTATCATTAGGGTTTTAAATCATTAAGAACGAAATGGTTGCCTGAGGAATGGACAATTTAATTTAAATAAATACTGTACTTAACTATAGTCAACTAGGGTTGAAAACCAATCCGCACCTATATAAATTTTGTTAGTTCTTTGATCAACAATTCGGCTCAGAAAATGCCCAATATTTCATTATCTCTCCTATATTAGCTCATCATCTGGGAGACAATTAATTTAGGTTTGTAACCATTTAACTCATTATCATCAGGTACCCAGAGCAGCGATTGGAAGGATGTGGATTGCACTACGCTAACGGTGCCGACCAGATTTGCCGGGAGATATCGGCAGGCATTATTGGATCGGGGATACACCATATCGACCTATGGTACCCCCGAGTGGCCAAATCGAAAAGCTAACGAGTCAGGAGAAGATTTCGAACTCCCCAGCATCCTTATCAAGCGGGAGCCAGGTCAAAACCCCGCACGTGAGATCCGTCAAAAAGCAGAAGACGAGCTCCACCGCCTAGAACAATTAGAGTGGCGATACCGATTTTTGGCGAGACGGCAAAAGGAGTACCTCGTTCAGATTAATCGGGACATCGCCAATGGACGTATTCCCAGCTCGGACGAATACCTGCCCTCCTATAGCGTGGCTTACGACCATCGGGATCCGGCGTTACTGGAGAGTGACGCGGCCGTGCACTAAGTGGTCCCGAAAAGCCTCATCCAACCAGACATTCGAGATATTCTGGAGGATCGGGGTGTTGAGGAGCACGCCTATTCGCGGAGGCGATTGACTAATAAACGACCATACCAACATTAATCGAATCACATTTTGCTCTGTATTTTCAATAAATTAGTTGTTGCGGAAAATCTTCTTTTTTCCTTTTGGTGAATGTAAATAATAAAATTACACGCGAAAACTAAATAAGATGAGGAATGAACCGGTTTTCCGGGGTAACATCGCATAGGGTGATAATAGGGTGGGGACTGGAATTTTGTTCATTTTTGCCTTTTAATTTAATTTATCCTGTCTAATTTATCATTAAGAAAAAACAATGATGGACGCCATGAAAAAAAATCAGCAGAGAATTAAAGGACCTCCGCAAGGAAAATACAAACTTACACCAGCAGTGCTTGCAATTAAGCCGCGAGATGCAGCGGATTAGAGCTACATGGTCCGAGCCGGCAAGAGTGAAGCGGCTTTACCAAAAGATCGATGCAGCGCAAAAGGGCTGGCAGGAGGAAAGAGCCTTGAACCAAGCCCAGAAGGTCCAGATTCGCGGGCTGGAAGTGCCGTAGCGGCAAGGCGGTCACTTATCCCCTAGTGTTCGCCCCAGCCCAAATAGCCTACAAGAACGCGGCAAGTCCGGCAGAACCATCATTTAAACCTAAGTCTCGCGCAAGACCAGGTCAAGCAGAAAGGCGACAAAACTAGAAATTACTTTAAGACGATAAGCATTTTGATAAATATAGTGTTGATGAATAAAAATTCTTCTGCCATTCAATTGTGTTCCAAATAAATAATGTGACTTGATGAATAAATCTCTCTGAGGGTAGGGATAGTGCGATTTGAAGTAGAGTGAATAAGGGACCTAAAGAAGATAAGACGAGCATAGACCTTCCATCGGTAGCTCGCTGAACCAACTGTAGACCGGGTCTTAGCAGTTTTGGAAACAAAGCTCACCTTTGACGGCCACAGAACCATTGGTTACAGTACCAACGTTGCCCAGCAACGGGTAGCCAGTAGCAGTCATGTAGAATTATATGATTGGGGTCAAGGTCATACCGATCACCTATACCCCACATCACTTTTAGATGTTACGCAACGAAAAACGATATAATAGCGTATTGGAGATTTGTAGTCTCTCTTAAGGGAATTAAAGATTTGGACAGTTCTAATTTAACTTGAAAATCAATGAAAATAATCAAGAAAAAATAATTGCTAATTAATTAACCTATAAATTTTACATTTAACGAAAACAAATTGATTGGTCGATTGAAAAATTAACCAATTAAAATCATTATAAAAGTGTAAAATAATAATAACGATAACTTACATGAAAAATTGTAAAACAGAATTAAAAAGTCATAAAAGAAATGTAGTAGTAGTATTAATTTTTGTAATACAGTTGGTGAAAATTCACAATTAATAAAGGCCAAATATATCATCAAGTTATCAGCATAATAAAAAATTATAATAAATTAGTTGTGTGATCAATTCATGTTTTGCACATAATTCCCAGGAAACAATCCCGTTCTGCCATTCATTACTCCTTCCCACCACCCGTCATTATTCTTTTTCACAACATATATCAATTCTCCTTCCTGAAAGCTCAACTCGTCATCTTTGTTCTGTTGGTATTCGTAAAGAGTGATCACTGAAATTGAAATGAGAACTTTTACATTTATTGTATTATTTCTATTAAATTGTGGAGTATGTACAACAGAATGTAGAATAATATTTTGGAGCGCAAATATTATATTTCATAATTATGCTGTATCAAACGAATTCAATTCAATTGCCTGTGTTTGGTTCATCATTTTTGACTCATTTTATGAGGTTCCTCATCGAAGAGGCAGAAAATAAAGCGTCTCATTGGTCTGCATCTATGACCACTGACTCCTTATAATTACGATGTTAACAATTAGAGCCCTCTAAATCATATTATTTTGCCTCTGACCATAAGCGTCATGGCGAATTTAAAGGTGCTTCACGGGTACGGTTTATTATTTATATATTGAAGTATATGAAATCTGATTTTGATGTTTATTCCTACAAAATTGAGGTGAACAATTATAAAATAAACAATATCGACTTTCTTTGAAAGATTTGGTAACGCAAAGGACTGGTATCTCATTCGCAGACCGTAATAATCATAGGGAAATATAGCACCATTGCACAGATAGTGAAGTCATTTGCTTGAATGCAAGCCTGTCTTGAAACTATCACTGCAGGAAGATGGCAGTTTCAAAAACTATTGTTTAAATAAATTTGTATTTTTGTTTCTAAAACTTGTCGGCCTAAGCTGCTGCCTATATTGTCAATGCCAGGAGCAGAATCTTGTTCCAGGTTAATTTTCAATCGACATTTAACTTTGGTAACATTAATCGTAAAACCGGCCGCAATAATTGATAATAATAGATCCATTAAGTAATATAATATAATAGAACGGAAATGTAGATTTATAAATTTGCAATACATTATTTATTCTCAGTAAACAACAAATATACAATACAATTCATTATATAAAATGAAAATGCAATCAAATTACTAAATTCCACACTAAATAATAAATAATGTATTTTAAAATTACGACATCATAAATATTACGTTATATCTGTCAAAATCTTTGTTGAATTTATGTGCATTAAAATCAATTCACCCGTTTCGTGCAATAGTCTTTTATCTTTATCAAATACTTTATCATATTTTTATTTTTTTGAATGTAATAAAATGATTAAATTTGAATTAAAAAATGTTATAGATTTGAATTTGTCTGCCTTCCCCGCCTTGGTTAGTATAGCTAAAGGTGATAACTGTTACATAACTATATTAGAGGTGTTTTCATTGACAATTTTGAAAAAAGGAATCTATGGGGCGAATTGGGTATTTTGCAAAATGAAAAATGGTTTAATCCTGGGCAAGGGCCTCACTGGCGCAAATGAAAATGGGATGGGAGTATTTGGAAGAGTGTTACTATGGGCCCCAGCACTGTTTTCAAGTGCTATTGTTCCGGGGGGAAATATTGCGTATGCAGATAGCATCATTAGGAATTTAGAATATGCTGGCAAGTATTGTATTTGTAGTCAAGTTTAATGAGTCAGTGGAGAAAAAGAAAATCAAAGTTCAAGATACGGAAATGTTTGTGGCAGATCAACAAAAATAAGAGGATGAAATAGCGGTATGTTATTATAATGTTTAGAAAGAGTCAACGTTAGGTGTAGTTTTACGATTGCAAATTGGAATGCAAATATTTGTGAAGACATTTTCAAGAAAAACGATAACTTTAGAAGATGAATCAAGTGATACAATGAAAAACGAGATGACCAAAATTCAAGAAAAGAAAGGAATTCCTCTTGAGCAGTAAAGGATAATTAACGTTGCAGGCAATTAGAACGAGGAAAATTAATGGATTATAATTTTAAACATGGGTCAACTTTTCATTTGGTCTTATGTCTAAGAGGAGGTGGTAATGATGATGAGTACAAAAACCTATGGGTACGGCGGCGATCTCAGAAATGGAAAACGATTCGAGCGCGTAATTGGTTGGAAATATAACGGGCATACTCATAGCCTTTGAAAAAAGAATTTGAAGAAACATTGGATGAATGGATAAGACTTGTTGAGCTGTGTGAAAAATAAAATAAGTTTGAGGAAAGGGATTTGGTTGAAAAAGATATTTGTGGGCTCGAAAAGAAGGAAGAGATAGATAAGTTAATGCAAAAAAAACGAAGCAACGTATTGTTAGTAAAGGATCAAAAATATCGAAATACGCACCGCCAATGAAAAGGGGAAGTTTAAATATGTTGCAGTAAAAATTTCAATTTTTGATTGAAAGGTGCTTGAATTTGAAACATGGAAAGCAGCAATCAATACAAGTATCGACCAAGCAGATCGAAGTTCTGAAGACAAGATGCTACATCTATGGCAATACATAGCAGGAGAATCACTCAAATTGATTGAGAATCTGGCTTACTCATCAGAAGCCTGCAGAGTGGCAAAAGAGAAATGAGAACGGCGATACGGAGTTATTTGACTATGCTAAAACTATTTGAAAAGTTGAGACCGGTGTGGAAAGGAAAAATGAAAGATCTTGATGTTTTTGTTGGTTTATTGGAATCCATGGAAGTCCGTTTTCGTGCTATTGGTAGATAAAACGATTTGCAGAGAGGTTGTCTTCTACAGCATTTATTGAAAAAATTACCAGCATCGTTGCTCATTGAATAGAAAAGGAATCATGCTTGAGGAGAAGAAACGATTCAAAGATTGAAAGTGGCTACAAGTCGAAACTGACTTGAACCGATCTACTTACGAAGGTTTATGATTGCTCTGATATGTGATATCTCTGAAATGTATTTACAGATAAAACTAAAGAAAGATAGACAATATCATACATTTCTATGGATAGAAGACAAGTAATTACAAAAATACGAGTTTAATTGGTTGATATTTGTATAGAACACCTCATCATTTCTGGCACAACTAGTTGTACAGGAAAATGCGATACTATATGCAATTTGACTTATATGGATGATACGATGGACTCCATGAATGATAAAGAAGGATTGTAGTTGAGTGAGTCTTTGACGATGATTTGGGATGATGTATGGATGATGGCCAGAAAGTGGATGACTAATTCCTTAAAGAAATTGGAAACAATAGCGAAAGAGGATCGAGCAAAGACTCTAAATATCGATGAAGAAAATATTATGACCATCAAAACATTGGATTAGAAATGGTATTCAGAAACAGATGAATTTAGTTTCAAGGTGAATCTACCGTTAGAAAAAAAATTGGACGAAAAGGAAGATATTAAGCGTGGTGGTTGGAATATTTGATCCTTTAGGAATTATTGGATCACTGTTGAATCTTGATTATTATGATATTTAGGTTATTGACCTTTGAAGGATTTAAAAAAAATTAATTTATGTAAATATTTGATTGTTTAGTCCAGGGTTTCTTAACCGGTGAGGTATACCTCCCTTGGGGAGGTATACTAATGTGTTGGGGGAGGTATGAGATTTTGTTTTCACATAAATAAATTTTGTCAACATGAAATTTAATATAAAATATAATTTTTTATATCAGTATGAATTAAATATGATTTTTTTTATAAATATATATTAAAATGGTAAAAATAAAATAATATATGTAATGTTGGTATACCACTAATTATGTTTCTTATCTTTTCTTAAAATAAATTAATTATGCTGGAGGTGAGAACATAAAATTAAATATTAGGTGAGGTATGAAGTAAAAAAGGTTAAGAACCCCTGGTTTAGTCGATACTTTTTTATAGATTTATGAATGTTTTGGTCTAATATGTAATTAAAATGTTAATTTAATAAAGATTTGAAGTTTTTGTTTTTTTAAAGTTGTTAACGAATAAGTTGAAAAGAATAATTTGTTAAATTGTATAAAATGGAAATTGTATAATTTGGAAATTAGATTAGCAGAAATCGAAAGAATAATGATAGGAAGTTCTGTAATTCCTGAAAGTTTCGAGCCATGTATTAAACAGCTTGATGCTGTGGTTGAACGAGTAAAGAGAGTGTCAGAGAAAGTTGGAGAAATTGGAAAGTGTATGGATCCGACGTTTTTTGATGACATTGGTTTGTCTAATAATGATAAATTGGAAGTGATTCTTGTTGATGAGGTTTATCCGTCAAATGGCAAAAAACCGTTAACTACAGTAAGGGAAATGCTATGTCGGTCAGAATGTGAATCAATGAAACGAAAGTGGAACAAACTATCACTTATAATTCTTGGGAAAATGATGATTTATAGTATATGGTTAGTAGGATTAAATTATGAGGTTGAACGTTCAAAAGAAATAAGAAATAAAGTCGAAAAATAGATCCGAGAATTTGAAGAACTAAGAAAAATAAGAATCGCGCGATGTCTTATAATAGAGAAGCATCCAATACACTAGCATGTGTTCACAGATGCTTTAATAGACGAAATACGCATATCAATGATAGCGTCGAAGACGAAAGTAACTCCTTAAAGACAATCAGTATCCCGAGATCAGAATTAATGGCAGCATATATTGAAGTCAAACTAGCTCTAAGAGTGTGTACCTTAATGAGAAAAGAATATAAAATCTGTCAGATTTTTGTCGGATAGTCTTGATGTGCTGTACTAGGTACACAATTGCCAGAAACTACAAACCCTTTGTAGCAAATGCATCAATCTGATACAAGACCATTCTGAAGCAATGTAGCCTATTTCCGACGAAATAAAATCCGGCCGATCTCCTATCTAGAGGTTTACAAGTGATATGTGGTTGAACGGGCCAAACTTAATTATGAAATCAGAAGAAAATTGGCCGAAGAATGAACTAGTAAAATCGAAGGAAGTTAAAGAACTAAAGAAACTGAATAAAGATGAAGAAGTGTGGTTGATAAAAGAAATCAATAATTTAGATAGAAAGAATTTACGAAAATCAGGTATACAAGGAAAGAGGAAATCCGATGGATATAATAAAGATGATGCGGAGTTAGCACAAAGATGTTAAAGGGAGACATTGGTCAATTTCGAAAAATAGTTTTTGTGAATTTTTAATTAAAATTAATTATGGAATTGACTTTAATGGTAAAAATTGTGAATTTTATAGTAGAATATTTTTTGTTTTAATTTATCAATTGAAATAAATTTGGTTAAGCTATTTATGAATTTTGTATTGTAAAGTGATTTAATTATTTAAAAAATTTACCAAAATTGGGTAATGTTATTTTTGTGAATTTTTTTACTTATTGGAAATAATTATGCTTAATGAGCAAGAAACCGCAAAACTCCCAATTGTGTAGCATTTACAGATACAGAACGTAGGAATGATCAATAGTTTACTACTTCGTTAAAGTTTTAGAACATAGAAAACAGCATGGCATGGACCGGTCATTTCCTGGCGCAACGAAAATGATCCTACTGATGTTTTTGTTTTTTAACTTCTTTGGTTGTTTTTTTTGAAAACATTGTGAGATAAATCTAATAATTAATTTATATTTAATATAAATATGTATATTAATTTTATTATGTTATATTATAAATAGTATGTGTATGATTGCTGTATGTTGACATCGCTCAGAATATGAAAATGCATAATTAAAATTCTCCAAGTTTTAGTTAACAAGTGTGTTTAAATATATAGAGTTTGGAAAATCTTTTAAATCTTTTGAATATTGTTAATGAATAAGAATTTAAGTAACCTTAATATGGCGACCACGCCAATGCTTCAATTTATCAAGCCACCAGAAATGTTCAATGTTGGTGATGACACAGAAAAATTCTTGGAGGAAGCAGAAAAATTCTTTGAATAAACGCAGACAGCCGAGGAACATCGTGGGATTTTTATTAAAGCTTTTTTGTCTATTGAAGCTACAAGAAAATACGAAGCAACAAATAATGAAGAAAATTATAAGATTAGAATGCAAACCGCATTCGTTAAACCGTCTAACTTAGCAAATGACTTAAATGTTACTTTAGTATACAGAAGAGGATCAGATTCAACAAACGATTTTTTCAGAAAAATAGAAAATGATGTCAAGAATATTCTGAGGCATAATTTAAATGAAGAAGATTTTGAAAGATATTTTTTATTCAAAATGCACAAGAAAATCCAGATGTTAAAAAAGATATCAAAATGCTAGATTTAAAAACTGTTGATAAAGTCAAAGAAAGAATTACTAAATATGATGAAGTAAAACGAGAAATAGAAACAGAAAATATCGCCGCTATTCAACATAAAAATCAATTAAAAAGTTATGCAAAAGCCACAACAATGGGACAGAATCAATACTGGGACCAAAATAGATCACAGAATAACCAATACAAAAACGGTTTCAATCTTAGACGTTCAAATTTTAATAGAAGATTTCCGGAAGAATATAACCACAATACGAGAAAAGAAAGTGGAAGATCAGGTTATAAGATATGATAAGCAGCAAAATTATTCACAAAATCCAAATGAATTTCAAAATAGAAGAATCCAAGGAGCAACTAACCAACCAAGAAGATGTTGAACATGTAGAGAGAGGACATATTCGAGCTAATTGTCCAAATGTTACTTGAAATCATTGTAAAAAAAATGGTCATTTCAAATATCAATGCTAGGAGATGAATCAAAAGATTAGATATCCGAATAACAGATATTAAGGAGCAGTTGGAGAAGATTTCGATCAGTCTATCAAAGATGAAGACCCAAACGAAAACGCCCAATCATTAGGAGAGGTGATTGGGGAAATCCATTGAATGTAAGTAATATTTTGAGCGATGATTGTATGGAGTTGAATGATTGTGATTGCATGGATATTTTAATTTATTTGATTTTAATTTTGATTTAAAATATACTAATAATTGTAATAATATAATATATAATACTGATAACATAGATAACTTGAACAAATATATAAATTGTATGGAAATACTCACAACTTCAGTCACCAACCCACGGAAAAATACTCGATTCAAAATGCAACCCGAAATTTGTGAATTAGATAGGAAGATGAATTTTATTAGTTATGACTATATGGGTGGGAGACCGAGTGTTGAAATTGATATAAACAGCATAAAACTAGATGTATGTTGGATAAAGGTGCTAAAATTAGTGTAATTCAATATGATGTTTAGACAAATTAGCAAAACTAAAAATAGTAAAAACCAATTTGGAATTGAAATGTGCAAATGGAAGCTAGATAATAGTGTTGGAATGACTTTATTAAGTATAAAAATTGGAAATCAAGTAAACGTAGAATTTTATATTACTAAAGGAGTAAAGCCAAAGGTCATAGAGAGTATAAATTTATTAAAAGAGTTTAGTATTTATCTAAAAATGAGTATGGATAGAAATCTATATATAAATTATGTAGAAGAAAGTAAAGAAATATTAGATAAAGATATTAAAAGACTTTTGATATCTGTAAGACGTCTATGATAAAACACGAAATTATAACGACAGGACCGCCTATAACAATTAATCCAAGACGACAACCAGTGCATTTAATAAGTAAAATTGATGAAAATATCATAGAAATAGAAAAGAATGGAATTATAGAAAAGTGTAAATCGCCATGGAATTCACCTTTAGTTTGTGTTTAAGAAAAAAGGAAAATATGATATTAGAATTTGTTTAGATTTTAGAGCTCTCAATTTAGTAGCTCAGAGACCAATATTTCCGATACCCAGTACGAATGAAATGATGGATATTTTGAATGGTTCCAAATATTTTACGACACTAGATTTAGGTAATGCAAATTATCAAGTAGAATTAGAGGAAGAGTGCAAATTAACGACAGCGTTTGCGACAAAGAATGAACAATATTGCTTCAAGAGAATGCCTTTTGGAATTGCTGCTGCTCTGGTAACGTTTCAAAAGCTGATGAATAAAGTATTAGGCACTCTAAATTGGAAGGAGGCTGTAGTTATTTAGATGACATATTAATTTTTTCTCGAAGTAAAGAAGAACATTTAAAACGAATAATAAACGTATTTGAAAGAATTAAAGAAGCAGGATTAAAATTAAGTAAAGATAAATGTCATTTCCTGAGAGAAGAAACAAAGTTCCTGGGGCATATTAAAAAATAAAGATGGCATTCGAACAGAAGATAATAAAATAGAGACAATAAAAGAATATGAAAGACCAAAATGTATAAAAAACTAAGAAGTTTCTCTTGGGTCTGACAAACTACTATCGACATTTTATTAAAAATTATACAGATGACCAAAACCATTGGAAATACTTTGTGGAAGTACCAGTTACAAATTAATATGGACTGATGTTTGTGAGTCAGCATTTCCGAGTCTTAAAGAAAAATTAATGAAATCACCAATCTTAGCGTACCCTGATTTCTCCAAAGAATTTATATTGGATACTGATGCCAGTTTTGATCGGATCGGAGCAGTATTATCCCAAGAAGATAAAAATGGCAATGAAAAAGTAATTGCATATGACTCTAATGCAATGAATGCTCATGAATTGGGATACTGTATTACAAGAAACGAGTTGCTTGCAATTTATTTGTTTACATTGCATTTTAAAAAAAGGTTCCGTCTTCAAACAGATCATAAAGCAATTCGTTTATGTTAAAGACTAAGAAACCTATAACACCCCAATTTCAAACTTGGATTAATCACTTAAGCAGTTTGGATGAAACTCGAATTCAGAAAAGGCGAACTACACGCAAATGCCGACATAATGTCTCGAAAAGATTGTGATACGTGTTTTCAATACCAGACAATACATAAAGATCCAAAGAAAGGGAGCTTGAAAACAAGAATATTGGCATTGATGATGAGAAATAGCGGCAAGAAATGGCAAGAAAATTCAGCAGAGATTAATGAAATAAAGAACCAAATCGGAAATAAAGAAAAGACAGATTTCAAAATAGTGGATGAAGTAGTTAAAACAAAAAACTATAAAATCTGGATTCCAAAATAAAACAACGTAGAATTTTTAAATTATACACATCAGAAATTATGTCACGCAGGAGTAAAGTTAATAATTATATCTTCTAATGTTGATATAAAAAATAAGAATGAACAAATTGAAAAAGTAAGAGTTGTGAAAACTATCAAAGGAGAAAAACAATCACAACACGCACCAAAGATACGATAATGAAGCATAAAATCCAAGCATTATTTGAAACGATACTAATTGATTTTTGCGGTCCATTTAAAACTACAGTCAATGGCAAGAAATATATATTAGCGATTATGGATTTTTTCAGTATATATATTTCGTTAAATTCAGTGTCAACACAAGATTAAAATACGGCTGCAAATATATTAAGAAATAGTTGGATTTTACGATTTGGTGCGCCAAGACTAATACAGTGTGATAGAGGCAAAACATTTGAATACAATCTAATAAAATCACTGGCAGAAAAACATAAAATGAAAAAAGAATATTTGAGTTCATATCATCACTCGACTAATGGAATGATTTAACAACAATTTAGGACGATTAGAAATCCAATACAGATATCTATGAAAGACAATGTATATATAAATTGGACAGACTTACTTCCCGTAGTAGAGTTTTCATTAAATTCTACTAAGTAGAGTGCAGTAGGGTTTAGCCCAGCTGAAATTGTGTATGGTAAAAAATTATTTAGAGAATGGACACTTGTCGGGAATGATAATATGAACCCAAATAAATATATGTAAATACAAAAAGAGGAAAGACAAATCAAAAATCAAGAGATGAAAAATAATGAAAACAAAATTATTTACAAAAATGAAGCACGAACAAATCGAGAATTCGATATTGGAGATAAGGTTTTGGTAAGGAAAGACATACATACAAAAGACGACAGATATGAGGGTCGAGGGACAATCATAAATAAGAGACATAATAGAAGCTACGTCATAAAAATTAATGGAAGAGATGCTACAAGAAATGTCAAGTGGTTGAGAGAATTTAAAACTATGGGTAAAAAATGTTTTTATTGGGGGGGGGTGAGATAAACCTAATAATTAATTTATATTTAATATAAATATGTATATTAAATTTATTATGTTATATTATAAATAGTATGTGTATGATTGCTGTATGTTGACATCGCTCAGAATATGAAAATGCATAATTAAAATTCTCCAATTTTTAGTAAACAAGTGTGTTTAAATGATATAGAGTTTGGAAAATCTTTTAAATCTTTTGAATATTGTTAATGAATAGAAATAAGAATTTAAGTAACCTTAATAAAAAATGACTTGTTTTTTAAAAAATATATATTCAGTTCATTATTTTCTGTTAAATAATTTTAAAATTTATTATATAATTGACTAAAATAGTTACTATTTTAAAAACAAATTAAACATTAATAATACAGAATTATACTTTATCGAATAAATATTGAGTATTATTTAAATTTTGCTTGACTCACAAGTAAGCACTATCTTGGAAAAAGGTTTGAAATTTTTCCTTTTTATGATTGTGACCAGGAATTCCCAGGTATATGACCAAAGCATGGTTACGAAAGCTTACTTTGAGTGAACGCTTTTACATAATTACAGTGAAAAATTGAGTTAAAATAATCGACTCAAAATTATAGACAATGACAAAGCAAAATGAATATGATATTGTTGTAGATATTAAACGTGTAACATTTAATGAAAAACCCAATATTCTAAGTAAATTAGTTTGATAAAAATGTATATTTAAAATAATTAAATAATCATAAATTAACAATATTCCATAATAAAAAATAAGTAAATAAATTAAACAATATTCGTAAGAACTTTCAAAAGTTAAAATTTTTCCTTGGTTGTGGTATAATATCATTATCAGATTCATTAAAAGAAATTTCATCAATGTCACAGTTCT
This sequence comes from Schmidtea mediterranea, assembly GCA_022537955.1. Classification (NCBI taxonomy): domain Eukaryota; kingdom Metazoa; phylum Platyhelminthes; order Tricladida; family Dugesiidae; genus Schmidtea; species Schmidtea mediterranea. Next base: position 40,035,527 of record CM039679.1, on the reverse strand, counting down.
GTATTCTCATAACGACCTCTGGAGTTAAACTGCTGACTGATATTAGATTTCATTAATGATCAAATGAGTTTAAACGGGTGCTTTAAAGTGATTAAAACGTTAAAAAAATTGAAAACCGTGTAAATATAGGGATGGGGGATTTACAAAGATTTTACGAAAAATTATCAACTAATTTTATTTATTCTTATCCTAATTAATGTCGAAAATTGGCTAAAATTTTGTGGCATCATTTAATAAATTTTTAATGCAAAGGATATCAAACCACTTATTTAGTGAGGGGGAGCAGTTGGCGAAAGTTAAATTTGAAATTTTTTGATACATCAGTTATTGAAAATGCACTATTGACTTGAAGAGTAGAGACATAGAACCACTAAGTAGTTTCACCAAAGGCTTTATTTATTGTCGCCACAGGCGGCACTTAACATTTCTTCGCTAATGTAGCGAACGAAACTTTCTTAATTAGATAAAAATAATATTAAAATTTATTAATTTAACACGTGAAATTTTATTTCGTATTTTTTATAATGTTTTAATATTTATGCATTTATTTGATTTGCTGAATAGAGGTTATCAATCTGTAAGTTTTTAATTCGGGTTTTAATCAATGATGGAATTTGTAACATTTTGTGTTATTTCGCTCATCTAGTCACTGTCGACCGACAAATATGTGTACGTTGTAATTATAATAATAATAACAATAACCACTTACAAAAACAAATACCGAAGTTTTGACAAATTTTACAAGGTAAACATGTTACAATTCCAAAGGTCCTAATCCATGCTAGTCAAATCCATTATTTATGATTGTTTAAATAAGTCTTGCTTAATTTTATATTCATAGGATTTATTAATTAATTTTGTACAATTTTAATAATCAATCAAAAATGGAACTTTTTGTAATTATGTAAGTTTTTGTTGATAAATTTTGTTGGCAACTTCTTCAACGATATAAAGTTATTTTATTATTATTAGAAAAAAAAAAAAAAAAAAACTCATAAAATAAAATTAAGTATTTACTTACTTAGTTAGTTGGTTTCCAGTCTGGATATATATTCCCACAGGTCACTCCCAATTTGTCAGTCTACTCAACAGCTTCAACATATTATTTGTAAAACTTACTTTTTTCATCGATAATGACGTATGTTTTCTTTTTGCTGTAATTTTTCGATAGATTTCGAGAGAATCATACAGTTTCTTCCGTTCTGTCAATAATTTGTCACACTATATACTTATATTTTTACAATTGATTTTCACTAATAAATTTGGTATTTTTCAATTTACCACTATGAAATATCAACTGGATTATATATCTCATTTTTTTGAGCTGTAATTTCTAAAATATGCTAATGAGATTTTTAGCAATTTTTCCTGTAATCTATATTATAATATAATATGTGGTTAGTAAAATAACACGATTTAAGGAAAAAAGTATTTCGGAAATAATTAAGTCCAAAGTTTTTTCACTAAAATTCTCAATAAATTTTACATTTACCATAATTATTTTAATTAAATAAAAGTATTTTTACCTAATGAACTAATTACAACTAGAATGTTCATGAATCATTCAGAAATAAATCAAAATATGGAATAAAATGAGAAAAATTTGTGAGATAACCACCAAGTGCATTTTATAAAATGAAAATCATATTTCCTGTAAAATTGAATCTGGAATTAAAGCAAAGATAAACATTTATAAAACTGCAATATTTTTCTAGATTTACTTCGAGGCAATTGTAAAATGTAAATTTCAAACTGCTTACATTGCACATTGGCTAATCGCATATGAACCTGATTGAGCAAGTAAATGAATATGAAATATAAATAATAGTAACGGATTACACTAATTAATTGTTATTTTGTGTTGTTCAATGCTTCACAATATAATTATTACATTTAACCCTTTCCCCTCTTTTGGGACAATACGCCCCAAAAACTTTCATCGTAAAACTACTGAGATATTTTCTAAGCAATTTTAATTGTTAGTTTAGAGAATATCCCAGGATTATCTATGATATTCAGAATCACCACCTTTACGAAAATAAGAATATTTCATATTTATATATAAATTTGGCTATTTGTCATTAGCCGGAAGTGGGGGCAAAAGGGTTAATATTTGGGCGTCAAAATTTAATGGAAATAATACAATAAATGAAAAAGTTCTCATTTCAATTTCAGTGATCACTCTTCACAAATACGAACAGAACAAAGATGACGAGTTGAGCTTTCAGGAAGGAGAATTGATATATGTTGTGAAAAAGAATATTGACGGGTGGTGGGAAGGAGTTATGAATGGCAGAACGGGATTGTTTCCTGGGAATTATGTGCAAAACATGAATTGATCACACAACTAATTTATTATAATTTTTTATTATGCTGATAACTTGATGATATATTTGGCCTTTATTAATTGTGAATTTTCACCAACTGTATTACAAAAATTAATACTACTACTACATTTCTTTTATGACTTTTTAATTCTGTTTTACAATTTTTCATGTAAGTTATCGTTAATATTATTTTACACTTTTATAATGATTTTAAGTGGTTAATTTATCAATAGACCAATCAATTTGTTTTTGTTAAATGTAAAATTTATAGGTTAATTAATTAGCAATTATTTTTTCTTGATTATTTTCATTGATTTTCAAGTTAAATTAGAACTGTGCAAATCTTTAATTTCCTTGAGAGAATACAAATCTCCTATACGCTATTATATAGTTTTTCGTTGCGTAACATCTCAAAGTGAGTTTATTGGTTAACTAATTATTGATCAATAATACATGCAGGTTTTAAAAATACAATTTATATTTTTCAATATAATATAATTTTAATAACAAAAAAATTGTGTTGCCAAATAACCGAAAATCAATCCGTATTGCTTTAATTTTATTTCTACCTGATGAAGACAAAGAATCTGACGAGTTATATTATAAAAGTCTCGTTGGATTGGCGTGATACTTCTGTCTTAAAGAAAGTTTGCTCTTATTGATTGGCTCAAAATATTGGAAGAAGACAGATGTTGACAAGATTCCGACTTAAAATAATACAGCTTAATTTTTTAATGTAGTATAATAAATTATATGTATGAAAGTATATTCCGTGAAAAATATGTTAAACAACTATTATTTGTTGTTTATTTCATTTTTTTTCAATTGTTTACCTCATTTGTAGGACTGTGTTCCAATTTATTAACTAAAATTGTATAAGCCTATAAATATGAACTGTCAAAATCAGAAAAATACACACGTTACTCGTACGTACTCATTGTGACTTAAGTGAAATGTGAATAGAAACACGTAAAGATTAACTTAATATTAAACCGCTAAAATAAAATAACATACCTAGAAATTAGCTCAAACAACTAAATAATCGTTAGCAATTTCCAACGAAAACACAAATTTAAAAGTTCGCTAATTACTCTAATAACAATTCATGCTCATTTTCTTACTAATGACAAAGCGGAAAATTCATCCAACAAATCATAAATACCGCCTTCTTCCAGTACAGAATAGTGTATACATTAATCCAGTGATCCACAACCTTTACATCACCGTTGGCCAGCTAAAGTTTGATAATTTTACAACGCCATGCTGATTGGATTAATGTTATTGTTTATATTTTAGATTGTTTTTATTTTTAATTTAATTGTATTTAAAAGTAAAATACAAAAACACAAAAAATGAATATAAAATTACATAACATCGTTTTATAGTTGTTTTCATTCATTCATTATTTTTAAACCATCACAAAATTGTAATCATTTGTATTCACTTGTTTGAATTAACACTTTAAAATCCGTATAGTTGTTTTATATCATCTACCTGATAATCACATTAAATGTGATAAATAATTTCGTACATATATTTTTTGGTTTATCTTATATTCCATTTGCTGAACATTCAAAATTTTTTTATTAACTTCATAATGAATTATTAATTAATTAACGATTTTGTGTTATAATATGACATAAAATTGTATTTTCAAGTAGAGGTCATTAAGCATGTTTGAATGTTTGTGTGCCTGCATGTATTATTGACATATTTTGTGATAATAAGACAAAATTGTATTTTCAATTAGAGAGGTCATTAAGCATGTTTGAATGTTTGTGTGCCTGCATGTCTTATTGATCAATAATTAGTTAACCAATAAACTCACTTTGAGATGTTACGCAACGAAAAACTATATAATAGCGTATAGGAGATTTGTATTCTCTCAAGGAAATTAAAGATTTGCACAGTTCTAATTTAACTTGAAAATCAATGAAAATAATCAAGAAAAAATAATTGCTAATTAATTAACCTATAAATTTTACATTTAACAAAAACAAATTGATTGGTCTATTGATAAATTAACCACTTAAAATCATTATAAAAGTGTAAAATAATAATAACGATAACTTACATGAAAAATTGTAAAACAGAATTAAAAAGTCATAAAAGAAATGTAGTAGTAGTATTAATTTTTGTAATACAGTTGGTGAAAATTCACAATTAATAAAGGCCAAATATATCATCAAGTTATCAGCATAATAAAAAATTATAATAAATTAGTTGTGTGATCAATTCATGTTTTGCACATAATTCCCAGGAAACAATCCCGTTCTGCCATTCATAACTCCTTCCCACCACCCGTCAATATTCTTTTTCACAACATATATCAATTCTCCTTCCTGAAAGCTCAACTCGTCATCTTTGTTCTGTTCGTATTTGTGAAGAGTGATCACTGAAATTGAAATGAGAACTTTTTCATTTATTGTATTATTTCCATTAAATTTTGACGCCCAAATATTAACCCTTTTGCCCCCACTTCCGGCTAATGACAAATAGCCAAATTTATATATAAATATGAAATATTCTTATTTTCGTAAAGGTGGTGATTCTGAATATCATAGATAATCCTGGGATATTCTCTAAACTCTAACAATTAAAATTGCTTAGAAAATATCTCAGTAGTTTTACGATGAAAGTTTTTGGGGCGTATTGTCCCAAAAGAGGGGAAAGGGTTAAATGTAATAATTATATTGTGAAGCATTGAACAACACAAAATAACAATTAATTAGTGTAATCCGTTACTATTATTTATATTTCATATCCATTTACTTGCTCAATCAGGTTCATATGCGATTAGCCAATGTGCAATGTAAGCAGTTTGAAATTTACATTTTACAATTGCCTCGAAGTAAATCTAGAAAAATATTGCAGTTTTATAAATGTTTATCTTTGCTTTAATTCCAGATTCAATTTTACAGGAAATATGATTTTCATTTTATAAAATGCACTTGGTGGTTATCTCACAAATTTTTCTCATTTTATTCCATATTTTGATTTATTTCTGAATGATTCATGAACATTCTAGTTGTAATTAGTTCATTAGGTAAAAATACTTTTATTTAATTAAAATAATTATGGTAAATGTAAAATTTATTGAGAATTTTAGTGAAAAAACTTTGGACTTAATTATTTCCGAAATACTTTTTTTCCTTAAATCGTGTTATTTTACTAACCACATATTATATTATAATATAGATTACAGGAAAAATTGCTAAAAATCTCATTAGCATATTTTAGAAATTACAGCTCAAAAAAATGAGGATATATAATCCAGTTGATATTTCATAGTGGTAAATTGAAAAAATACCAAATTTATTAGTGAAAAATCAATTGTAAAAATATAAGTAAATAGTGTGACAAATTATTGACAGAACGGAAGAAACTGTATGATTCTCTCGAAATCTATCGAAAAATTACAGCAAAAAGAAAACATACGTCATTATCGATGGAAAAAAGTAAGTTTTACAAATAAATATGTTGAAGCTGTTGAGTAGACTGACAAATTGGGAGTGACCTGTGGGAATATATATCCAGACTGGAAACCAACTAACAAAAAAAAAAAAAAAAAAAAAAAAAAAAAAAAAAAAAAAAAAAAAAAAAAAAAAAAAAAAAATAACTAAGTAAGTAAAACTAACTTTATATCTTTGAAGCAGTTGCCAACAAAATTTATCAACAAAAACTTACATAATTACAAAAAGTTCCATTTTTGATTGATTATTAAAATTGTACAAAATTAATTAATAAATCCTATGAATATAAAATTAAGCAAGACTTATTTAAACAATCATAAATAATGGATTTGACTAGCATGGATTAGGACCTTTGGAATTGTAACATGTTTACCTTGTAAAATTTGTCAAAACTTCGGTATTTGTTTTTGTAAGTGGTTATTGTTATTATTATTATAATTACAACGTACACATATTTGTCGGTCGACAGTGACTAGATGAGCGAAATAACACAAAATGTTACAAATTCCATCATTGATTAAAACCCGAATTAAAAACTTACAGATTGATAACCTCTATTCAGCAAATCAAATAAATGCATAAATATTAAAACATTATAAAAATACGAAATAAAATTTCACGTGTTAAATTAATAAATTTTAATATTATTTTTATCTAATTAAGAAAGTTTCGTTCGCTACATTAGCGTAGAAATGTTAAGTGCCGCCTGTGGCGACAATAAATAAAGCCTTTGGTGAAACTACTTAGTGGTTCTATGTCTCTACTCTTCAAGTCAATAGTGCATTTTCAATAACTGATGTATCAAAAAATTTCAAATTTAACTTTCGCCAACTGCTCCCCCTCACTAAATAAGTGGTTTGATATCCTTTGCATTAAAAATTTATTAAATGATGCCACAAAATTTTAGCCAATTTTCGACATTAATTAGGATAAGAATAAATAAAATTAGTTGATAATTTCTAGCAAAACCTCTGGGCCACAAAAAAGGCTTTGTTGATTGCCGCGAGTTTGACATGCCTGAGCTAAAGTATTTCCATCAATTAGCTTCAAATATTAAAATTCAAGCAAGCGAATTCAAAAAAAATTTGTTCAGTTCCAGAAAAGCCACAATTAGTTAGTTACAAAAGAGCAAAACGTTTATCCAAACACAAGAATTGACGATGAAAAAGTGATTGACCCAGCTTTAAATATTGCTGTTGAAATCAAGATCTGCTCAAAGGCTGTTACCATGTTTAAGCCAAAGCTCAATTAATTGCATGTTAGGTTCGTGAAAATGACCGAATGTTGCATGAATTATTATTTTGCGAGGAGCTTATAAAAACTACTACTGGAAAAGACATTATTGAACGTTTCAGCAAGAAAATAAATGAGTTTGGATTCACATGGGAAAATTGTGTTAATGTTTGTGAATTACTCGAATAGCATTAGAAACAATTAAATGCGAAATTTTGAAAATAGAGTGTACTTGTGGAGGTTAAATGCAAAGTTCATAATAAAATCAGTGAACGTAGTGACAAGTGTGATGAAATATCAATAACGTTCTTAGAATTTCTGTAGTTTTATAGAATTGCAATAGGATTGTATTCGAATCGTGTGAGTTTGTTAGTGGATTTCAAATCTTATTTAGGTCGTGTTCGGATCTTGGTTATCAATTCAAATGGCATGGAATTATTAGTAAATGATTAGTACAGTTTGTGTTGTTTCAACCTGATCATGTCTGCGAATCAGTCTAAATATATTGTATAAGTGATATTTGAGTGGCAATTTTTAATAAAAACGAAATCGCAGATAATAGATCAAAGGTAAGAGACAAAATTCGCGAGTTGTATTGATTTTAGCTATTATTAATGTATTAATTTTTTGTAAAATCTATAATTTACTGTGAAAATTTATTTTGCTCAGAATCAATAACCGAATTCATAAATACCCAATAAGAATGAGCTATTTGTAACAATTCTAACAAATATTGTAAATCATCAATTACTATAAATTCATGATAATATTTATTATAAAAAAATTTATGTTCCATTGAAATAACGAATATTTTTCATCAAGACTTTCTACTCGACAGTATTGAGAATTTCATGTCATTCATTCATCAACTTGATATAAATACAAATTAAATTTCCTATTTTAATAACTTTAACCAATTTAATGTTCCCAAAATTTAAATAGCATTCAAATACCACTACCGGAAATTACGCAATTATTACCCATGTATAATTTTTGTGTTTATTGGCTGGCCACCAAGCATCAACTGTATGCGTTTATTCGATTTTTAATAAAAATGATTTAAAGTTTGTTTTAAAAATAAAAATCTAATGCAGAGAAAACGTTAGGAAATTGTTATGGTGGACGCTCTATAGCGAAAGAAACAACAGATGAGTTTTGATGCTTTGAAAATGGACGCGAATCAGTAAAATATGATCTAAGACAAGGAAATCGATAAAATAAAGGCAATGATCACCGATAAAGAGAAAATAGCTAAAAATGACAACTGGAAATAACTTCAATATCATTTGGATCGGTAGAGAGGATTTTACATAGTGATTGGTCTTTATAATATGTTGCTGCTAGGCCTGTTCTAACAAGGCTGAATTTGTTACAAAACATAGAACGTGTTGAATTTGCTAAGTAGATGCTTTCCAATTATGATTCCGATGAGAAATTCACTCAAAGCATAATTACTGGTGACGAGACATTGTTTACACAATTTTGTTTATATGACACGCTGAAATATCAATACAATCAAAGGCAGAGTCCAGGTGAATCAAAAACCATGTCAGTAAAAAGGACAACAAGCGAGCATTCGAAAATCATAGAAAAATTTTAAGATTGAAAAAGAATATAATCTAAAATTTTATCACTTAATCTATCGATCACTTACTTAGTATTTTATTTATTAGGCCACCAAGAAGCCATATTTTATAAACGTAATAATAATAATAATTGATAATAATAAATAATAAATGATAATTAATAAAAATAATAAATGATAATTAATAAAAATAATAAATGATAATTAATAATAATAATTAATAAAAATAATAAATGATAATAATAATTAATAATAATTAATAAAAATAATAAATGATAATAATAATTAATAAAAATAATAAATGATAATTAATAATAATAAATAATAAAATAATAATAATTAATAAAAATAATAAATGATAATAATAATTAATAAAAATAATAAATGATAATTAATAATAATAAATAATAATAATTAATAAAAATAATAATAATTAATAAAAATAATAAATGTATATTAATAATAATAATTAATAATAATAAATAATAATTAATAAAAATAATAAATAATAATAATAATAATAATAAATAATAATAATAATAATAAATAATAATAATTAATAAAATAATAAATGATAATTAATAATAAATAATTAATAATAATATTAGCATTATGATAATAATATCAGTGAAATGTACCTTTGCAAATATACTGATTAGGTGCCCAACCGTCATCAACCTGAGATTTGACACGTAAAACATCATATGGATTCGGCTGTAAATGTGCAATGCCTACAGTGTCGGAAATATAACGGCCTTGATTCTTATCAATGTATTCTTGTTCATTGTTGGGAGGCCGTTGGAATTGTTCATTATTCACTGGACGCTGGAATTGATCAACATTCGGTGGCGGCGGTAACATATTCATGTTTTGTTGTGATTGCTGTTGATATGGACTCGGTGGTTCAAGTGGTGGCGGTGGCAGTTCATTATAACGCATCTAATATCATATAATATCATTATTCGTTTTGTGGGAGCTGCATTGCAATTACCATAGGGGAAATATTCTGCTCCTGTTGATTTGTCACAACCGGTGGCGGTGGAGGAGGTATATGTGCCATTGGATGATTCATCCCCGAATATCCGTATGGTGGAGTGTTTCCTTGAATAGACCCTACTGACATCTTGTGAGGCGATACAACATTGGCAGGTGGCTGATACTGTTTCTGTTGTTGCATTTGAGTCGAGCCGCTTGTCGATGTACTCGTACTACTGCTTCGCCGTGTTCCTTGAGAAATTTGCTGCTGATATTGCATTGTGTTGCCATAGTTTAGAGCTTGAGGTGCAGCCATTCCATTTCCACTGTTTAAGTTCGGCGACGGCATCGGAATCTGACTTCTTTGAGTTAAATTTGCGGGAGCTCGATATATAGTATTAGATGGATTGTTAATATTTAATCCTCCAGTACGGCCAATTGTTTGTGCTTTGCCTAATGTGAAGTGTAATAATCGATAAACATTTTATATAGATAGCTCTGATCACACTTTATCAATTATAATATAAAATGTCGGTTTGTTTAACACGTCGACTGGCAAATAAGAGATAAGTGGTAGTTAATATACAAGAATTTGCCACGTAACAGCCAGCATGTTAAATAATAATTAAATCTGAAATTACATTTTGGAATTTGCATAATTTAAAGCTTTGGCTGTAATCCTCAAAATACCTCTAAGTTTCCTCAAAAATAACCACTCCATTTAGTCATGGAAGAAAATGACCAAATTTTATTAAAAATTAAATGTGGCAAGCACCACAGGTTTGATTAGTTTCAATTACATTTCTTAAAGTAGTTTTGAAGTTAAATATTCTCACTGAAAATATTTAAATAAAATACAGATTCTCACAGATATCAAACGGTAAATCATTTCATTATTCAAATAATAAATTTATGAGATATAGTGCAAAAATCTCAGAAAAAGTTAAGAAATTTAATGAATATAAACTTTTAATCGCCATAATTTCAATTAAATAGTCGAAATAAAATTTATTGAAATCCATTTAATTTCAAAAATTAAATATTGATTAATATAATTTATAAAATAAATATTATTATTCAAATAAATGTAAAAATGTTATAACAATTTTAAAGGGAGTTCATGATGAAATGCATCATTCATTAGGGAAAATCGATTTTCAAATAAAATTGACACATAAAAATGTAATATTGTCGATGAAAAATATAAGTTAATATAGCATTTCTTTTTTAATATCAATGAGCAATATGGTTGAGGAACATTTATGAAGCAGCTCTGAAAATTTTGGTTTTGTGAATTATGCAATATTATTTAGCAAGGAAACACTGAAAAAATGCAATGTTATAGAAATAGTAAAAAATAAATCAATTGCATCAACATTACTAACCTAATTTCATATAATCAGGTACAGCTTTAGAACTAATACTCCCTCCTATGTTAGAATGAGTATATACGTGTGATGATGAATGGGTATCTGATCCACTGGTACTGCTACGACGACTAGTATTGCTGAACACTCCTGATGTTCCCAATTGGGGCTCCTGAAAACAAGAAAATTGTGAAAATGTTATAAAATTGTCGAAATTAAAGATACTATTTCATTCTTAACAACCATATAGATTATAAATTAGCTATATTACATTTCGTTTGTCATATCAAATGTTACATGCAAATATAAACTTCTAAACAAGTCTGACGAATATGGCGAAACAAATATGATACCGTAAATCTTCTACCAAGTTTCATACAAGACATATCCTAATGAATCAATTTCATTTACACTTTATGAGGATTTCTTTTTAATTATAATTAATACCCAATTTTAATTTGATGCATGAAAGTTCGATATGTTAAAAACGTTGATTAATGGTCATACAAATGGTAAAGGTAGATCTGGCACCATCAGATCTGAAATATCATCATCCTGATATACACACACACACATATATATATGTGTGTGTGTGTTACTCCAAATTCATATAATTTTCGATCACGTAAAATCGCCAATGTGTTGTATGCATTAGCTGTGAAGGTGGCAGTTGACTAAGAAATGTTGATACGGATGCTAAATTTACAGATGTGATGTTAGAAATTAGATTCACAAACTTATCTCCAGAAACGAAATACCCTAATTTTTCATAGATAAAAATGAAACTCGAAATTTTGTTTAAATCTATTAAAGGGTTGTTTACTTATATCACTGTCGTTCTTTGTGTCACAGTTGATTGCGGGAAATATGAATCGATGGTTATTTTTAAAAGAAAAACTATTCCAAAAGAGTCATTCCTTAAGGGAATAGTTGTGGAAGTGAATGAAAAAGATAGAATGAACCTAGAAATGTTCACAAAATCGCTGGTTAAAGTATGGCGCAAAAGAGCAAATGCTTTTTTCAACGATACTTCATTATTAATATTTGTATTATATTGTAAATGAAATGAAAGCGTCATTTAAACACGCGTATTACGATATATTTCGACAGATTAACTATACTCATCAGGACAAAACGCAATCAAAAAATATTATGGATTAATTTATATATTTAAACATTTTTATTTCTTTATTCAATACTTAATATATATATATATATATATATTTGTTTCAACAATTTTTTAATTAATTTTAAAATTTATATAAAAATATTAATTTATTATTATAATAAAAATCTCAAATTAATAAAATTTAAAATTTATATATTTTTACAATAAAATATAATTATAAATAATAAAAACAATATTAAAAATTAAAATGCTATTTAAACACAATCAACATAATTTATCATAAGTTTACATAATCATGCTATTTTATTTAATTATAAATTTATTTATTTCAAAGCTGTTCACAAATTCAGCTATTACTTCAGAATAATCTAAAATATGCGCTATCTCTGTATCAAAAATATTGAGCGCCGCCAATTCATTTCGTTGCTCTTGCAGATCGTAAAATATATATGCTTTTTATTTCAGATCACTAAATGATCTGCTACACTAACATACATAGTCTAAAATAATTCGAATTTGTATTCTGTAATGCGTTGATGAATCCTATGTAATTCAGTTGGTTTCATGCTTAGTTTGAAAACGGATTTGTATTTATATTATTTATGTTTAATTTGTTTTATAAATCGAATTATAAATTTATGGCTCTAAAATTGTGAGGCCAATGCCATTCGACCCCTGTATCACCCCATCCTCTAGTTCACCATGAGTTGTGAATGTGTTTTAGTTATTTAAAAATTCAAAATTATTTCACGGAATTTTGATAATACAAATTACGAATTTCAATTGTACACATTTGTAAAATAAATATTTTTTATATTATAAATCAAATGCATAAATGTATTTTAGATATTTTATATCAGTGATTCTTAATGTTCTGCCTGCGACGGTTTTGTTGAAGATCGAAACCGCTGACTTAAAAGACAAGTGTTAACAAGATAGGACTTATTATATTTCATTAGAATATCATAGGATTATAATCAGTATTTGTTTCAATATGTTCAAAAAGTAACATTCAAATATTTTAACCATTTTAAATAAAGTAGTTGAAAATTAAAATTAATTGTTGACTCTTCCCGGTAACAGGTAATATGCGGACCGGTGATCAGTAACTCTGTGATGTCAACGTTACAATTGTGATTATTATCAATAATAATCACGGAATGCAAAAAAAGTCACCTTATATAAAATCCTAATTATTCAAAAGTGAGTATTAGAACTCAGAAAATTCGTAAGCAGTGAGAACTCGCAATACTAATATACATGCTATTTCAAAATTCATAAATATGACAGCAAAGCAATATATATCCGGTAACAGAAATGTAAATACAAAACGAACTATGAAAAATACTAACACAGCTGCTTATAAAGTGTATGTGTACAATAAAACGGCCCCAACTTTGATGACTCCGACTCGGTGTTCACTATCCCAATTGTATGACACCAAGGTCGATTTATGATCATTTAAAGTCAAACTGCAGTCACTACCGTTTTAGTGGAGTTCAAAATCATGCAATAACACTGGCCAGAACGCTCATAATACACTACCATATTTTGTTCTTTTAAAAGAATTTTTAATTCTCTACAACATGGTTTAATCATTATTATATGTTGTTTTGTGTGTACTAAATGCGTGTTTTTTATAAATTTTGCATTTTTCACCTAATTAAAATAATTTTATTAATTTTGTAGTATAGCAAGGTATAGGTAAAGTTTAATTCTTTATAAATTTCTTTAAACATTAATTGAAAATACCGCAGTGTTGGCTGCACATGTTTTGTATATTTTCCATTTTTCATCAAATTCACCAATTTTAACAAGCTCTTTAAAAATTACCGTATTTTCTCTTATAAAAACTGCGCCTGTGTTTCCTACGAGATTTTCATGTGTAAGCAGTATTCCATATATAAACCGCAGCTTTAATGTACTAACGCGAGTATTATAAAAAATGTAGTAGCTGGAAAAATTTTGAAAGTTCGTGTTCAAACTTAGATTTCAACAGCCAATTAGAGTCGACTATTTACTTGTCTTATATTTGAACTTATATCTAAATTGAATATCTTGTAAACAGATTTTACTTTACTATTACATTTCTATAGTCCAGATAATAACTTTGGCTGTTAAATATTTATTTAAATAAATAAACTATTTATGGTAACTTTGTCTTATTTTATTTTTAGAATTAAAATAAGTGATAAGTCGGTTAATCGATTAAGGAAAATTCAAAAATATCCCATCACATTTAAGAATGCCACCAAAGCGTCGCAACTCATATACAACAGCATTTGAACTAGAAGTAATAAAATATGCAGAAGAAAATAGGAATCGATTGTCGGCGCGTGAGCATCAAATCGATAAAATGAATTTCCGGGGCTGGTGGAGAAAAATGTATTGAAAGTAAGTAATCCGAGAAAACGTACTCGAAGAGGAAGGAATACTTGGTTTTGCAGTCAACAGCCGATAATAGGCAAGTCTCGATAGTACAATCCAACTCGAAGAATGGCATTAGAACTTCCCAAAAAAACTGGTTTTAAATCTGAAATCAATTGGTGCAACAATTTGTCCGTTCATTAAGTCACATTAGTTGCCTGTTGATTGGAAAAAAACGAGAGAAATTTCTTCTTTGGCCTTAAATCTGGTGTGTATTTAAGCCAAATGGACGAAGTTGCAGTTAGTTTTGATATTCCCAGCACCAGAACCATTGATGTAAAAGGAAAAGTAGATCTTTCTCTCAACCGCTAGTGGTAGAAAATGCCAACCAATGGTTATCTTCAAGAAAAAAATAATACCGAAGGACAGCTTTCCAAAAGGAATTATCATAACCGTTGCACCTAAAGGTTGGATAAATGATGCAATTATGACCTTATGGATCAATAAAGTCTGGGAAAAGAGGAATAATGCATTTTCGTCAATCCTAAGGACTCAATTCTTATTTAATACTCATCGATCGCATCTGACACAGATATTAAGAAAATTGTCGATTCGACAGCTAAGAAGTCGTTGAAATTCAAAAAATGGATGGTTATTTGAATTTGATAACGTTAAAAAAACAGGAAGAGTGAGACGAGCATAATATGTTGAAGTCTGCAATTGGATTCTCAATACATGGAATTAGGTCACACCAGCATGTGTTCAAAGTCACTTTAAGAAAGCTAAACTCCAAACTTATGATAGTTATAATTCAAGTATAAGTGATAAAGATTTTGAATTTGATAACGAAAATGATATTTAATTAGATTCTGATTTATTTGACTATAACGATATAATGATGGGTTCTAGTGATTGTCTATAATTATTTATAATAACTGTTAGACTTTCATTCTATTGAATTAATTAAAATCATTTCAACTTTAAAAAATTATTAATGTATAAGCCCCGGCTTTTATTCGCGAAAATACGGTAAATTTGAAGCACAATATAACAGATAACTTTCGTACAAAAAATCTTCTATCTGGCAGCTTTTGTTTAAGTTATTATTCGCATGAGATGCGCAAATTATTCTTTCTGGAGCAACGATTTTAGTATTTTGACTTTGAGGATATTTAAGCATTATAATCAGCGGACATAAAATTAAGTTTAAAATAATTAAAATCAAAAATAAGCTTTAAATTAATTTTTGATAAATTAAATAAAAATATTAATTTTAAAATAAAAATAAATGCCGTTGTTAATTTTGTTTAAATACTCTGAAATATGGAAGATATAATTTTGATTTAAATAAATTTTGAACTTTGAATGAACGCAAATTATGAATTAAACGAAGATGTTTTCACAACATCTAACAGACTTGAATGTCTAAAAAGGAATAATGGCTGTTGTAGCACGATATATACTCACGAAACTGCCGCCCATCGTTTGCTTCATTTCACAGATCATAACACCAGTACTAACACACAATCAATGTTGTTTTCAGTTCTTTGTTATCTTTTAATAGTAAAGAAAAATCGATCATCCGTTGTAACCTTTTTTATTAAATATATTTAGAGGCCATAACAGTAAAATTGCTATCCTTTTCACCAATGATTAATTTTTATTTCCTATATATTCGTTTGGTTTCGGTCTATAGATCAATAGTTGTATTTATTTACCACGAACCTATATGATACAGCTTTTTTCAAGAGTTTGTTAACCATCATTGATTTATTTCGTCGGATAGAAGTAAAAATATTCTTATTAGATGATTGTCTAAAAAGTATTAATTCAATGTTGATAGTTTGCAGTAGCGTAACTGTGGAGGAGGGGCATTTACAAGTCTGGAAAAATGAAATATTTTAATTAATAAATGCCCAGCAAAAAGCTTGAAACCGAAACTCCTTATAAAATCAAAAAATAATACAGGTAGGTAGATGATGTAGACGCACTATTGAATTATTAATTGTACTAATGATGGCTAGCAAGTCTCTAAGTCAATGGTTCCGAACCTTTTGGAGCAATCGTACCCCTTCGTAAAAATTGAGAATTTCACGTGCCCCTCATTATTTCTGCAATTTATCAATTACAAATACGATATGCATAATTTTTTTTAAATAAAATCATATTTTATTTAATAAGTAAAAAAGTAATTACTTCTTAGAATGGGGTTTATTTTTTAAAAAATATAATTATTTAGAATTGCTGTTTTGTTTCCTATACAATCCTTTTTTTCTTTACATAATTAATTTTATTATATTGAACCTTTTCGCGTAATTGTTAAGATAATAAAATTTTTTTTCCTTAATCGAAAAAAAATTCATTCTTTACTCAACGCTCTACATACCACCAAGTGGGTCACGTACCCCTACGGGGTGCATAGACCCCGGTTAAAAACCACTGCTCTAAGTGGAGAAACTAAACGACGGAAGAAGTATTTACAAAACGAACTTAAAAAAACGATGTAAAATTGACTCATTTTTGTTACCGGCAGACCAAAAAGGAATACAATCTTTTGCTAATGTACTTAATTTCGGAAATGAGATGATGTTGAAAATGGATGTTAACCAGCTCATTGACCGCTTTGCAGAGATAAAGAGTCGTCGTAATGACTTGTCTTAGAATATTCATCTATACTTACAGTACTGTATTACATACAAAATTGTTGTTGATTTATGATTTCATTACATTGAATAAAACTATATTCAATAACATTTAATCAATTTTAATGCAAATAGAAAACAATTTTTAGTTGTGATATAAGATTACAAATTAATAATAAATTAAATTATCATAAATTGAATTTATCGACGGTTGAAATGATGAAAACTCAACTTTTATTAACTAGATATATTTATAACTGTTATTTGTAAATATAATTTAAATGAAATAAATGAATTTAAAGCCAAAATTACACAACCTTGATTTCGTTCAATAATGAAATTCATATAACTTGTATGGCACCTTCCAGTTTTACAATTTTATTGAATATAAATAATAGAAACAAATAAATAGTTGAAATATTAAGCTATTCATCCCTCAAAATATTTATAAATATAATTCACCGTTATCAAAATAATATTCATTAAAATATGTAAAATTTAAAGTTTATGGAATGTAATAAAAATAATTATTTAAATTTTTGTATAAATAACTAATAATTCATCACTTACTTTCAGGCCATGACCAACATTATCCAAAACTGAAAAGTCTATTTCTTTTCTTTTATATTTACCTTGAATTTCAGTTAAAGGTTCAATAACTTTAGACACTTTAAGAACATTAGGATCCCTTGGCATTGTGTACTTACCGATAGATAACCTTGCTGTTTTCTCTTGATGAATATGTACTTGCTAATAAGAAATTTTATTTATTTACTCTTCGAAATAAATCGAGAAATTACTAACCATGTTTAAATGGTTTACTTTAGTTTGTAATTCATTTAACTTAATATTTTGTTTATCCAAAACCTCAAGAAAATTAGTAGCTAGCAAATTAATTTTATAAGCTACACTTCCTAACGCTTGAGCGGTATAATTTACAGTCTGCTCTAAAGACTAAGGAAATGTATTAATTACTTTCAATGAATTTATTTATTACTCGATCATAAGTTAACAAACAATGATCTGCAACATCTTCAAGTGTCTTGCTAGTATTAATTAAATCTTCAGTGCCATTTGGTATATCCTCTTTAAGCAAAATTATATAATCTTTAGGTAAAAACTCGGTACCCATCGAAAAATTATTTAAATTTTATTTACTTAAAATTTAAATTGATAATGTAAAACAAATGTAAATGAACCTTTAGGATTAAAAACAATTTTAATGCTAATTTAGTTTTAATTTTAATTAAGATATAAAAGAATTCAGACTTTTATATTTACAGTAAAATCATTTATTTCGTTACTTTTAATTGGTTTTTCATTAAAAATTTTATTTATTTTCTAATATTTTCCAATCATTAATTTATAGTTGAAATCAAATGAAGAAATTATTTAATAAATTTAATATATAATATAAAATTTAAAGTAAAAGAGAGTAAATCAATGTGGAGCGTAAAGCCGTAAGCTGAAATAAGATGCTGAGCAAAAAGCAAAGAAATCCAAAAATCTAGCTAAAACTTTTTAGAAAAAGCTAATTCAAACGAATTAAAGTTATAATATGATAGTTAGTTGGATATTTATGTTACTAACAAGAATTTTGAACCCCTTCAAAACTAAAGTTTATAGTGCTAGTATTGTTAGGATTAGTTGTCAATGAATGTGCAATTAACTATGGGGTTATAGGTGATCGGTATGACTTTGACTCCAATCAAAAAATTCTACCTGACTGCCACTGGTTACCCGTTGCTAGGCAACATTGGTACTGTAACCAATGGTTCTGTGACCGTCAAAGGTGAAGTTTGTTTCCAAAACTGCTAAGACCCGGTCTACAGCTGGTTCAGCGAGCTACCGATGGAAGGTCTATGCTCGACTTGTTTCCGTTAGGTCCCTCACTCACTTTACTTTACATCACATTGTCTTTGCCCCTCAGAGAGTTATGCTAATATATTTACATTGTGAGAACAAACAGATGACAAAGGAAGATTTTATTTATTCATTCATTACACCATCAAGATAATCTCTGTCCTAATGCAATTTTGGTTGTTTCTGCCGCCTCTTTTCTGCTCGTCCTGGCCTTGCGCGGGACTTTGTTTTGAATGGTTGGTTCTCGGGACTCATCGCATTCTTGTAGGCTACTTGGGCTGGGGCGAACACTAGGGGATAGGTGACATCATGCCCTCCTGACTTGCCGCTACGGCTATTTCCAGACCACGAATCTGAACCATTTGGGCTTGGTTCAGGACTCTCTCCTCTCGCCAGCTCTTTTGTGCCGCGTCTATTTTTTGATAGAGCCGTTTTACTCTAGTTGGCTCTGACCAAGTGGCCCTCATCGGTTGCATCTCGCGACTTAATTGCAGGCACTGCTGGTGTAAATTTGCATTTTCTTTGCGGAGGTCTTATAATTCTTTACCGATCTTCTGCATGGCGTCCATCATCGTTTTTCCTTAATAATAAATTAGATTTCGTATAAATCACAGAGATTAATTTAGAAGATAAGCAGAAAATCACGGTCCCCATCCCATTATCATTTTTATACGTTGTTATCTCCGGGGAGCATGTTTATATTTACCTTAACAGTTCTTGCGTGCAACTTTATTATTTACATTAACAAAAAAAATATTAATACAACTCATTTATTGAAACACAGAACATAATACAAGTCTTTAATTTTGGTGCTGTCGCTTATTTGTCAAGCGCCTCCGCGAATAGGCGTGCTCCTTAACGCCCCGATCCTCCAGAATGTCTCGAATATCTGGTTGTAGGAGGCTTTTCGGGACCACCAAGTGCACGGGCGCGTCGCTCTCTTGTAATGCCGGATCCCGATGGTCATAAGCTACTCCATAGGAGGGTAGGTGCCCGTCCGAGCTGGGGATACGACCACTGGCGATGTCCCAATTTATCCTGGCGAGGTACTCCTTTTGCCGTTTCGCTAAAAATTGATACCGCCACTCCAATTGCTCCAGGCGGTGGAGCTCGCCTTCTGCTCCCGTTTGATGAGGATGCTGGGGAGTTCTACATCTTCTCCTTGCTCGTTGGCATTCCGGTTCGGCCACTCGTGGGTACCATAGGTCGATATGGTATATCCTCGATCCCATAATGCTTGCCGATATCTCTCGGCAAATCTGGTTGGCACTGTTAGAGTAGTGCGATCCACATCCTCCCAATTACTGCTATGGGTACCTGACGATAATAAAATTATTGGGTGCAAACCTAAACCAGTTGTTTTCCAGCCGAAAACTGAACATAAAATGGGTAATGAAATTTTGGGCATTTGAGCTAAAATGTTAATCAAAAGCAAAACAAAATATAGGTACAAATTGGTTTGCAAATCTTATTAACTCCGATGTCTGTCTAAATTAAATACGCTCATCTCATGGGTAACCATAAAAGTTTATTTACAATGATTTAATATCATAATAGTAACTATTATAAAGGTAAATAATGTTGGTAATCTAATTATCATAATAAAAATGAAAAAATTGAATATTTCAAATAATCTAAACTTCGTAATGAGAATGGAAAATTTAAATAATTCTAATAATCTAAATATCATGATGATAATATCAAATTAAGTAATTCTACAAATTTAAATATCCTAACAAGAAGGTAAAACTAAATCACTATAAACCAGGGCTTCTTAAACTATGGGTCGCGACCCCATTTGGGGTCGCGTAGCAAAATTCTGGGGTCGCGAGAGATAAAAATACAATTTAACAGAAAATGTTTTTTAACTTGTAAAATTATTGTTATAAAGATAAAATAACAATTATCGTAGATAAATATTTCATAAAATCTTCTAGTTCAGAAAGATTGTTTGTACCTGCATTTCTATTAAGAGTATTGTAATAACTTGAATAATGGTGGGTTACTGGGTTCCGCTGTTTGTTTAAAACATCCTATTGTTGCCCCGGTAACGCCATACAAATATTACTTCAACTACCACTCGGCACCCGTTGCTAGGCAACGTTGGAAATGTGTTCGAGTGGGTGGATTGTCCGCAAAAAGTGAGCATTATTACTAATACTGTAATTGCTCGGACAACCCTCGGGTTCAACGAGCTGTCGATAGAAGACCTATGCTCGCTTTGCTATGTCCCTTGTGTAAGAAATTCAGAATTCAGGCTGACCAGTAGGCGAGGAACACTATTTCGACGACACCGTGAGGGTATTCACGACTTTCCTACGACCATTCCATTTATAATCATATCGGGAACATACGATTTTAGATCTACTCACAATTGCGATTCTATTTATTAAGATAAAAATAAAAAATAATTAATATGTCAGATCAGTCATTTAATTCGCGTTGTTCAGTAGACTTGCGGCTCTGCGGCGGGCACGTTCTTTGCGTCCCGGCCGGTGACCACTTGATGGGACTGTAGAAGAATTTTTAGCCGGTGTAGAATTTTGGTTCTGATTCTGGTAGGCCAACTGGGATGGGGCAAAGATAAGCGGGTAAGTTACCGCTTGCCCATCCCGACTTGCAGCCAGGGCGACTTCTAGCCCTCGGATTTGTGTTCGGAGGCTCTTGTTGAGTAGTCGCTCCTCCGCCCAGCCCTTTTGAGCGGCGGTGAGCCTTAGGTAGAGTGCCTTCGTCTTCTTCGGGTCTGTCCAGGTAGACTTGATCTGCTGAGCTTCTCGGGTTATTTGAATTATTTGGTCAAGAAGATTCGCGTTTGCACGTCTCACATGAGTAAGTTCAATTTGCAATATCTGGGCAGATATCATATCTGTAATATAAATCCTTAATTTCATCATTAACTTAGATAAATTAAAATGCCGGTTAACGTAAAACATAAGATGCAAGAATGAGTTTACTAATTTAGCAAATAAATGAACAACATTTTTTAAGACTTTTAATTTAACTAAAATAGCACAGATTGTTGTTCTCGTCTTTCTATTGTCCGGGGAGTTAGGGTTCCTCCAAGAACTTCCTAACCCCTTCCTCCGGGGAGTAGCCTGGGATAATAGCTACTGGTCGTCTAGTATTACGGGCCGGTCGGGCTGAATAGATCTCGGCGATGCGCCCGACGGAGATGTCCTCTTCGACATTGGCTAAATACATCCTGGCCTTGACGACGTTCTGATCGACCTGACATTGGATCCCTTCCCAATGGGCGAGGAGGCTCCGTGCGTGGTTTCGAATCTTTTCGGCAGGATATCGTTGGTTACCTTGCTTCTCGGCCCAACGGGGGTCATTCTCCATGCCCAGTATCTGTAAGGCGGTCCGATGCGGTTTCTTGGGTTGAAGCTCCTCGGGGCTTGTTGTCGGCCGGGTCCGCTTCCAAGCCCGACGCCATTCTTCCGCCACGTGAGCGGGGATCCCCTCGAGAAGCATTGGCTATTCTAAAATAAATATCATTGTGATTAGGTGAACCGGTATAACATAGTTTTCAGTATATTCTTTATTAACAGTGGCATAGTCTTTTAATTCCCCAGTTAGCGTGTTGACGTCAAGACATCGCCCATGTCGACTCATTGTTATGGGGATTATAAGCGTTTATCGGCGGATAAGTGTTGTGGATAAAAATGTTTCGCACTTCGATGTGTAACAAAAGGGTTGGAGTCAGTATCCATTCATTTCTCTTCTACACAGATGTCGGTAGGCCTGCTCAAGTCGTCGGTGGTCGCTTCACGATTGGTAAGGCATGGTTCATAAAAACAAAGGTTCAGTTGCCGGATTAAAACTTAGGTGAGGAATACTAGTTGAGTTTAAACCTAGTAATCAATTTGACATTCAAGGGATGAAAACGATCATCAACTTTAAATGTATGGTAAAACATTCGTTGGAATAAGATTTAAAACAGTACGCATAATCGTCAACTGAGTGTTCACGGAATACTAGTTCGTTTAGGTTCTAAACCTCATGAAATGGAAATACTTATCGGTCAGAAACTTAAGGAGTGGCATAACTGTCAGATGGTATTCTATGGAACCATGTGAACTATCAGTTTGTAATAGAGGAC
Organism: Schmidtea mediterranea; assembly: GCA_022537955.1. Taxonomy (NCBI): domain Eukaryota; kingdom Metazoa; phylum Platyhelminthes; order Tricladida; family Dugesiidae; genus Schmidtea; species Schmidtea mediterranea. The sequence continues at coordinate 40,012,464 of CM039679.1, read as the reverse complement.
AACTATCGGTCGCATACTCCGCGAAGCAACAACATTGGTAGATTTCACAAACCTACAAAACCATGATATTAATTAATCCTACCGTTCCTGAAATCATAGAATCATCAATGTCGTATTGTGGGGAAAATTTAATAGTAATTATTCAGAACATAAACCTTGATTTTTAAACAATAATAATTATCGAGCTCGACATTCCTGAATTCATGAAACATCAATTTCTAACATTTGTAAGGTAATAACAATGACTATCAACGAAATGAAATAACCTGAAATTTATAAATAATAATGTCTACAAAATTTTTAATAATGCATGGAGAATGGGAATAACTATTTAATTTGAAGTTTATGAATTTAGATAATTTAAAATTTACGAAATACATAGTATTAACATTTATTAAAATGAAACGTTGATGTAAATTACCTTGACTTGGGAAACTCGACTCCTTTAGTTTTTCTTCTGTTGACGCCATGGTTGGCAGATCCATATTTTTAAAAATCAAATTAATAGTACAATGACCGGATGACGTCCATACCTAATTATTTAGCTAGTGTTGAGGCATACACATCCACTGCCTGATGACTAATCACGGAGATTTGTGTGAAAAATTTTGTTTACATCTATTTAATCTATATTTATTATATAGGTAAAGGGTTTATGGAAACACCAATCTCGCAGATCACGAGAATTTTTGGTTCATTTAATTTGGACTTACGGTTTCCGGTTGATGGTAGCCTTCATTTGCTTAATATCTCAGGTAAATTTTGATTCTTATTCGATTATCTTTGATATTTCTTCAGCGTATCCCCCCATAGTGCCTATTGTCGTCGCATGTACGTTGCTGGGAGACATTTTTAGAGTGTGTCGGGTACGTTTATTTCCTTTATTAATTCTATCATTGATCTATTTCAGGAAAACCCAAATGTTTGATTTCATCATAATTTTCTGGGACGAAATATTTTAAACTCCTTTATGTTGGTCGTATCACAGAAGAGTTATCCATTCAATTCACATTGCGGAATGATAGGCGTTTTGAACATTTATTTCCTGATTTGTTTTTGGACTTTTATTATAATACTTCGTTAGTTTTTGTTTTCAAAATAAGTTAGTTGTGCTTGGAATTATTTAACTATATGCATTTTAATTATGAAGGGTTTAACGAATTTGATTATTATCTTTGCGGGTGGAAGATATTGTCGTGATTCTGTAGGGTGGTTTATTTTTAATAATTTTTCATTACCATTAGGCTCTTATCAGATTTCTTAATAACATTTCATTAGTAACGTTAATCTATGATTGGGGACTTCCGAATCAAATTTAAATTCCGAAAACAAAACGATTATTTTTAATTATATGGCAATGATTTTAGATTCATCGGGGTGTTCGGCAAGGCGCGTTTAATCTCGGACTTAAATTCTTCACTTTATTAGGGGTTCGAACGATTTATTTGATAACCATTAGAAACTAGAAGTTATAATTAAGTTGAATTTATTGATTTATAGCAGCGATTTCATTTTAATTTAATTCCCGTACCCTTTCCTTTTAAAAGGTCTTAAAACGTAATTTGTGTTTATATTATAGTTAATGAGTGCCCACTGGACTACTCGGTGTGATGATTTTGAGCCGTGTGTAGAATAATTTAGGTCGAGTTTACAGAAAACGAGAAACGAGGAAGTAGCCAAAGGACTTCTTCCTTATTTCTCGTTTCTTCTATACGGGATAATATTGACGTTCCAACCCCTGCGTTCCGCACGCCGGGTCTTCACGGGCACAGATCATTGGCGATATTCCACGCACTTACACGAGTCTGAGTTGTATATCGATTTTACTAACTTGCGATGTGTTTTGGCTGTGAGCCGGAAAAATTTCGACAAATTAATTAATAATGAAAAACAAATTCGATTTTATGTTATAAATATTTATTAACATATTAAAAATAAAAACAAGGTACAAATTACTTGACTAATCCATTCCAATAAATCATAAAAATACATCTCCCGCCACGCCGACATCCAAGCAGAGCTCTATCGAGATTGCGAGGACGATACGTGGAGAGAGAGTTTCCAAATAAAATTACTGCTCACCTAAAAAAAACTAATTCGACGTAGATTTTTAAAATTCGCAAAATTTTCGGTTCAAAAATGGTTAAATTTTATGTGAAAATGTATCGGTATTTATACCTATTTTCTGTCCCTAACCTCGCGTGTTAATTTTGATGTAGTAAAACAAAATTCGACCTTGTTATTTTCTAGTGTATTCTAATCTTTATTTTTATTATTTTTTTAATTTATTTTGATAATTTTTTATTTAGAATTTTTACTGAATTATTTCTAATTCAAATTTTTTGATTTAAATTTCATTTTCATGAACTTTTATTGATTTATCAATTTTCGGTCGAATTTGTTGGGTTTTCATGTAATGTTTGTATTTGTATCGTGCGGATCTTGTTGCGTTTTTGTTATTATTTTAATTTATTTTTATGGTTATTATTTAAATGCAATTCTCTTTTTTCTCATATTTGATAGGGTTTAATTGATGTTTTAATAGGTTTATTTTGAATTTGCTTGTTATGTTTGCATGTGTGTTACCGATTCATTTAAACATTTTCCAAGGCCGTATGTGTTCTGGCCCAACAATAACATTTACTATGAATTAGAATTAGAAGATGTTATTGGAATTTTAAAAAAATATAAATAATTTTTCTTTTATATTTGTATGGGGTCGTCAGGAAACTCGCAATCATAAATGGGGTCGTCAATTAAAAAACTTTAAGAAGCTCTGCTCTAAATGATCTAATCAGCCTAAAAGGAAAAATTTCATGGATAAATAATTTAAATGATAAATAACATAACCAAAAGACACAACAATCATAGTAAATAAATCTAAGGGGAAAAATGAAAATAAAATCATTTACTAATTTCAAAAAATGTTGGATTGTCTATGGGGAAAATTGTTGGTGATTGGATTAACGAAAACTCTCAGTGTATTATTAGGTCATTACTTTTTATATTTTAGGTTCTTAATTGAGAAGAAATGAATGGCAAGAGTTGACGAAAATTCTGACTAGTCGATTTGATGGAAATGCCATGACTAAAGTAAGCGGGTTCACCACAATTACCGGTAAGTTAAGTCATTCCTAAATTTTTGGGAACTGGCTGCTTCAATTTAGGATAAATATGGTTTACAGGATCGGAATTCATATTGGGCGATTATCCAAAAAGAGGAGCATAACAATTAAACACTGATTTTTTATTGTACATCAAAATGTGGCTAGAATAGCCGTACTTGTAGCGTAATCTTCCGTATGAATACTTCTTTGGCCGCGCACAGGAGTAGCCTTGATTTGAGTATTTTGCACTTCGGGAATATGTCGGCTGGGAACTCCAGTCGGTGATTTTTTCCTCGCCTCCATAATATTAACTCCACTCATTGATGTTGCGGGTATTGGAAAATTTGGAATAACGTTCTGGATTGGATATGGGTCCCATTTACTATATATAAGCTACATCGCTGGGTGTGTGTTGCCACGTGGCTGCATAGAAATCTCGGCGAGAACTGGTGATTGGCTGATTTTTTTAATTCAACTCTTCTATTGATCGGAGACTAGAAAAATTTCTAGAGTGGTTTATGCACACACCGACTGCGTCTCATATTTTTCCTATCCAGTTGCTCGAGCTATTCTACCACGTCACTAGGTGTGTGCTGCCACGTGGTCACATACTGATTTTCGGGTAATAGTGACGATTGGCCATTTCATCGATCGGAAATTTCTTTCTCTGTGAAAAAGCTCTCTGTTTTCTACCCTTCTCTTGGTAGATATTTCGGTCCATTCAACATATCTAGTTCGTTCATTTGGAATTAATTGTCAAACGTGAATGTCGTGGAGAGACTAATACTACCATTGCTCCGAATTCATTAGCAGTATTCGTCTCTCGATCTTTACGGTTTGAATCAAATGATCCGTTATTAGATTAACAAATTCATTCAGGTAATTATCCTCTTACATCGGCCTCATCCTCGGCCGGCCAGCTGGATCTCATTCAATATTCGTCGCTTCCCATCGGCCGGGCGAGCTTCTTCATCATCGTGTGAAGCTACAATCCGCAAATTCTCCATTTTTCCCGATGCATCAGTACAATTTTCTTTCGAGAATAAATCTTTTGTGGATATGTCAGTTGGACGTGTTCGCATTTGGGTCATAGTGGGATATGATTCGTATGGTCGCCAAATTTATGGCTACTAGGTTTAAAACAGAAAAATTTGATTATGTTCGTTTAATCAATAAAACCTTATTCAATTACATTTTATAATGTATACGAGATTTGTAATCGTCTATTTTGTTTTGTCCACCGTTTTTTCAGGCCATTTTGGTCTTGAATTATTAAATTATTTAATTACTCTTGTAATGAGCGGATTTTATAAACTTATGAATTAAAATAAATTCATTATTTATTGATAAATAATAAAGAAATGATTTAAGATTTACTCATGATTATGAATGAACCATTTCTGGTCACAATTTACGAAAAGATTTACTTACAATATTTTGACTAATAATAATCTATGGGGTGTTCATTTAGTTTTTACCATAATTTTAACTAAATCAATGGTTCATGAGGTTGTTAGTTTAGGTTCGTCATAGTTGCTAAATACTGACTGATTTATGAAGCTTTAGTTTAGTTTTAGTCCTAATTTTACAAAATTGTTATTATCAATAATTTATCCACGATTTATAAGATTCTTTATTTAGTTCGAATCCTATTTTATTTAATCAACCATGACTTTTAAGATTATTAGTCTAGTTTAGTCCTATTTTACGTAATCAACAATGATTTTTAAGATTATTAGAAGCTCGATGCATCGATTTCCGCAAGCCCTCTTCCCGTTAACCTCAAGTTGATCCTAAGAAATCTTTATGTTGATGTTAGATTTTAAGAGTGCCCACTGGACTACTCTGTGTTGATATTTTAGCTGTTGAGTAATGATACTTTAGGTCGATTTTTCGGGAGTAGGTAGAAAAGTAAGCAACCAAAAGATTGCCTCCCGATCCCCCTTCTGCCTCTATGATAATGAATGAATTGACTTTCGAGTCCATCGTTACACACGGCGAGATCTCTCACGGGCACGAGCTGTTGGCGGACTTACACCGCACTTACACTGCTCGATCTTTATGTGAGATTTTGCTAACTTGTTAGTGTGTGGCTGTGGGCCGGAAAAATTTTAACATAATAAATAAGTACATTCAGTATATATATTTAATCAATATTAATTTCACTTTTCAATCATCATCGCCGTACAGTTCATACAAAAATTAGCAAGTCATTCTTGCTTACCTTTTAATCAATAAATTTGTTCAATTTGGTAATACAAATGATTCGAGTGTTCGTACGTTCGTCATTGAATTTCAACTAGTCAAGAACTAGTTAAGCTGGTTTGTCAGTTAAAACTGGTTCGTCAGATTTGAAAACTGGTTTCAAAATTGTTAAAATTTTGTGAAAATGAATCGGTATATATACCTATTTTGTGATCCTAATCTTGCGTGTTAAATTTGATGTAGTAAAACAAAATTTGACCTTGGGAAATTCTTTGTATTTTCTAACTTTAATTTTCTTATTTTTTGATTTACTTTGACAATTTATTCTTTTAACAAATAATTGGATTGTTTCCAATTCCAATCATTTATTTTTAATTCTAATTTTCATGGACTCTTGTTTCTTAAATAAATTGTCACTTTTTGGTCAAATTTTCCGTATTTTCGTGTTATTTCTGTGTTTTTTTCGCGTGGATCTTGTTGCGTTCTGTTATTATTTTATTTATTTTTATGTCTTTTAATTTTATGTTTTTATTATTTCTTTCTCATATTTTAGCATGGTTATTGGTGTTTTATGGGTCTGATTTTAAATCTACGTGCTGTGTTTGCGTGCTGTTACCGATTCATTTAAACAAACTTGTGTTTTGGCCCAACATAACAATTATTGATTTGACGATCAGGCGTGTTATAAATAACAAAGAATTTCAGACAGTATAAACTTTTATAGATCGATACAATCGATTACCAAATTACAATGGAACAAATATTCTATAATGTACCAATCCGTACTACGTGCTTATTATAACCATTTAGAAGATTAGAACTTTCAATACACTTTGCAACTCACAAACACTTCCGCTTCTGGTTTCAACACTCGGTAAAATTGGTGGGTTTCTGGGTGTTGATATTTTGAAACTATATGGTTGTTACCCAGAAAAACCCCATACAATTATTTTTCGCTTATAACTCGGCACCCGTTGCGATGCAACGTTGGAACTGTGTTCGAGTGGGTAGGTCGTCCGCAAAAAGTGAGCGCTATTGCTAATGCTATAATTGACCGAACGATCCATGGGTCCAACAAGCTGCCGATAGAAGACCTGTGCTCGATTTCGATTTTTAGGTCCCATTATTTTCCTATCTCCTTCAATTTTTAACCTATACCGCTATATCATCTATCATTATGTCTATTCCCATAGTCTTTCTTATCGTTGTCCGTGTTGATGATTTGTCTATGGCCTGTAAACCTTTCGTTATGTTAAACATCCACACAGTATCTCTCTTACTCGTATCCCTATTATAACTACTATGTCCCCTATTATTGTTACTAGCATTATCATGGTTACTATGTGTTATTCTAATCCATTATCACTGCTATTACTATTATTATTATTATTATTATTATTATTATTATTATTATTATTATTATTATTATTATTATTATTATTATTATTATTATTATTATTATTATTATTATTATTATTATTATTATTATTATTATTATTATTATTATTATTATTATTATTATTATTATAATTACCATTATTCTTACTATAATCATTACTATTACCATTGTTATAATTAAATTTTTATTATGGATTCGTCCTTATTCCTCAGCTTTGTGAAAATGCTTTACTTATATAAAAATATAGCCGTACTCCATTCTTATTCTACTGTTTTCGATAAAGTATTTTCATTAATTCGAAAAATTTGAGCAGCGTTCCACCCTTATTTTACAGTTTTATCCGGATATCCTATCAATTATTGAGCCGCATTCCACTTTTATTTTACTATTTTTGATAAGTATTTTAATGGATTCGGAAAATTTGAGCAGCGTTCCGCCCTTATTTTACAGTTTTATGATGAATGTTTTAATTATTTTTGAAAATTTGCGTAGCGTTCCGCCCATATTTTCCGTTTCAATTCAACATAACTTATTTAGTTCTTATATATCATTTAAAAACATTATTTTTCATGATTTTGGTCGTTTGGATTAATCTTTTTTTCCGATGGCTATTCATTTTAACTGCTACAACGATTTCGCAATTTTCACTACCCTTTCCCTCTCTTTGTCCTTAAGATCTATGTATGTTCATGTTATATTTGATGAGTGCCCACTGGACTACTCACTGTTAGTGATTTTTAGCCGATTGTTGTTAAAGATTTTATGTCGATTTTATCAAATTTAAGTGCAAGAAAGTTGAGCCAAAAGACCCACTTTCAAGCTACTCTCTTTCGCTATTTAGTTCAGTGTTTTGACGTTTGGGTTCCTGCGTTCTCACGCCGGAACCTTCACGGGCACGACTGTTGGCGGACTTACACCGCACTTACACAGTTCGATAGTTATGTGTAATTTTACTTCCTTGCTTTATGTTTTGGCTGTGGGTCGAAAAAGGAATAAATAAATTTTACTATATCAGTTGAGTAAAAGTTTCAATGCACAAAATTGTTAGCTTTAAAATATTTATTTGGCATACATCGTCCATAAATTCATTCGGCAAATTGGCAATTCATAAAATCATCTTGATCACAATTCATATGGCATTATTTCATAACATTTCATAAATTCTCATAGCAGTAATCATATAAATCAATACCCGTACACTATCTGAAAGTTAACGTGTTCAGACAAAACACTTACCAGTGTTAATTGTCTGAATGTACGGCTCTCAGTTAGTTATGCACACTAACTCAAATCAGACTAGAACTTCTGCTAAAAAATAAGACTACAAAATAAGACTGAAATTAAGTTTGCAACAAATTTAAGTTGATAATTTGTCAAAACACATCAGTATATATACCTATAATTTGACCTTAACCTTGCGTGTTATTTTAATTGCGATTAAACAAATTTAACCTTGAAATTATTTGTGTTATCTAAATTAAATTTTTTATTATTTTCTTAATTTAAATTGGTAATTTATTTTTAACATTTTTAATTAAATTTATTCAGCCAAAAATAATTTATTTTTATTCATTTAATTCATTAATTTTTACTTTTATATGAATGGTCATTTTACGGTCAAATTTTCTTGTTATTATGTTATTTTTTATGTAGATTTCGTGCGGTTCTTGATGCATTTAGTATTTATTTTATTTTTATGTTTTTTGATTTTATATTTATTTATGTTCTCTCAGATTTTAAAGTGTTTAGTTGGTGTTGTATATTGTATTTTAAGTTATCTTGGTGCTGGGTTTTCGTGCTGTATTACTGATGCATTTAAACAATTTTCAAGGCCGTTTGTGTTCTGGCCCAATAAAATCTATCTAATTGCTTCATTTGCTTTGACTCGAAATCATTCGAAACCCTGGATAAAAAAAACTTTAAAAAAATCAACTGCTTCTTTAATCTGACAATCTTTGTTCACCATAATATCTGGTTTCTTGGCTGGTTTCACTCTTTACACTCTGGTTGCTCCTTGCCACTTGTGTTTTAACTGCTTAATTCACTTTTTTCTTGTCCACTCTTTTCCTTTTTTTCTTTCACTCAAATCCAATTTGCATTTTTCTTTTATACTATATTTTATAATGGCACTTAAAATCAATCTCCTTTCTGGTTGCCGCCAATTCCCTTTGAGTATTTATGATTTTGTTGCTATTTCAGTAGTGCTGTGGTTTCATGATGTTTTGTATCTAGAATTTGATGATGAGACTCAACTTTTGGTCATGTTCCAATTCCATCTCATTGATCAACTATGTTTCAAAATAAAGGCTTTCCTCTTGTTGTACCATGTTGACCTTCAATAACAAGAGAATGGTTTATGTGATGACTTACAAATGGAGATGACGTGAATCGATCATGATTTCTGTATTCGCTATTTGATGAAGCTGCTTATTGTTTTTTCTGTTTGTTGTTCACTTAATCAGGTCACAAATGTCGGTCTTCATTTGCATTGGCATATGAATTTTCTAAGCAGATAACAATCCCCAAAACGTGAGCGCTATTGCTAAAGCTATAATAGACCGAACAATCCATGGGTCCAACGAGCTGCTGATAGAAGGTCTGTGCTCGATTGCAATTTTAAGTTTCCATTATTCTCCTATCTCTTTCAAATGTTAATCTATACTGTTATATCATTTATAATTATGCCCATTTCCATAGTCCTCCTTGTCATTGCTCGTATTAATGATTTTACTTCGTTATGTTAAATATCCTCAAAGTATCCCCCTTACCCTTATCACTATTATAATTACTATGTTCCTTATTATTGTTACTAGTATTGTCATCCTTAATATTATATGTATTATTCTTATCAATTGTTACTGCTCTTACTATTATTATTATTATTCTTATTACTACCATTATCATTATTATTATAACTATTATTATTATTATTATTATTATTATTATTATTATTATTATTATTATTATTATTATTATTATTATTATTATTATTATTACTATTACCATTTTTATTATTATTATTATTTTTAAATTTTTAGTATGGATCCGCCCTTATTTCTCAGTTTTATTAGAACATTTTAATTATATAAACAATTGAGTCGGACTCCACTTTTACTTTACAATTTTCGATAAAGTATATTATTTATTTCGGAAAATTTGAGCAGCGTTTCACCTATATTTTCCATCTCAACTCAAAACTATTTATTTAGTTCTTAGATATTATTTAAATTATTCCATTTTTATGATTTTTGTCGTTCGGATTAATTGTTTTCCGATGGCTATTCTGTTTAACTGTTGCAACGATTTCGCGATTTCCCGCTACCCTTTCCGTTTTTGTTCTTATGATCTATTTGTGTTTCTATTGTATTTAATGAGTGTCCACCGGACTACTCGGTGTTAATGATTTTGAGCCGAATGTTTTTGGAAAATTTATGTCGATTTTATCAAAATTGAGTGCAAAAAAGTTGAGCCAAAAGATCCACTCTCGAGCTACCTTCTTTCGCTATTTAGTTCTATGATTTGACGTTCGGGTCCGTCGTTACGCACGACTAGACCCTCACTGGCACGACTATAGGCGGAGAAACAGCACTTACACAGTTCGATTATTGTGTTGAATTTGATTACTTGCTATATGTTTTGGCTGTGGGCCGGAAAATTTTTTTATAAATATTACCATTAGATAAAAGCTTCAATGCACTAAAGTTGTCGGTTGTAAATATTTATTCAGCATATCACATCGTTCATCCGAAATTCATTCAGAAAAACATGGTAAATTGGCCATTCGTAACTCATAAAATCATCGTGAACTCGTACACTAGCTGAGAGTAAGACAAAACACTTACCAGTGTTAATTGCCGGAATCCACGGCTCTCAGTTTGTTATACACACCAACTCAATTTAGACTGAAAATAAGACTGCTAAAATACGACTAAAAATTTGTCAAAACACATCTGTATATATACCTACAATTTGAACCTAACCTTGCGTGTTATTTTTATTGCGATAAAACAAAATTTGACCTTGAAATTATTTGAGTTATCTAAATCAAATTTTTATTATTTTCTTAATTTAAATTGACAATTTATTTCTAAAAATTTTTAATTAAATTTATTCAACCAAAAATATTTTATTTTAATTCATTTAGTTCATTTATTTTCTACTTTTATATAAATTGCCGTTTTTTGGACAAATTTTCTTGTTATTATGTTATTTTTTATGTTAATTTCGTGCGGTTCTTGATGCATTTTGTATTGTTTTTATTTTACTTTTGTGTTTTTTGATTTTATATTTATTTATATTTTCTCAAATTTTAGACTGTTTAGTTGATGTTGTATTTTCAGTTATTTTGGTGCTGGGTTTTCGTACTATATTACTGATACATTTAAACAATTTTCAAGGCCGTTTGTGTTCGGCCCAACACTCTTTTAAAATATTTCAATATCTTAAAATATTTTTAAAAGAACTTTTAAATATTAAAAGTACATAACTCTCCATTACCTTAGGACTATTGTCACTTCTTCAGCCATTCGATTCTTCTCTGTTTGACAGTCGTTTCAGTTTGAAGTTCTACTTGGCGTGGTGAAAAAAACTTGACGATGTTGTATGAGCTTTAATATTGCATCCCATCCTTTGTTCCTATTTTGTGGTTCTTTTCTTAAAACCCCCTCTTTTCAAAATATATACTACCTCTCTTGTTTCCATCTATATTCTTCACCCTATTCGCTGCTTTCTCCGTGTTGTATTTCACCTTCAAGTTTATTTCTTCTCGGTATTCCAGTTCTTGTTGTAAATTAGAATGTAAATTGATTTTTTACCGAAATTTATTTCAAACGGGGACAACCCAGTTGAACTTTGTTGCGTCACGTTTATACTAAATTCTATCTTCGGTAGTAGTTCTACCCAGTGTTTTTCGTTACATTCTCCTGCTAGTGTTGTTGTAATAAGGCATCTCATCTGTAGTGACCATACCTATTGTTATGATTGTTTCACTTTCCAATTGAAAACTACAAAATTATTGATTTTGAATTTCTGAATTTTTGAATTTTGTACAATTCTGTAGAATTATGTTTGTTTAAAAAGTTCGAAAAATAAAAAATAAATACCAAATGATATACCAAAAATTAAATCGGATTTCGTGTTCTTATATATTGTTAAATTATCTTAATAATTTATTACAATACCAAAATCATCGTTCATATCACTCTTTTTATCAATTAATTTGATTGATGTTGATATAGAGAAATGAATTCTTGTTTGATTCCTAATTTCTATAAATTTTCTTTGAAAAAAATTGCTCAAAACATTTGCCTTTATTGGTTGAAATGCTTATGGGTTTTCTATATCTATAAATCCAACTGTTCATGATTATTCTGAAAATTGTTTGATCATCTTGTTTCGAAGTAGCTGTGAGACTGACTAATTTACTGAATCTGTTATTATTACTACGACATATTTCTTTGCTACACTTTGATTCATGTACGCTATGTCAATGAAAATTTGTTCTAGAAACTAAGAACTTCCTCTTTGCAAGAATATTTCCTTTGTTTGTTTCTGGTCAGTTTTACTCTTTGCACACTCCACACATTTTCGATGGCATTCTTGTATTGAATCCTGTATTGAAGGCCAGAAAAATATATTACTAATATAATATGATAACTTTTTTATTCCGACATAGCATAGTTCGACATGAATCTGTTTAACTAATTCCTCGACATGTTATGTCTGACATTGTGAACACACATCTCCGTTAACTCTTGACAATTCATCCGCATTACCGTGTTTTCGCCTTTCCTATATTTCAACTTGAAGTCGTATTCATGTAACGAACTGGGAACTTATTGCCCTTTTTGTAGAGCTCAGAAAATCCAATGCTTTATGATCTGTTATTGCGATAAAATCTTTTCTATAAAGATATTATTTGAAATATAATATGTACTCATGTACCGTTAAAAGTTCCTTTCTCATCATACAATATCCTTTTTCATGCTCTATTAGATGTCTGGGGCCATGGGCTATAACTGTTTCTTTACCATCTTACTTTGTTTGGCTCAGGACCGCGTCAAGTGCGCCGAAACTGGCGTCAGTATCTAAATTAAACATTCTATTTTTTCGGGGAAAATCTAATATCACATAATCTTTTTGTTAATGTTTCGAAACTTTCCACGCATTTTTGCCCATACAATATTTTTCTCGCAACCTGTTGTCGTTGCATGTAACGACGCTGCAAATTTTGCATAATCTTTGATAAATCTTCTATAGTAATTGGTTAATCCTAAAAATGATTTTACTTGTTTCGCGCATTTTGGGACTGTTACAGACCTTTTTTCCTCTATTCTTTTTAAATTCGTTCTAACACCATTTTGTTAATTGTATGTCCTAAAAATACTAATTCGATTTCATAGATATGGTATTTTTCAGGGTTTATTTTCAGTCTTCCCTGTTGAATTAGGTTAAAAACTTCTTTTAAGATGTTATCATGTTCTTGTTGTTTTTTTCCATTAGTAAAATGTAAACAATCACTACTTTGAATATTAAACTTTCTATCTTTGAAAAGTAATCGGCGTTGTAATCTATTAAAACAAAACTGGCCTTCTTTAGTGATAAATTCTGTTCGATCTTACACTTCAGGAGCTACCCCTACTTGATAATATGGTTGTCCTAAGTCAATGGACGAAAAATACATTTGAATGAGCCAAACGGTCTAATAATTTTTGCGTATCTGGCGTCGGAAATGATTCTTTTTCAATCGTTTGTAGTCTATACACATCCTTAGCGATCCATATTCTTGCTTTAATATTACTTTCGGAACATTCCATGTACTCTCGCATTTTTTTATTACGTATGTCTCTAAAAAGTATTTTAATAAAACTTGTACTTTCTGCTCTAAATTTTTAAAAGAACTTTTATATATTAAAAGTACATAACTGTTACATTTTAACACATCTTGTTCCAACGAGTCACAGTTGTAAACTATACTAAACATTTTATCGGATTAGCTCTGAACGCACCTCTAAGTGAAATATTTAACTGTTTTAATACTGGTTTGCCACAATTCTTCCAAATGACCTCTGACATTACCGTAACTGAAGCACTTGTATCCCACATTATTTCTATCCTTATGTCACAACATTGAACTAAACTCCACCATCTTCCATCACTCTTCTTGAACATTGTAAAATTTCTTTTTCACATTTCATTTAACTACTTCATAAATGAAATGTTTGCTATTGAGCGTAATACGTTTTAAAGACGGTTTTCTGTATGAACCACATTTAATTGATCATACATCATGTGCTTCAGTTCTGACATGACATCATTCTCAAGAACTTCATACGAATTAGTCAGGTTACCCAAATCATTCTTTGCTTGAATACAATGAATTCTTTTTGTATTCTGATTACTTAATAATGGACAGTTATTACAAAAAATGGTCATTCTTACCAGATATTAAACAACAATTATTTAAAGGACAACTATTCGAATATGTCCTGATTCATTACAATAGTAACATTGAACATGCTGTAAAGGTTTATATTCTGGTTCCGGTAATCCTTGTTATATGTGTACGTTATGGTATATGATTTAAGCAAACCATGGGTCTCTCATTATTTAATATTTTTTCCGTATCTTCTTGTCTTTCAGAGCCACGTTGTTTACTATTGTAATTCTCGAAATTTATTTGCAGACAGGTATACCTTCTAGTCTCTAAAATGGGTGATCGATTCATCGAAGGAACATGTTTTCTCATTTTTTATGCATATGATGGTTATTTCCTAATATCTACAACTAAGTATATGTATCCTACCTGGTACACCTTTTGGTACTCCCCCCACAAACTAAAGTATAACATAAACACAACAATTACACAAATAATGGATAAGAACAAAAATATATAAATATACATTTATTAATTGATTGAACAGTCTAAAGAGCTGTTGGATGAGTTGTTGGATGAATTGTTTGGATAAATATGTGGGAAGTTATTCTATTTATTCATTACTATTCTCTATCAAATATTGACCATATTTAAGACATACATTCTTTACTACCCAAACCCTTTATCATCCCTATTAATGAGTGCAACCTTACTATTTTTAAAACTATAGAGTTTGTAATTGTTGGTACCTATAGAAAATTGAGGCACAGAAAAAGTAGTGATTTCCTCATAACAATCATTATATGATTTAGGGGCTAACTCTGTGTCCTTCAATGTTATTCCTTTGGCTTTTAAACATGAAGATTTACCTAACAAACTATAAAATTTGGGTCTTAAGAAAACATTGTCGTTATTATAAAACATTACATTAAATGCTAAGCCAGGATTTTTCTTCTCAAAAGCTGAAATGTCACACAGTTTCATTGGCATATCATTAGGATCGCATACTAATTCATTCATATAAGGTAAATACTTTCTTGGTCTATCTATTTCTTTCTTGATTTTATCAGTTTTCAATACAGTCAAAATACTGTATATGAAACATAAATTATAGGTATTTTGCAGGTTAACTATTGCATTTTAATTTTTTTTACTTTTGTAGTGTACAATAAGAACTACACTCTCCTAGGAAAAACTTTCTCGGGGAGTGGGTTAAAAATGTTTTAATTTAATTTTTTGTTTTAATTTTTTAAATAAAATTTTTTATAATTTTTTTGAGTTGACACTATAGTCAGGAGGTATTTTTGACTTAATAAAAAAGAATAAAATAAAAATATGACTTGAATCGCCCACCGATAACAGTGCCTAAAAATTAAATCATCGATAAAAATGTCTAATTAATTTTTTCTCGATTCTTTCTAGTCAGAAACATTGTCCTGTAAAATATTTAGTTTTAAAATTAACGCTAGGATTATTGGCTCGAACTTTCAAACTTCCCTAACGCCCCATAAAATTATTTTTCTAGGGAAGATGGGTGAAGTAAAAGTTTTTTTAAAATTTAATTTTTTGTTTTATTGAAGCGATTTTTAATTTTTAAAAATTATTAGTTTTAACGTTATTTTTTATTTATTATTTTTATTAATTATTGTTTTTATTTAGTATTATTAATTTAATTTTTATTATTGTTATTATTATTATTATTTATTTATTTTCATTTATTTTTCTTCAATAAAAATATTTCTTTTTATAATTATTAATATAATAATAATAATAGTTATAATAATAATAATAATAATTATAACAATAATAATATTATTAATAATCATAATTATAATAGGAGAAATATCAATAAGAGAAGAAGAATCAAAAAGCGAAAGAGTTGTTACATTTTGTCTATGAGAAATATTTCATTTTATGAATAAATATTGTTGAAATTGGCTTACAAAGTAATTTTTATAATTTACTAGTTACTTTATGGTCTATAAAGTGGAAATTCTAGCAAAGGGTGGAGCAAGTCAAGTAGGAATATGCTGAAGTGTGGGGCGCAAGAAGCAATTAGGGTTTAAGAAGTCAGTAGTAAACTCGCACGCATCTCAACACAAAGGAAATATTTTGCTTGTTCAGAAAAAAGACCAAGAATAAATTAAATTTGTAAACATATAAATTTTCATTTGTGTTCATGAATTACTAAACTTTTCTATAATTTACATGCAAAATTTCATTTATTTTCATTTAAGTTAACCATAAATCATTTTATAATTTAAAATGTTTTTTTCAATGAACTGAAGAAGGAAAGTATTTTTTCTGTTTATGATCGACTCATTTATGATATTTTAATATATTTATTATGTTTATTTTCTATTTAATAATTTTTATTTTAATAGCGCTCAAAATGTAATTCAATCAATCTTATTTAGTTAAAAACATTTATTTCTGAAGAAAACAAATGAATTCAAATTTAAAGAATACGATATTTTAATAAATTTAAATCGAATTAATGGAATTTTCAATTTCTATTTATAAAATATTTATCACAAATATAGTTTTGTTTAAATAATATATTTGTTGCTTAGCGTTTAATAAATGAAACACTTTCAAATTTGAGTAAATTAAATTTAGATAATAAAATTTAATCCAAATATTAATGAAATAAAAATTGGAAATAAGGATGTATGGACAAAGATCTACTAATAATCAAGTAGTTATTGAGGATCAACAATCATATGCCATTGGCACAACCAACACAATCTTATCTTTTTTTTTATTTGTAATTTTTTATATGCGTTTAAGCGAATTTTAACTGACTACATTAGTTAATAGCAATTGGGATATTTGGTTTTGGAGTGTGGCTGGCAGTATGGACGAGTTATTTCAATTACGCTGCTGTGATTATGTATAATGATCTGTACCGAGCTGGATATATCTTATTAATTATATCCGGCTCCTTACTGATGGTTGTCGCATTCATTGGACTGTGTGGTAGCACTCAAAGGAGTTCCTGTTTATTGTTAACTGTGAGATTCATTAATTATTATACATCATTTACTAATTTTTGGATTTATTTTCAGTTTATAACCGTACTAATTATTTGTGAAATCATGCTCATGGCAATCGCCGGTGTCAGCATGGCTTTCAATCAGAACGTAAATCAATTTATTAATTTTGAAAATCAATTTTTATTTTTTTAAAAAATCCCCCTCTTTAATTATGGTCCAAATAACAGTTTCCAGAACTAAAACTTTCTGAGAATTCAAATTCGCTATATTAAACATGCAAATTACGGAATTGAATGTCCATAAATGCGTTAAAATTTATTTCAGAAAAAGCCATTCAATAAAAGCCTGTCAAATAAACAATTTCATATTCTTTTTAATCTTTTATCAAACTCGTTTATACCTTTGGAGCTTTAGGGGCAACGCAATTGATGATGCAACTGATTCCTTGCTGGTTTTTTAAAATTAATCCATCTTTACTTGTTTGACTTGATTTTCCAGATCTAAAAACAATCATTTAATGACTAATGTTGAATAAAAGACGAAGCTTGTTTCAGAATATTTATTCTACTAAATACAAATATATAAATTTGTTGGTTTTGTCGGTGAATTTGAATAGGAATGAACTCCAAACGATATAAACTTTATTGATTAATACACTTTATCTCCACTTTAAAATGACACAACGAATTATCAATCAATCACAATTTGGTGCTTATTACCACCCTTCGGGAAGAATTGCACTTTTCGGATCAATTGGATTTACAATCACTTGACTACTGTAGTGGGTTTCTGAGATCGGTAACTCTGATTTAGTTGCTTTGCTTTGACCTTGCTTAATTTCTGTTTCAAATTTCTCTTTAATTTCCTTTTTTGTCTTTCTTTGTCTTCTGCAATTTTTATCTCATTTTTGTGTGTTTTTGACTTCAATTGCGCTTCCTTTTTATACTCCATCATCCAATAACACTTACTGATGTCGAATAGAATTTCGGATATCTTTTAACGATAATTTCATTTGGGCCTCCATAATCACTGACAGCTGTCCAGATAAATCATTTTTAGAGGTGCCCTTTCCCGGATTCCCAAAAAAACATTTCTTCTTTATCTTCAAAGAGCTTTCGAAATAACGTGCAAATTTTCCTTCGGTTTCCTAAATTTGCACTTGTTAATTATAAATGACCTTCTTTTATTTAATTGTCTGTTTTTATTGATTTTCTCCAGAACCACATCTTAATCACTTATGATTTTACATGTTTATTAATTATTTTTCTTTATTATTTAGGTACCCTCAACAAATTCATATAACTTCGTATAAATGAACTTACTATAATTGCTAGTTTGAATAATTCTGTAATATTTAATCTTAAATATTTAAACAATTGAGTTATTCTTCACATAACAATTATAATAATTCATGACAATCTACATTATAGAATGCTAATTTCTTTATTTATAATTTTTTTATTTGAAATCGATTTTTATAAAATAATTGATCGATAAATACATCGGTCAATAGAGTCTAACGGAATGAAAATAAATTGAAAATAACAATATTATTGGTGAAGAAAATGTGTTTCACATAGGTCATTTGACTAAGTACGATTTTGTTTTGTTAAATCATTTAATTAATGATTAAATCATGAAATCAGAGCATGCAATTAAAACATTATTAATGTTTTGACTGAACAATATGCAAAAAGATGGGCACTAATTTTAATTCCTCTTTACAAAATACACAAATTACTCTTTTACAGAATACATTTATTTTTAAATTATTTGGCGATTTTTTTGAAGATATTTTTTAAATATGAGTGTATGTTATTATTTTTTTTCTTTTGTTTAAATTTTATCAAAATTTTACAATATTCTTTTCCATTTCTTCTTCGTTGTTCGAAGTTTATTATTGAACAATTTACATTAGCTTGACTGCTACACCAGTGGTTCTCAAAGTAGTGGTCCTCGAACCATGAATTACCGGTCCGCAACGTGAGTTGAATAGGAGGAAAATAAAGCCAGAATATTGTTAAACTGGTTACCTCTCATAAAATAAATCTTAATAAATATTACAACAAAACTATAAACGTAAAATTACAGAATGTGCATTTCTCTCTCTGGATTCTTTGGAACATGAATGAATTGTCCTATATTAATTTAGTGGTTGACTTTTATATTTTTCTAGTTAAAATTTATGAAAAGTATATTATGTTTATGCAACTATGAATTTTTCTCTATTTTTTTTATTCTCTATAATTTTTTTAAATGAAAATTATTAATATATTGTCTATTTTCTGTGATTTATTAGAAATGCAGTAGTTTTGTATAATTTTAAGATTACTTTTGTGTTGTACTTCTTTATTATAATATTATCATGTTTTTTGCAATATTTATTGTTATTCTTTTATGCACATTTATTTGTGTAAATATATTGTTTATTTTTTGTAAACTTCGTGTGAATTTTTACAACAGAAATATATGTATTTAATAATACATTAAATATTTTGTATTCCTGCAAAATATAACCAGCAAATAGTATTAGTGGTTTGCGGTAAAAATTTAAATTGTTTACTGGTTGCGGCACGTTTTTGGTTGAGAAATACTGTGCTACACAATATGAGAAAATGTTGGCTGGCATCGGATAGCAAAGTTTAAGTATGTATGTTTTCCTTGAACAATTTTTTCTCAGTTTGTATGCATAATTTGGCTCCAAATTATCTTTTAGAATTTTATTAGGATTTATTGTAAGAATGTTGCTGTTTTGTTTTAATTTTTTTATTCAATATTAATATTTTAATGAATATTTGAAATATAATTTTGTATGTGTGTAAATTTTGAAAATTTGAAATACTTTTAAAATGTATAAAGATGTTTTGTAAATTAAAATAAAAAACGTTGGCCGCAGATCCAAGCAGTATTGCGTCACTTGCAACAGAAATGTATACTAAGAACATTCACAAAATACAGTTCTTTGCCAAAATTGCTTTAAAAAATAATAATTTGTGTTGTATGTATTGTTTGTATTCGATAAGTTCAATGTTCTTGTTTATTAATGTTTGGTTTTGTTTCATATGTATTATTTTTTTTATTTCCATGAAATGTGTATGGCTTGAAAAATGTTATTTTTGTTTTAAAAAAAAAGATTTGAACAATAAATAATTTTTGTAATTATAATTTTAAAGGAATTCTTATGTATTCATTACAAAAACATTCTGCCCGTTAAAGGTTAAAAACCACATTAAATTTTTATGTAATTATTCAAAAATATTTTTTAAATTTAAACAAAAACACATTGAATATATTTATAAATTATCATTTTATTATGATAGTATTTATTTTTGAAAAAATTTACGCATCGGATTAAATAACTACAGGACGACTCAAAAAAATTTCCGCTTATAACAAAGAATATATATTTCGAATAAAAATTGCAAAGGCAAAAATAATATTTATATAGAATTTCCATTTTGTTTAATAACTTCTTTAAAATTCTTGTCAAGCTCCTTTGTTAAGTTCTCTGAGGTCAATTGATCTTTTAGCTCTTGAATACAGCTGAATTTCATCGGTATTTTTTAAAGCATTTGTTTCTTCGAAAAAATTTGAAGTTCCTGAAGAAGTATTGTTCATCCTAATTTACACCAAGTAGTATTATAATAGATTTGAAAAATTGATTGTCTTTGTATATTATCAATGTTCAGTGCCGTCAGTATATTTTCATTAAAATCGGTGTTTTGTTGAGAGTTTACAGTGCCACAAACAAAACTCGAAGCGAAGATCATATCAACGTTTCGATGCTAATTCTTGAGTCTTTCCATCAAAAGAGAGCCATGTTCTTACCTGGAGTGAATAAGAAATTGAACGGTTATAAATCTACTTTTCATCGGCTACGAACATATTTTTCTCGGTGTTCCGATATTGGCAGCATTCCAAAAGTGTACGATATCGTTCAATTCTTGCTTTCCTTTATTTACCAAATTTTCTATTTCCGTGAATTTAATTTTTTCAAAAGCATCAGTAAATCGGATGTGACGATACTTGGCAAATAGATTTTCATTACAACATAACCTTTTATTTATTTGGTGTAATACTTTACTAATTGAATCAGCATCTACCTTAGCCGTAACTTCATCAAGATTTGAATATTTGGAAAGTCTTTTACTCAATGTCATTCAATAAAAACTACATTTTATGACTGACACAATTGAACAAGTGATTATCGTTCTCAAATTTATCTATCTACCTTACCAAAGAATTAAAGAGTTCTGATAAACGCTATAGAACAGTTTTCAGCCTGAAACATTTCGCCAAAGAAACTACCAAATGTTATTCCTTCTTTCTTTGTCGTTTACAAAAATGTATGCCAGTAAACACTATCAATTTCCTTACACACTATAAATAATTGATTGACCATGAATCAAACTTTATATTGATATTCACAAATTTTCGATGCAGCCTTTTTTGAAAAATTTCTGATTATCAATAAAACATCTGATTCATAGTTAATCAATAAAAAAATTTCTTTATATCATTGTAAAATGAAAAGCAATCAGCGGTGAAAACTAAAAAAAGTTCTTTCAATATAAATAATTCCCTAAAAAAATTTGCTATTGTAAAATGTGCTTGATATGAAAAGAATTCAAATGTCTTTTTTATACAATTAGATGTTCATAAGAATTTATCTTTTTATTTTTTTTTGTTATTCAGTTTATAAATTACTTCGAGGCAAATCTCACTGACTCAATTCAAAGAACCTACGGAGTTAGTACAGAAATTACTAGAAATTCAGAAGTAACAACGGCCATTGATCAAATGCAACAACAGGTATCATTCGCCTTTAATTTATATATTATGCGTCATTTAATGTTATTTGTAAAATAGTTATCATGCTGTGGGGCAAGTGGAAATGGATACACTGGTAAGTCTTGGAGTTTATACAAATCATCGACTTGGATTCTTGGGAAAAGTAATTCTAAAATGATATAAGTCAACATTAAACATTAAATACTTCAGACTATGGACCACCCTATGTACCGCTAAGTTGCTGTGCATTACAATCAAACCAAGTAATAAATGCTGCATTTTGTCAAGGAACAACCCAAATCGGAAGCCCACCAGCTCCACCGATTGCAAACAGTTCTACTGTAAACAACTATCTTAATATGCAAGTTAGCACATTATTTTACAAATTCGCTAAATTTTATAGTTAAATTTGTAAAGATAATAAATTGAACTCATTGGGTCAGTAAATTTCCTTGGATAATCTAAATCATGGTCTCCCAATGCGTGATCTGTGACTCAAAAGCATTGGTGAGTTTTAAAAATTTAAGGATGGCTTATATTATGATGTATTCAGGGACCATCAAAAACAGATTTTAATCTTAGAAAAAAAATGAAATCTTTTATAGTAAAATTTAAACTATGAGGAAGAAGAACACAAAATGAAAGCTTTGATATGATCCTCGAGTGATTAGAATTCGTTTTTGATTATGAATAAATGGAAATGATTAAGGAAAGTCAGCTGATTTTAATTGTGAAGAAGATTGAGAAAAAACATTTTTGTAAATGAGGATAATTAAATAAGAGTTAATTCTCATGCAAAAACTATCTGAAGAACTTTAATAACGTTGTAATAATAAATTAAAAAGAACATAAATAAGTTTAAAGTTATATAATGGAATGATGAAATTGCTTGATTGTAAAATTAATATTTAAGAAGGTTTGAAATCTAAAAATCTAAAATATTTATTGAATGATTGTGCATTAATATTTCCTATTCAATGGTTAACTCATACTTGCTAAAATATCCACAAAATAAATACGAAAAATATTGGTTATAAAAACTAAACGGAATGTTGTTTTAATATTAGATTGTTGCAAAAATTTGAAATAAAGTTTTGAAATTATTATTTAATTATTATGGATGTCTTTAACTTAAGTAATCAAGCGACTTACAGTAACAATGAATGTTCAATCCTGTTTAGGCTAATGTTGCACAAGTTGTAAACATCTATTAAAATATGAAATTAATAAAAGTTTTCAGCTGAATTTTTTTGTTCTATTTATATAGGATCCATTATTGCATATATCCAACGGTTAGAGTTTCATATTCCACATTCATTTTCAACACAACCGCTTAAGATCACATATTCTGTTGATTTGATTTTGTTTTATATCAGTCCTATTTCAATTTTGTTTGGAGCTTTAACCGTATGATGGCAGTTCTAAGTTTCTATGATTTTCTATTAAACCAATATTTTGTTTTGATATTTTCTTGCATTTTTTGAAACGATCTATAAATTGTCATAACACCACAGCGCCAAAATTAAAGGAGGCCACCAAAAATGATGAACGTATTTTTTTCTCACATAATTAAACGGATACATCTGAATCTCCTGTGAAATTATTTACCTATACCCAAAAGTAATCTTGAACTAAGCAGGGTTAATGTAATAGATTGTATGTGTGTGTAAATAAAGAAATATCATTTCTCTTCAGTTGAAATAATGTCTTAACGTTTTCCAAATTTGTAATTTATGAGATTTGTCCAAGCCTTTCTTGCAAAAACTGAGCAATTATACTGTTGAACATTATAAAATATTTCTCCAGAATTAAGACCTGACCTGAAAATATGCATTGACAGGATTTTCAAGAATGAAATCGTAAGAGATTAAGGTTGAAATTTAAGGTTTGAAAGGTTATGACGAATTTTCAGATGAAGATGATATGGCGGAAGAAGTGGATAAATAAAACGTCCCATGAAAATAAGCCCAATGCATTTTTTGGAGCAAACGGTAATATAAAACCTACTCATTTTTGGTGAAATACGGTAAAATTTATTAGATTTCAATTACAATGTAGTTCATAGACTTTTTATACCTTATGAATCTTAGTGTTCCCCCTGATGAATTTGTAGAACAATATACTATTTCATTGTTCTAAAAATAACGAAAACCAGTAAATTCAAACAAATTAAATATATAACTGTAAAATTATTAGGACTTTTTTTGTTTTTAACCTCTGATCACTTATAAGTGACATAATATTTTCTACAATATTTGACTATGAATCAGATTTATTTAAGGTATTCACGAATTTTCGGTACAACTTTTTTCAAGTGATTTTCAAATCACTTGAAAAAGGCTGTGCCGAAAATTCGTGAATACCTTAAATAAATCTGATTCATAGTCAAATTTTGTAGAAAATAATGTAAAACCCGTTTAAAAATTTCAAAATAATTAAAAAAAATTTTTTATGTAATTTTAATCCTTTTTTTTTATAATATTCAGGGCTGCTACACCGTTCTGTCTGATGCGCTTACTTATTACTCCAGAGCAATGTTCGGATTGTCTTTGGCCTCCGCTATTTATTTGGTTTGATTACAGATGTTACTATTTTATATTTAATAATCATACATTTAGTTGATTATACTGATTCTTTCCTGCGTTCTCGTGAGAGATATTGAGATTAAGAAAAAAGAATTAAACGACTTACAGTCTGGAAATCTAGAGAAAGACATGAAACATAAAGTCCAACCCACAAAGGATTTGCATTCAATTCCAAAACAACGTAATACAAATGAATACCAGCAAAACGAGTCACCCATTAAAAACTCATATAAAGATTCTCAAAGAATTTTGAAATAATTTTGAATTTCTTTTATTTATTAAAACAAATAAAACAGAGAAAAAACCCGAATTCCGCTACCGACGGCTTCGTCAGTGCTATTAAAATTAATTTATGACTTAAATGTTTTCGTTTTCTTGATTAATGTTTTGTAAATTTTCACTATTTTCCTTTTTTCGAGTAATATTTTGTTTTATTGATTGATAGTCAAAAATTGAAAATAAATTAATTTTTATTCGATATATATCGGTGTGATGCATTGATAATTAACATTTTCATGAAGTTCACCACTTCAATTAAATTACACCGGCTTTCATAGATTACCACCAAAAATGACAAATACTACATATTACACTTGGCACATTAACCTTTTCTCAGTAGCTTTCGAATTTACGATTCAAATCATTTTTTTTAATATATTATGTTAATGTATTATTTTTTAATATATTATATAGTCTGAACTTTCAGAAATAAATATATATGCAATTCATCTTTTATGATGGATCATATAAGTCCCATCAGAATTTATCCGTTGTTAATCATCTGTTTGGACGTATGTGTCACAGCAGTTGCGTAAGGGTTAATATTAATATTGCACAAAATAAATCTTTAGGACAACTTCCCATTGTGGGGGGGGGGGGTAAATTACATATAAATTACACAAAATGAGTTGATGAACTCATTTCTACTTTAATTTTTTGCTCAAAGTCAAAAGGGCTAATTTTTTTTACTATCCAAGTCTTTGAAAGATTCACTATAATGATGTAGCCCTTACTTAGAGGGAATGTATATTTTTAACATAATTATTAACCTCGCATCTCTTAATAGCCTTTGGTGTATAAAATTAGTATTCAAATTAGTCTCCCTAAAGTATAATTTGCATGTCTTTTTACATAAAGCTTAGAAGGCTTTGGACGTTATTTATGGACATCAGCCCTGTTTTACAACTAATGTTATTAAGTCAAAAATAGTCAAATTAAATTATTCAAACTCTCCGACATTTAACATATTTCATTTGCTGACAATTATCAACAACAGATTTTCGTCAAGACCGATGCAATCTGACAAGTGGCTTTACATATTCCTTATAGATTTCCCGCCAGAGCTGAATCTCAAATCTCTGAATGTCCATGTAATCTCGAACTAAGTGATTCTGTCCCAATATTTTCAATCCGGTCTCAATCAACATTTGCATATGATTTTCATCATTCAGCTGAATTATCCACCGATTCTCAATCTCTAAAAGACACAAATCACGCCCATACGAGCAGACCTACTAATTTATACTCTACCTGAAATCCAATGAAATTCAAGTTTATATGGGAGAAATTGAATCATTTTGACATATTTGTTGTCATTGCTGGGCATGATGGCTGACAAACTATTATCCACCGCAATTTTGATATCCCGATGAGAATATTTATAGCTGTCAACGTTGATAAAAACTGACAAAGGCAGAGGTCGGATTTCAGGCTCTACTTTGTATCCAGAGTAAGTTGGCAGAAGTAAACCTTTCAACGCTGGGTCCTTTATCAACCGGTTTTCCAAAACGCCTTTGATTGTTTCAATAGTTCTTGACATAGTTTTATATTCTGTCGAAGGATTTTTTATAATCGCCCTATGCTGAAAATTAAAGTTTGTGAAAGTTGTGAGGTTACAACTAAAAAATAATTATTCTAAAAAAAATCAAAACTTTTCTTTTCATATTTTGATCTTTTTTTCATAAAAATTGTTAGAGTCAATTTCAAGTATAATGTAATAAATTTTCAAGGATTTAGTATTATTGCTTATGAAAAATCTATTCGGTATTTAATGTTATTTTAATTTATGTTATCAAATAACTGTGTTTATTTTGTTCTGGTTTTTAGTTTTGTAAATACAATATCTGTAAATATTCTTTAAGACGTTTTAGAACAGGTTCTCCAAATTTCATAAGATGCTGCTGATTTTCTAATAAATTATTACCATATCACTTTACAGTCACAAAAAAATCGTTTCCTTCTCCTTTTGAAATAAAAGACGTAAAACCCTAAATGCTCTATATCAGGAGTCCTCAAACCTTCGTCTACTGGAAATTAATTTTAAAAGTGAAAACCTTTAGCAAACCCATCTGACTAATAAAGAGGAGTGGGGGTTGGCAAATATCGACTTATCTTTTTATGTTTTATATTTAATACATTTAATACAGAATTACAAAACTTTCAGAACAAACTCAAAGGAAACGAGTAAACATAGTAATTACATTCCTAAAATTCTTATTTCTTATTACATACATTTTTTCAAAATTTTTACAACCCACCTAATAGGCGAAAATTTATAAATCCAGTTAAATTAAAAGTATATAAATTCCTTTCATTGCGTTTCCTTCAAATAGTTAAAAATGACTTTTTTAGAAACAAAAAATAAATTCTAAAACGACACGTTTCAGATTGACCTTATTTTTCAAAAAATTATTAGTTCAAATTTTGGCATCATTTTATTTTTTTTAAAATTTAAATCAAGGTCCAAAATAAGTCATAAAAATAATTTGTTTAAATTCATTCAAATAAAAAATCACCATAATTTCCGTTTTCTTCTTTTCTGATTCCTCTTCTTCATAAGGGTTGACATATTCTATGAGGATATTTTTCATGAACAAATGCATCACTGGACACTGGAAAATTGTAAAAATGAATTAGGCAATCGTGAACACCAATTAGCACTGAATAATTAATGGCCACAAACAGCCTGGCCCAAGGATAATGGCACCGAAATCAGATTATTTGCAGATGAATTAAAAATTTATTGCTTGATATTTAATCTTAAATTATATTTTGTCCTATTCTTTGCTTTCAAATAAAATTGATCCTGATTGGTTTAAAATAAATAAAACAGTAAATTTGGATTAATATTTCATTGAAATTTAAAACAAAAAATTAATAACCTTTGTTTTATTTAATGAATAAAATCTATTTTTGCTTTTGAATTATCTTAATAATAATTATTATTATTAAAAAAAGTAATTTATTGATGCTACTACCAGGAAACGGTTATTTTACACTGTTGTTTGAGTTGTATAAAATCTTTCACAAAAGTTAATTAAATTATTAATTTAGGACTTGTTAAAAATAAAATTTGATTTTTTATTCAACAAAAGAAAGAGGAAACAAATAGCACAAAATGAAAAAATTTTTAATTTTAAATCAATATTGAGTATAAGAAGTTGAAATTGCAAAAACAAAAACTAATTAATTAATTATAATTTTTCTTGACGATGTTAATCATTTCTTTTGAAAATCAAAATTTCCAAATTCGACAGAGATAATAATGGATTGTCAAACTGCGATAGCATGATAAATATTTACTGATTTATTAATGTTCGCATAATAATGTTGTATTTTTTAAAGATGCGCCAAAAAAGAATTAGTAATGAGGTACAAAATATGTTATGACAGCTCTGAACGTTAGCATAAAATTAAAAAATGAAATGCACATAAACATGCATTAATTAAAAAAATAAAAAAATCCCTCTTAAACATCCGTTACGCAATATATTTCTAGTATATCACTGTCATTATTTGCTACTGTTGGGGTTTGAAATTTTGAATTATTTTAAATGGCTTTCATGTAATTAAAAAGGAATTTCGAAAATTCAAAACCGTAAGAAATCAAGAAATTATCGAATAAGAATTTGAAAAATGGGTCAGATGCAGAAGAGATGATGGGGAAGATCATGACAAGAACGGATTTATCAGAATGTGTTCAGAAAGGGTTAAAAATCAAGAAAACTTTTAAGACAGAAAATCGTTAATTAACTAATTAATTAATTACAGAAAATCCGAGTTTAGTAAACAATAAGAAGAGCAAACAAGAGGAAATGGAAAAGGCCATTATCTTGATAGTAATATTAATAGCTGAAAAAATGAGGTTATGGCGAGAGAGCCTATATGAATACCGATCAATCATTCCCCGGAGACTAAAAAATGAAAGGAAACCGCAAGTCCAAGGTTGTCAACAGTTGAGGATTGGATTGATGGTCATTAATCAAAGTGATTATTACCACTATATAAGGAAAGTCAAAATCAGAAATAGATGGCATTTTGCCCCAGGTAATGACACGAAGAAACTGATAGTAGGAGTGAGGGATTAGATCGATTATCTAGAGGTTCAGGATTTAAATTAGTTATTAGAAGAATATTTAAAGGAACTCAGAAAGTCGAATCGAATCGAATCGTAGATTATATTGGTCAAAAGGTGATTATTATTGAAAACCACGCTGAATCAAAGCGATCACAGCGAGACCTATCAGATAATTAAATTAAAGATCTCATTGCGATATTGGGATATTATAATTAGTTGTGTATATCAAATTTGAATTCCAATATACGTTGGGTGTTGTTTATATAATTGATTTTGATATAACACGTGAATAGATGGTTATGGCACTGCTAGACCATGTCACCGCTGAGCCCCCGATATAAAAATTTTTTAAAGTCTAAAAGTACAAATTTTCTGAGACAAAGACAATGACTCATCCAATTTTTTTCAAGGTCATTTAAACAAAGACCATGACTCATTCAAGGTCATTAGATTAATCATAATAATTTTCAAGGTCATTTAGAAAATTTCAAAGTCATTGTATGAGTCATGATAATTTTCCAGGGTCATTTAAATAAAGATCATAATTCATCAAAAATTTTCTCAAGGTCATTCAAAATTTTTAAAATATAATTTACTACTTATTTTTATAAGTAGTGTTTTAATTATTATTTTTAATATTATTATTTTACTATAATTATTTTTATTATTACAACTTTTTATTATTTTTATTAATATTATTATTATTATATAATAAAAACAAAGTCATTAACAACAAAAACTTTTATTAAAAAAAAATTATTCTACTATAGTAATATTGTCAAAGAGCTTTATTCAAAGACCATTCCACATACTTCCGATATCGCGCAGCACAACAATGACATCCATAATCACAAAAATATTCGTGTTCCATATTTTTAACTTTTTGTTTTGTTTGACATTCCATAGGAACTCATCGGTTACGGAAAATATCCATATAGATGTATGATTAAAAACTAAGTCTGGAATCATTGATGCTGGCTTATCCTTCAATATTTCATGAATATCTGGAAAATAGAATTCCAGACGTTCTTTGATAACTTTAAAATAATCATCTACAAACCAAGTAAAAATAATAACAATAATAATTAATTACCATAATGTTCAATTTCGTTCATAGTGTGAACTGCGCTCGGTACAATAACATACATTATAATGATAAAAATTGAAATAACAATTAGTTTTATACTAATTTAAACCAATGAGAAGTTAAACACACACAAACCTTTAGCTATAAACAATAAATATGATATCATTAAAAACATAAATTCATAGTCAACCGTACCGAGAAAATCGTAGAAGATATCCCACCTGAGCCCAATTTGTCAATATTGGAGAGAAAGAAAAATTCATTCCAATCGATATTTAAACATATGTTTGATGAAAATAATAAATGGATGCGAATAATAGTAGGATTAATGTATATGAAACACATGATATTAAAATCCGGATCCGACTATGAAAATTATTTCCAATGGTCCATTGAGGTATATTACTTTATATTATTATTTTATTTTTATAATTATTTAGGTAATAGAAACAAAAATTGAGAAGCAAACGGTGGATGGGTAACAATTATTCAAGTTGCCACAGAAGCCAAACGTTCAGATATTTATATTTCAAATTGTAAATTTTTATTAAAACTATCTACTGGAGCATCGGTCATAAATATCTGTAATAAAGTTTATCATAAATTTTAATAAATGTATTATTCTTTGTTATTAACTGAATTATTAATAAAAATCTACATTTTTAAAGATTTATTGATTATCACATGTACATGCTTCATCACCACAATATTCTACCCAATTGCATATTGATAGGTTCCTTTAAAATACATTTAATAATTGTGGAACATCTGAACTGGTTGGACAATTAAAAAATAATTTACCATATCGAATGTTATTTGTCATTGGATTAGTATACATATTTTCCATTTTCAAAATGAAATAAAATAAATAAGCAAGTTGTTTTAATCAATCATTAGCCAATCAGATGTCGACCAATCCCATGATTTCATTGTGTATGTCTGTAACAATATTTTTGTTCTCTAGATTTCGCAACCCTAATATGACTATTTTCCCACTGGCAAACACGTTAACACACATTGGGTTGTATTTTAAAAGCCTCAGTGCAGGAAATAATTCTGTCTCGAACATACAAAGACATTTTGTTGACATTTTGTATAGATTGATAGAATTTCCCATATCCAAGGTAACCGCACCTGACTGGATTTTAATATCCTTTATTCTATATTGTAATTTATTGACATCTAAAGGTTTCTTGCATCCCATGATTCTGCATTTGCCGGATTTGAAAAATATTATAGGGTATTTTCCACTCCTATCAACAATTTGCTGGGGCTTACCATTCGGAAACGTCATTTTTGATACGTCGAAAGTTCCTTTATAATTTATATTTGATAACATAATTAAACAATAAAGATATATTAAGCTGTATATATATGATTTTTAGAAAGAGTTCATTAAATTATATAATATAAACAAATACCTATAATTATACAAATTAATAATGGAATTAAGAAATGATGCAGTATACCAAATCGTTGGCCCAAGTGGTAGTGGTAAAACTATGTTTGTGTGTAAATTACTAAAATCTTATTTAATCCAAACAAAATTCAACAAGATTTATTGGCATAGGGGTGCAGATGAAGAACATGGATTAACTCAAGATAATTTCTGTAAATTGAAAAACATGAAAATAGTAAAAGGTTTCGATAAAAACTGGTCAAGTCGATTAAGGAAAGGCGATGTTATCATTATTGATGATTTGTATCAGGAACCTAATAAAGAAAAAGATTTTAATAATTTATTCACAAAACTTAGTAGACATGTTGATGTTACTGTAATTTTTATAACTCAAAATTTGTTTTATCAAGGAGGTGCACATCGAACTTGTAATTTAAATGTTCAATAGTTGAATGTTTTCAAAAATCCAAGAGATGCTACCGTTATTACTTTTCTGGCAAGACAAGCTTATACAAATAATCATATTTTTTTAATAAATACATTTCAAGATGCTATCAAAATTTCTCATGTTTAAATATTTCTTGATTTCACACAACAGGTTAGAAATGATATTTTTTATAAAGGAGGGTCCATAGTTTATAAACAAAGTTGAAAACATTCTATACTAAAAATATTTTTGAAAGCACGAGTTAAAAATATTAGAAAATCTATAAAAAGTAATAAAAAAGTGGTCAAAACTGAAGATTCACCAAAAACAAGTTATACACCTCCTAAAAAACTTGTTACCAAAAACGTTCCGGCAATGAATCTCATTTCCAAAAACTTGAAACCCGATAAAAAGATTAAACAAATAAAAATCATTGCATATAAAAATCATCGTAGTTTTCCGTTTTTTAATGCATTGTTAAAGGCTCCAAATATGAAATGAATAACTATTTACATTCATTTTCAAATTTTTTCATTGATGATTTACTAGAAGTTACAATATTAATAAATATCTGTTGTTTTAATAATAAATATATTTGGGGAATTACGAATTTTGATATGAATGATATTAAACCTACAACTGGAGACCATGCTAAAAATATCAATGCCGTTACAAGGCAGCATGAAAAGAAATTAATAGTTGAAGCATTGCCGAAAAAAGCACAGAATTTATTCAATTTCAATTTTCGAAAATATGATGGGCGAAGTATTGAAGAAGCATCAAATTGAATTAAAGATATCGAAGAATGGATTCGAATGAACAATTTGTGCACCATTAGTGTTTTCGATTTGTTACTGTCTGATGAAGCTGGAGTTTTATGGCAAGATTTCAAAACAGATGCAGTTACAAAGGAGGAAGCAAAATCATCGTTTTTACATACATTTACAATAAAGAAATTGGCTGAAATTAATCAAAAAGGAGATGAAAGATTTGCCACATTTGAAATCAGGGTAAGAAATCTTTTGGAAAGTATTTTTGATTCAGAAATTAGTCGAGAAAAAAATTGTAAAAGATATTATTTCTAAACGAGCTAGAAGTACGGCGCTTAAAGAAAAAATAATATTTAAATCAGTTATGAAAGTAGAAGATATTCGCAACTTGGCCAAATTATATGAAAGTCAGGAATATTTACAACATTCTTCGTCAGAGATATTTGTGGATGCTGTACAAAAGAAGAGTTACTTGGATGCGTTGAAACAGAATAATATAAATAATGGGCGCCAGACGCGAAATTTAGATAGCCAAACGTCAAGATACCATAATATGAATAGAAAAAACTTTGGAAATAGAAATATTATTGCCGAACCAATTGTGTGTAACAAAAATTATGGAAATAAAGTAAGTTATATTTATGAGAATAATTCACTTATTTCTAACAGTCAATATAATAATGAGAAGATTATCAATGAAAATCAAAGATTTCAACCATTATTTTCAATGAAACATCAAGCAAGAAAATTATACAACAAGTGTCGAGGATTACCTGAACCAAAAGAAGAAATCTTATCACCGGGTCAATGCTACTGTTGTGGTGACAGTAACCACTTACGTTTCGAATGCCCATTGAAAAATAAATCTCTAATATGTGAAAAAGATAGACATGCATATAGACACTGTCATTTATTAACAAATGGAAGCCAAAATTATAATAGACCAGTTATGTGCATTCATGATGAAAATAGTGATTTGTATCACGAGAAGATATAATAGATCATGAGGTTATGCAACAAAAAAACCAGAGCAAGTCTGTTGCTTACATTTCGTCAATGGGGTTGAGCCAATAAATAATAATTTAAATCGAAATGAAGATAGAAAAAATGTGATGTATCAGACGAGTGATGGAAGACAGTGGAGCAAAATGAAAGTTGGAAATGTTGAAATTGATATGCTATGGGATTCAGGAGCTGCTATAACAGTTATGAGTAAAAGTTTTTAGCAAAAGATTGGAAAAACAATTTTAGTAGATACAAATATTATACTTAGCGGGGTGTTTTCTGAAATGGGAGAAAAATCGATGGGATCAACATGGATAAAAGTTAATTGGAATGGTAAGTGTCGATTAATAAACGTGTTAATAGTTGCAAGAATTCATCCAAATTTTATTGACGGAATTGATGTTATGAAG
Organism: Schmidtea mediterranea; assembly: GCA_022537955.1. Classification (NCBI taxonomy): domain Eukaryota; kingdom Metazoa; phylum Platyhelminthes; order Tricladida; family Dugesiidae; genus Schmidtea; species Schmidtea mediterranea. The sequence goes on along the minus strand of CM039679.1, from coordinate 39,978,551 downwards.
GCTTTGGTATAAAGCTGATGGAAGTAAATAATATTGATGCTTCGCTGATTTTAAAAAAATATTCAACTGAAGATAGAGTAAGCAACGCGTTAAAATGTGTTTAGAATCCAGAAAGCAACAAGCTGAAAGTTTTGATACGAAAATAGGGAACAATATTTATGGCTTTGACATTTTATCTAGGTCACACAAAAATATTAAGCCATGAGATTACTGTCAATGGATCACCGATTTTACAACATTCTCGTCACCAACCAATGCATTTGGAACATAAAATTGACGAATTAGCTGGAAAGCTAGTTGAAACAGGAGTGGTAAGTCAATGCCAAAGCCCGTGGAGCTCTCCGCTAGTGATTGTTTGAAAAAGAGACGGATCAATACGAATGTGTGTGGGTTACAAACAACTTAACGCAGTTACTGAGAAATTTAAATTTCCAATGCCAAATATACATCAGCTGCTCGATTGCTTAGCTGACTCACAAATAGTTTCGTCAATAGATCTCGGACAAGCGTACTATTAGGTAGATTAAATGAAATCTCTAAGAAATATACAGCTTTTAGTACTAAACAAGGACAGTTTTGTTTTAATTGCATTCCTTTTGGTTTAGCAACAGCACCAGCCACGTTCAAAAAATTGATGCATGAACTTCTGGAAGGTTTAAGTTTCATTAATGTTATTGTATATCTTGACGATATATTAGTATATGGGAAATCGGAGAAGCAACATGATGAAATACTAGAAAAAGCTTTTAGACGTATTCTGAAGTCAGGATTAAAAGTGAACCCAGAAAAATACAAATTTTATCAAAAGGAACTTACTTTTCTTGGTCATACAATAAGTTCAGAAGGAATTAGAACAAATAATTTAAAGATTGAAGAGATTTTAAAAGCAGAATCCCCAAAGTGTTCGTCTAAATTAAGATAATTTCTTGGATTAGCTAATTATTATCGTCGGTTTATTAAAGGATATGCAGGATTTAATAAAAGCTTACAGTGGACTGATCGTTGTGAAAAATGTTTCAATGAGTTAAAAATGAAACTCTGTAAAGCACCAATTTTAGATAATCCTAGAAAGAATCTCATGTTTGTTTTGGATACAGATGCCAGTTTTGGAGCAATTCGCTCAGTGCTGAGTCAAATAAAAGAGAATGGAGACGAAGCAGTAGTTGCTTATGAATCACGGCATCTGTCAGCACATGAAAAAGGTTATTGTGTGACTAGAAAAGAATTATTAGCATTACATGAGTATGTCATGCATTTCAAACAGTATTTGTATGGAAAAAGATTTATTGCAAGAACAGATCACAAGGCCTTGATTTTAATGAATACAACGAAAAAACCAATTAGTCTTCAATTTCAAACTTGGATGGCAAACCTATCAGAATATGATTTCGAGTTTCAATATAGAAAAGGCAGCGAGCATAGTAATGTGGATGGACTATCATGAATTGGTGAATCATTATGCTCACAGTGTCATACAAAACACGATGATGCTAAAAGCTCTAAATCACGAATTAAATATATAAATTATGTGTCGACTAATTCAAGCGAGAATTTTTGGAAAAAGTCAAGTCCAAACAAGAAGGTGATCCGAATTTCAAGGAAGTGAAAAATCTAATAAAAGGTGTTATTGAAAATTGTTCAGATAGTGCTAAAGCTAGTTATGTGTATAAAATCAAGGAAAATTTAAAGATAATCGATGAATTTCTACAGTTAGAACAAGGAAATAATATTGTAGTACTAATTCCTCCTGACTACGCGGAAGATTTTTTAATCGAAATTCATGAAGATTTATGCCACCTTGGATCAAAAATATTTATAATTATCTTAAAGATTATTATTTTTGGCCATCTATGATTAACACTATAAAAGAAATGCATGGTCTGTGCGAAAAGGAAGATAAGTCCAAGAAAAACAATGGAACTAATGATTCATAGACAGAGTAGAAACTTTCTTGAACACATTGTAAGAGACATCACGTACATAGATAGAACAGAAACTAACAAAAAGTATCTAGTTGTTATCATTGACAGATTTAGCAAACTGGTGAGTCTAACTGCAGTATCTAGAATGGATGATCAATGTATATTCAAAGTAATATTACTTATTTGGATTTATAGATTTGGTAAACCAATCAGTATTTTGACAGATAGAGGTAAAAACTTTGAAAATGCCTATATGAAGAAAAAGGTGGCAGAATTAAACATTAAGCAAGAGTTTGCCTCGCCATATCAGCATCAATCAAATGGACTGGCAGAACGTGTAATACGATCAGTGAGAGATAGGATCACAGCATCCTTAAAAAGTAAATGTAATTCAATGAAATTGGTTTGAATTACTACCACGGATTGAATTTAATATTTATGTTACTCAGCAAAATTCCACTGAATTGTCACCGTTTAAAATAGTGTATGGAAGAAAAATCAATATCCATTCCAAATTTAATGTCCAAGGAACAAGTAAATCAGATTTGATTGATAAAGCTAGAATAAATTTAGATAAAACATCAATAAAATTGAGTTAGTTTGAAAGTGAAAAACGGGTGTCAAGAGATTTGAAAGAGGGAGAGTGGGTGTTAGTTCGAATAGAACCACAAAAAAGACAGAAAAATGATTTTCAATATGAAGGACCATTTCAAATAATCAGATTCATATCTCCTCATCAGGTTAAGCTCCAGTGTTATAACCGGATAAAACAACACAGAATCGAGTGGTTGAAGAAGTGGACAAAACCTTAAAGAGGGGGAACTTACGATATTAATAAATATCTGTTGTTTTAATAATAAATATATTTGGGAATTACGAATTTTGATATGAATGAAATTAAACCTATAACTCTAGATATTATACTCAAAGTAGTCAAATATAAGATTAAAATTAATCAATCCAAAAAGCATATATTAAATAAATACAAGAAACCATTGTTATCGTTAGTTAACAACAAAAGCAGAAAACAAATGAGAAAATTTTTATATAAACAACAAGAAGGGCTTATTGCTGCATTAATACCATTGGCATTATCATTATTAGGTGGAGCTGGGTGCTAACCCTTCATTGCCTAATTTTAATCTTAGTTTTAAATCTTACTGTTGTAATGGAGAAGATTTGGACAAATCCAAAAGACGAAGCAGGTTTTGGTGGAGTCGAAAAGTTACAGAAAAGAGTTCCAAATTCGAAAGTAGAAACTCAGAAATGATTACTGGGCACCTAGCGTACAGTTTCAACAAACCAATGCTGAAAAGATTTCCAATCTAACACAAAAAGATCTAATAAAATGAATTTCTATATGATTTTACCTAGTAATAGTTGTCCGACAATATGTCCAGATAATCAAGAAAGTAAATTCATGGTTAATCTTCAAAATCCAATTTATTTACACGGAAATTGGGAAGTTGCTTTTTTGTATTTTACCTTTGTATATAATTTATTTCCATTCTAAAGCGAATCCAAAATTGAATACAAAAAGACTGAAATGATGACAAGATACTAAACGATTAAAATTGATAATGTAAATGATGATGTCGATATCTCTAATTCTTCTTATGCACATGTTTCATTGTATATTGACAAGAGAATTTCATATGTCCATTGTTATGGTCAACCATTTCATGTATAATTTGATGATTTGACTAGTGCGTAGAATGGGATTTACAAAATTGAGTATTAGTAGTTTAGAGGATACATTGAAGATACCACTACCAGGATTTACCAAAGTTGGAGAGAAAATTGAAACAGTTAGATTAAAAATATTATACCCGTTTAATAAACCATATACATTTACATTTAAAGAAGATTTATACATTTCAAAAATTGATGAATTACAAACATATTTAATTCAAAATTGTGAATTTATTTTCAAAGAATTTGAACTCATAGAAGATCAATATTTCAAATTCTCATTGAATACTGATATTAATAAAATACGTTTAATAAAAATTTAATAAAAACATTAGGGTTACCAATTCAATGATACTTACAAGATGCAAAATTCAATGCAGGATCGAGTAAACTAAAAATAATTTAACTTCATTAACAATTATTCATTTACACAAACACAATGGATCCTATAATTGTTGGTGATTCAAATGTTCCTCTATTAAAATCTGTATGGATTGAAAACATGAACATGATGAAGTTGTGTAAATTCAAATCGAAAATCCAAAGTATTTACATGTTTCAACTTCTTGTATAAACAATATAGAAATTAATATTTGGGATGATTTTGGAAAATTGATAAACTTTTCAAAAGATACAAAATCTTATTTGACACTACATTTTCATAAATTAGATGGCTAATAACGATATTATTTCATTGTATAGTGGTAGCCAAAATGGTGGTAATTTACCATATTTTATTGGTAAACAATATGGATCAGGATGGTGGTTGTGAACACTTGGAAGGTTTGCTCTTTCGATTCTTAAACGTATTGGTGGTTTTATTAAGAAAACTGCAAAAGATTTAATTATGAATGATCAGAAAATATTACCATCTCTAAAAGCTATTGCTCTGTCAGAAATCGGAAAGGTTTTGCCAGGTGTTGCGAGTATATTTACAAAAAATACACCTCCCGCACCTGTTACAACTCAAGATCAAAAACGTAAAAAACATCGATCATTGTATATAAAAAAGAATGAAAGGTCATGGAATTATATTTGCAAAATGATTTGAGGCAAAACTGAATTGTGGATATTTGACAGGCCATCACCTCAAGCAGTATTTGGTGCATTTGAAGAAGTATTCCCCATGAATTCTCTTACAGATAGTAGAAATAATGTTGAATTTTATATTAATGGTTCTCAAACTAAATATCTGGATTTGAATTATACTTTATTAACTGTTCAAATAAAAGTCATAGATAAAGATATAAAACTTTTGCTTGATTCTTTAGATGTTGTGCCAAACAAGTTCTTGTTTCATACACTTTTTAAGGATGCAATACTTAGTTTTAACAATATCAAGACTGAAATTAGTAGTAGGGTGTGAGCCCGTCAGATACAAACCCCCTTGGCTTACATAATATTACATAACATCTGACATCTGTCCACACTGTTACTACCTGGAGATTGACCTCTGTCCACTATGTTGCTACCTAGTAATTGACCTTTGTCCACTGTTACCAAGTGGCCACACGAATATGTCACGTGTCCACTGGTCAGTAACTACCCGGATGCACACTTATTACCTAACTCACACTTATTATGTCATGCAGTTGTGGACCAACACACCTACCTTCTAGAAACTCCTACACACTTAGCACCTTCCACCTACCGTTTAGAACCTTCCACACACTTAGCTTCCGTTCTTAAACCGTTCACACATACGCGCACCAACCAACGATCACCGATCAGCACCGATCCACGCCCATCATCGCCTAACACGCCTAAGTCGTAGACTTAACAAAATCACTCACTAGTACTATTCATATTATTATTATTCTGCTTACTTCATATAAACATTGATTTATGTTACTTGCATGTGATATATTAAAAAATTATAGTTACATGAAATTTTCAATTGTTAATTATATTATTACATAAAAAATTATAAAATAATCATTAAACATATTAAATAAACATCAAACTCGTCTTAAAATAAATATTCAATCATAAATTATTTAGCTTACTGGCTATTTTGTTAGTAGTATATTACGTAATAATTCTATAAAAAAATAATCATAAAACTTTAATAATTTTCATGAAAATTTAAGTTTACAACAATTAAAGTATATTGATAGTTTATTTAATTAAAAATAAGTCACTCAAAACTTAAATTTGAACACTGGATTTACAAAATTCAATATTTTAAGAAAATAATTCAAAGTTTAAATTTTCAATTTAACTAAATGTAAAAAACTAAATTATACAAGATATACTTTACCAATTTCTATAAAATTTGAAATTTACAGCAAATAAAATATAAAATAATAATAATAATATTAATAATAATAATATTAATATATTAAAATAATATTAATAATAATAATAATAATAATTATAATTATAATAATAATTATAATTACAAAACAATAGAATAAAAAGACAAACACATTTTTAAGACAATATTTATTTAAATAAAAGCTTCTTCGGTTTGATTCTTCGACATCAGTGGCATTGATATCTAAATAATGTCCGAATGCAAAACTTTTGTTTTTACCTACCCATTGACGTTTATCGTCATTGTTACTTAAAGCAATTTTACAATTTTTAAAAGTAAACAACTGATGATTTCTCATCCCTATTCTCGTTTGACGAACAGAAAAAATTGTATCGTTTCTATAACAATCAAGATAAGAAAGTTGCTTTATTTCAGTTCCTTCCAAAGTAATTCTCTTTGCTTTATTACTTTCAGTTTCACCTAAAAGACTATAGCATTTTGGTCGTAAGAAAACCCATTCCTTATATCCAAGTCCTTTACTCTCATCTTTGGATTTACTTATTACTGATTCAAGTTTTCTTGAATACAAAGGATGACTAGGATCATAATTTGAAGTGTCAAAAAGATTATCTGAAACCATTGCAGGTAAAAGAGTACTTAATTTACAGTTTTCAATTTCAAGGAAGAAAGAGTTAGCGTCGCCACAACAATGTCAATCCTACAATTGTAAAGATTCCTATATTTCTCTAATTTAAGATATTGGAGCTGATACATTCGTAATTTTGATAAATCAAGAAACGTTTGACCGATATAACTAGGTCGGTCTAAACAAATTAATTCTTTATTAATATGAACTCCTATTAGATCATCGTCAATCTTAATAAATTCTCTGAAAGACGGCTTTAATGAATAAGTAATCATTTTTTCAAATGAATTGCATAATCTTAAATTCATTCGATTTTTAAGATTTTCCCCAGATTTTCCATAAAGAATATTATTTAAAAGTTTGAAATAGTTTTTATCAAGATTATTTGTAGTATCTGCTCTCAATGAAGTGTTTGTATCAATATAATCTTTAAAAATCTTTGCCTGTTTAAACTTTATAGCTTTATGAATCTTAACAACCTTAACACCAAGAGAAACAAACATCTTTAGAAGTCTCCAATGAATAACATAGTTTTTCTTGGGATAATGGGTGAGCATTAATTTTTCAACTTTCGAATCCGATGGACACATCTTTTCAGGCGCCACAGGGAATTTTTCCAAAAACTAATGCACACTTTCAGGAATTTCAAGATCAACTTCCATCGTGTAACCATATGAAAGCGTTTCAATATCTGCACTCATACACTCATCCAAAATAGAATCAAGATTATTAATTACTCAACTAAAATCACCGAAAGGAAGACTTTGTCTTAGAGCCCAACCATACAGATTGTTGATATCAATATATAACAATTCCGTATCATCAGAAGTTTTAACATAATGTTTATTCACAAATGTTATTCCACCCCTGATCCATCCTTCATAGAAATTATACATTTCCATATCGGTAAGGAGTCAATGGGTTCTTTTAATGTCATCAAAGTAGAAGCCCATCTCATTCCAGGTATACCGTAAAAATTTAAGGGATCTAAACCGTTATGTGCAATGCTCTTTGAACTAAATTGTTGAAAAAAGTCAGCAAGATGAAAGACATCTAATTTCAGGTATATCATCATATAATCTAACAAGGTATTGCAATTATTCTCATTCCAAATCTTTTGAGCTCTCAAATATTGTAATTCTGTCACTTCAGGCCAAATTGGTGGTAATTCAAAGGTTGTGTCCAAGATTTCCAAATTCTTTGCAAAATTATTAGGAAATATACCTTTACAACCCATTATTGAACCAGTGAATACAGAATCTGTCAAAGGAAAGTTAGAAAGAGTTTTAACTGCATTGTCTAATGATGCACTAACAAACTGATAACTATCATGGAACCTAACTGACACTTTATCGATATGCGCTATCGAAGATATAAACTTTTCTGTTGTAGTTGAAATGATATTCAAATCCCAAGAAGGAAAACTACTAAGAACATAATTCAAAATGTGATGAAGGTCATAGCCCCTAAGATTTTGAAAGATAACAGGTAAATGCTGAAGATTTCTTATAATATTACGACTAAGACTACAAGCAGCCCCAAGATAACGATCTGAAAAGTGTTTATAAACTTTAACACTATTTCTAATGGGTTTCTTATAAAGATAACAATTCAAGCAAGACTTAAAAGCATTTTCTAGATTAAATGATGGCGTAATTACGTTTGAATCACTAAAAAGATCAAAATAAGGTTGTAAAATTGTCGCCGCGATTTCCTCTACCTTTTTCAAAAATTCCAAGATACACTTTAAACCAGTGAAACTAAAATAAGGTTTAGTATTATTAAAGTTATTAATTAACAATAGTCCAGCTGATATTGGTAGATGTTTCTGATGAAATCTTATGTCAATGGGTAAAATTGACTCAAAGTCAGCATAAATTACAAATGGTGGGGTTACTGTTTTTGAGTAATCACCAAACTCTAAATATTTATTTTGAGGAAGAGTGTATAAAGTTGTTCCTACCTGATTTTTGGTACATAAGTCATAATGACTGTCAAAAGCATCCTGTAAACGAAAACCATTAAGACATCTAGGACACCATTGACATTTTATTCGTACACTAACTATATCATTAAAATGGGAATTCATTAAGCGCTGCAAGTCAATAACAGCAGTATAATGATATTGGTCATCATTTTCGAGAAGTAAAAGATACAAGGGATCGACGTCAATCACTTTAGTGCGATGAATATTATCCAAATGAGGATGATGAGGAACAAAATCGTCATTTTCATTTTCATCATTATTAATAACAGTTGGGTTATAAGACAAGACATTAACTGCAAGACCTGGATTCTTTTCCTCAAACCTACTTATATTGCACAATCTCATAGGACATTCATCTATTTCATCATAATTTAATTCATTCAGGAAGTTAGTATAGCTATACATATACTACAAGTATTTACAAGAACTTCATACTTCAATAAAGTCAAGATACTACTTATAAAACAAAGATTGTCACTATTCTTTTCAGCTCTTTTCCCTTTAAGCACAAGAAGAGTCTCAATAAAACCGTGACCAGTTAACCTATTTATTTTGGAATATTAAGTCAAGATAAAATGAATTTCTCGAATTCTAGAAATAGTCCATCCACTACCCAACTGAGTAAATCTTTCTACTTTTTTATTTAATTTTCTAACTCCTTCAACAAGAAAATTATTTGAGAAAACCTCGGCGTTATTAGATATAAATTCCTCTTTAGTTATATCCTCTTTCTCAAATTGAATATTTACAGCAAATTGAATTTTAACGTTCCCCATTTTATAAATTTCAATTCTTAACCGGGCTATAGTTCTATCGGTTAATGTTATTTGATTAACATTAAATTCGTCAATATTAAACTTTAGTACCCTACGAGATTCTCTTAAATCTAATTCTACAATTGGGTCATTACTAATGTCGACAGAACCACCTATTTGGATGTTTTCCTCATCACACTAATTACAGTTATTTCATTTTTATATATTTTAGGCGCCCCTAAATTTAAACCAATATCAGCTTTTCTTTTCTTAATTTTAAAATCGTCAGCCTTAAAAATCAAACTAAAGAAATCTAGTTTATTCTGATTAAGCTGTGTCAAATGTGCTTATAATCAAAAAAGAAATCAAGATAGGGTTGGGCATGGTAAGTTTTGCATGAGGGACATAAAGATTTCAATGCCATTGAACTGATGATGATAATATTTCTTCTTTAGGTCATGGCATTCATCACTATGATTCACGGATGAATTGCAGTATTGAGGGTATAAATAGCCTATTTATATAAAAAACAAATTATAAGTGAAAATTAATTATTTTTTGAAAATTATTGCGTACATTATTAAATAATGAAAAGTTATTCAAAAGGTTAATGAATTACCAAATTCGAACCCTTTAATATGAAAAGGTTATACTATTTTCAACCTTATCTATTTTAAAAGGTTATATAAATTATGTAATTAAATATTTATTAAAATAAACAGTTTACATTCAAATTATCAATCTAAACTATTTATTTTTAAAGATTTTTAATCTCTAATTCATATATACTTAATTTTAAATCATTATAACAACTAGAATTTAAAAGTAATATTATTAAAATCATAAAAATTTAATTCTTTATTTAAAATATTACTTAAAAATCATTTAAAAATTCAAAGAATACTTACATTTAATTTTCTTCCCATTTTATTTAGCATTGATATGGGGTATATTTGATAGATAATTTTGAAGATTCTGATTGTTGTTAAAATTTGGAATATTTTGCATGTTTTGAAAGTTTGGAACATTTTGAATATTTGGAAAGTTTGGAATATTTGGCATGGTAAATTGTGAATTTGGATAATACCACATATAACATATTGGTATATGACATATTCTAAATCAATAATTACTAAACATTTAATTTAAATTTTAATCTTGCATAGTTGGCATTCATATTCTGCCAAAACATTTGATCTGAAAAGTTATTAGAATTCTAACTAAACTTAATAATTTTCAAATAAAATTTAAAATTTACCATATTATTTGTATTTGGTATTTGTTTGGAATTATTCATATTAGATGAATTATTATTACTGTTCTAAATAAAATAATAATAAAATTAAAATTAAAAATTTTACCATACTGATTATTGTTTGAAGTTGGGTATATGTAAAAAGTGACCATGAAATGAAAAATATATCCTTATATATGAATAATTACGTTAATACTACTACAATAAATTAACCAATCATAGCACGGTAAATTGCACTCATAAATTTTTAATATTTCAGATAATCCAAAGCACCAAGTAAACAGTTTTTATAAGCTCAATCATCATCGTGTTCATAATATGGACAAGATATGTTTCTTGGAAAACTCTGATATTCTTTTAATGAATAATTTACGATCTCAAAGATTGAAAATATATTTTTAAAATCTTTTCTTTTGTTTCATTTGTCACATAGAAAATAGCTGTTTTTCGATCAGAACCGATAGTACTTAATAAACACGTTGGGCAGAAAAAATTCTGACCGTTAAGTATTTGATCTTCATGATATTCGTTTACCGAAAACACCCAATGTAAAGGTCTTAAAATATTATTAGTATTGATCATACATAATTCTTTTATAACTAATCCACTAAATTCAATAAAATAACTAGACATTTTATAAAACATTTATTTAAAATAAGTACGTTTATACATTGAGTTTAGTCAAACAAGACAATGTTGACCACAAGTTGTTGTTAAAGGATTTTGATATCGATGTTTATTGTATACAATTGACTTTCCTTTTATTTGTAATTTACTAACTAAATAAAGCTGGATAATAGAATCACATTGGATTGAAAACATGGATCTTATTTGGTTTCACAAATACAGCTAATCCAGCAAGATTAGATGATTGAGTTTTAACCACTATTGCATTGCTATCATCAAGATATGGAATTTTATCTAAAGGATAAACACCAACAAACTCTTTCCACAACAACTGTTTTCCAATTTTATCAACCTGAATAGAACTAATTAAATAAAATTAATTATTAATTAAAATCTTACTTCATGATAATCTGATTACATAGAGTTACTATATTTATACTAGTACAGTTCGATTTGCAGTAATTTGAATTTCGTTTTCAAATACATCATACATGTACTGGTTCTTCAACAGCTTTAGAAAACTTTATATCCAATCGTAAATTTCCATTTTGAGATAATTGACTTTGATTTAAATCAAAACCAAGTGCCAAAACAAATGTGAAAAATGGATATTTTGATTTAAAATCATCAAGAGATATTCCACAATTTAGATTTTTATCTAAATAACCCATATTTCTCACAATTCTTTGCATATATGTGGTACAGAAAATGTTATTTTCAAAATCTTGAGTATGTGTTTTGCGATAATCTGTGTTTTTCTATAAAGATAATGAAGTGACATTATAATGTCTGAATTTGAATCAGTATATGAACCGTTGTATTGAGATTCACTTTGAAAAGTCACAAGAATAAAATTAGGCATTCTTCTATCTCAAAATACCTGTTCCTTATAGAATGATGATGCACCTTTACCAATAGCAAACTGAACAATTTCTTTTGTTTTAATTGGATAAATCGCGTGTTTTGAATTAAGACCAAGTTGATGACCTGCTAATACTGACGATTCAACACGAAATCTTCGAATAATTAATTTAGCATTTACTAATTGACATGTTGGTTCCCCAGTTTTTGAAAATAATGATAATGCAGAATCAGATCGTTTCAATCTAATGTGAATATTGACACCAGGAAGTAAATAGTTTGGTTGATCCATAAAATCAAACTGTATTGAGGAACACATTGTAAAAACCTTTGAGTCTTTTATCCAACTTTTTCTTTCTTCAGAATTTCCATATCCCATAGGTGTAAGTATTTTTAGTATCACCATTATAATTTAATATAGTTTCAATCATTGCTTTGTGTGCATAAGTATTGTTACCTCCCTCAATTTTAATATGATTAAAACCAAGAATTGCGTCTTTAAAAAGTGAATGAAACATGTAATTGTTTGGCTTAACATCTGAAGTATCCACCAAATCTTTTCTGTTGACATTTACAACTTTAATTTGAACAGTTAATAAAGTATCATTTTATATATCCAATAATATTAAGTTTGGGAACCATTAATGCAAAATTCAACATCATTTCTTCTATCAGTAATTGAATTCATCGGAAATACTTCTTCAAATGCACCATATTCAATTACTGCTTGAGGTGACGGATGATCGAAAATACATAAATCAGATTTCCTTAAATCATTTTTGAAAACTAGTTCCATGTCCTTTCATTCAATTGTTTATATACCTACCACGTTTTCTAAGTTTTGGTATGGACCAACTGATCCAGTATATTAAGGCTGAGGTTCCTCACTCTTAAACATATTTGCAACACCAGGTATCATTGTTGATACAGCCGGTAAAGCTTCACTAATTTCAGACAGAGAATTTGATTTTAATGATGGTAATATTTTCTTATCATTCGGTATAACATCCTTTGCTGTTTTCATTCCAAAACTACCTATACGCTTAAGAATTGGTAATGCAAATCTTCCAATTGTCCGTACCCAACCAGACCCATATTGTTTAACGATAAAATATGGTATTCGCCACCAGTTTAGCTGTTACTATACAATGAAATTATATCTGGATTAATCATTTAATTTACAAAAATGATATGTCAAATGTGTTTTGGAAACTTTTGGAAAGGTGATAGGTTTCCCACTATCATCATGAATATTGTTTATACATGACATGGAAAGTGATAAATACATTGGATTATCCACATTTCAATTTGTACAACTTCATCTTGTTCATATTTTTAATCCATACTGCTTTCAATTAGGGAACCAAAGAATCCCCAACAATTATTGGTTCAATAATGTTACTATAGATGAACATTTGTTTATGATGATCATATACCTTTGCTTTATAAATACTGCAATTCAAGTTCTACAACTGTCTCGAAACACTGTGATGAGACGAATTGAGCAGTTGGGTGGAAATGTAAAAGAACAGTTATATAACGATATTAGTAGATGTTCTTGTTTTTATTTTCAATGTGATGAATCGACAGATTTAAGTGATACAGCACAATTACTTGTTTTCATTCGTATCGTTTTTGAGGATTTTACATCTAAAGAAGAATTGTTTGGTATGATTTAAGATGGGTAACCAGGGAAAATTTCTGCAACGATTTCGTGATTTATTGCCTGAAGTAATAAATTTTCTTGACGACCAACATGATGATTCAGATTTGAAAGTTAAATGTACGATTTATTTATTTTGTGTAATACTTTTTATTTGAGATTATTTTAAAATAGTATTTTAAAATTATTTTAAAATTTATAATAATAATTATACAGAATTTTAAAATATTGATTTATTTTAATATTGAATTCCAAATAATTTAGATTTTGATTTTATCAAAAAAACATTGATTTATATTTAATATATGGATAATCTCATGTAAGCTATTAACATGATAATATATTTAATATGATAATAATAATAATTTATGATTATATAAAAATTGTAATAAAATAATGTATAGTTTTATGATACTAATTATACATAGATATTATTATTCTAGATGATTATGAAATATTTTAAATTAATATTAAAAATAATTAACAGGTTCGTTATATCCTCGATATTGTGTATCTGGAATCGGAAATAATTCAGAATGTCATGAACTTATGACATCATATTACAGTCATAAGTTTAACGACATCGAGTATTTTATATTCCCCAAATGTAAGACTGTCCAGTAGATTAAATATTTAGATTTTTATAAGGGGCATTATAACCATTTAAATCAATTAACTACAAGTAAAAAGTCACTTTTTAATATAATTATTAAAACGAATATTAATAATAATATTAATAACACAAATAATAATCATATAAAAAACACAAAAAGTAATAAATTAAATACTAAAAACATGAAACGTAAAAATATAAAAAACAAAAATCTAAAAGACCTGCTATAAATGTTGAGCTGTGTATCCGGGATAGAGATACAGTATCTCTACTAAAATTATTAAAATTGGACATATAGTTATAAGTGACGATCATGATGATGTCACTGAAATACCATTTAATCAAATAGGAGGCTCTATTAATATAAATGATGAGCCTGAAATTGAAGTTGATTTGAAAGGATCACGTACAAATATTCGATTTGACATTGCACTTCAAAACGTGATTCAAATCATCATCACAAATAAAATGTTAAATAAATTAAAATTGAAGTAGCAAAAATGGGAACTGTAAAAGTTCAATTTACAGTTCTCATATAATTTGAAAAAGACCGGGAATTTAAGGATAACTTCTTTTCAAATAGTGCGATTGTTTTTTATGAAAAACTAGAGAAATTTACGCATCTAGGTAGTGGATAGAGAGTTGTTAAAATTAAAGAAATTGATTTTATTTTAACCATATTTTACTACATAAATAAGTTAACTAACTGGTCATAGTTTCATACCAACACATCATTTTAATTAGTAAAAAAAGCTATAGTAAATGTACAAAACATGGAACATGCATGTTTTATTTACAGCGTTTTATTATTATTAAAGCGTGATGTAATTATTAACCATAAGGAGCGTGTATCATCATACACAAAATACTTGAATGAATTAAATTATGACCCAATAACAGACTGTCCCATGAAGTTATGCAACATATCGAAATTTGAACAGAAAAACGAACATTTAAAACTCGCGATAAATGTTTTCGAATATAAACCAACAATAACACTCACTATTATAAATGAAAACAATGATTATATACCTCATCATTCACACTTGGATATCCATCGCTCCAAGGTTACTGATGGTAAACCTATTTATCTTTTACTATTACAAAATGGTGAGAATTATCGTTATACTGCCGTTTTAATGATACAACATTTTACATTGTGTGCTAAAAATCAAACTGGAACTACCCTATACAAACTCCCTACAAATAAAAATTAAAATTTTAAAAATTATTCAAAGATGAGTACTCCACTATTTGTAATATATGCAGACTCTGAGGTCATTTTCCTCGTGATATAAGACATTACCAAATACACATACCAATAACAGAAGATCTATTATTATTAAATAATTATGATAATACAAAATCATATTTTAATTTTATTGGTGAAGATTGTGTTTTGGCTTTTTTAAAGAAGGTGGATGAAATTGCTGTCACAATTGTCATGCCATATTATGATGTACATGGTAATAAATAAATAGGTACTATATCTTTGTTTGAGGAACAGGAGTTCAAAATTTGTAGGACCTATTATCTTTGTAAAAGGTTTATAAGAAATAGAGTTAAGGTTTATTGTAACTTCACCGGTAAGTATCTCGGAGCTACTTGTAGAGATTGTAATATTTCTAGACGAATTCGAAAGCAGTTACGCATTGTCTTTCATGAATTTGAGAATTATGATCTGCATCATATTTTGAAGTATGGTTTGAATGAATTTCCAAATTGGAAATTAAATATTATTTCGTTTTATTGACAGCATACAATTTGTTGATTCTTCGTTAGAAAACGCTGTGAAGACTCATACAGATTTACCGTTAACTAGTTCGGTTTTCGATGGTATAATTGTTAGGGCAAAGAGTATCATTCCTTATGATTTTACTACATCTATTGAGGTAATTGAATCTACTTATGAATTACCTCCTATTTGGAACTCTGTATCTGATAATGAATATGCTACAGCCCAAGAAATTTGGACTCTGCAAAATTTTCGAACAATCTTAGATTATATGTTAGTCTACCTAAAATTGGACGTATTCCTACTTGCAAATTATTTTCAACAATTTCGCACAAAAGCAATTGCTTATAATGGTTTAGAACCTCTTCATTTTTATGGCATTCCTAGTATGTCATGGGCGTCTGATCCATTATGGGTGTGAAAAATAGTAGTCTTGAATTTGGTCATTATTTAGGTTTCGATGTCTAAGATGATTTTGACGAAGATATGATGGTACAAGATGAAATCCAATCATCAGAAGAACATCAGCAGATTGATATCGTTTACAATGACATTTTGATTTTATGATTTAGTGTAATAAAATTTAATTTAAAATAACTTTTGTTTTTGATGTTATATTATTTATTTATATATAAATTTACAAACTACCGCACCAGCTCCTTCGCTTGATAAATCTAGTTTATGATGATTGCAACTTGAAATATTAAAACAACAAAACTTATAGTATCATAATAAATGTACATGGTATATGTCATAGTCGAATCAAATAATGTTCAATACTTGTGAATAATTTTTATCAAATTTTACAAGTTTTACAGTTGAAAACCTTTTGGATATATAGAGTTGGGAAATTAGTTTATAGCAGGGTTTCTTAACCTGTGGTTCGTAGACTCCTTGGGGGTCCATGGATCATATTTTGGGGGTTCGCCGATTGCTTCTAATTTCTGCTCCTAATTTTTAAGATTTCTTTAAAAAAAGATTTTTTTGTCAAAATTTTAAAATTTGAAACACTGAGTACCTTTGATTTTTATTTCACTTGGAATAAAGTGCGTTAAAATCAGTTCCGCAGAGTTCTTGCAAATTCTTAAAGCGAAATATTTGTTCGTAAAGTATTGTATTTACTAATATTTTTTTTCGAGTGCTTTTTTGTATCATAGTTTTTTCTAGTGTTTTTTGTATTGACAACGGTGTTTTCAAGTAAAGGTGAGTTCAGTCAAGTAATTCATTTGTGAACAATTTCAAATTGAATTCTTAATAATTTATTGATATTTAATTCTTAATATTTTTTGTAGCCCAAAGTGTCCAAAAAAAGGAAGTACGATGAAAGTTACGTTAAATATGGATTCTGTTGCATGAAGGGATCGGACGATGTTGAAAAGCCACAATGCTTTCTGTGTGGAAAAATTTTGGCAAACGCCAGTATGAAACCGGCAAAATTGATAGAGCATCTCAAATCTCTTCATCCTGAAAATGTATCTAAAGATCTAGAATTTTTTACAAAGAAGAAAGCCCAGTTTTCGAAATCTGGAACATTAACCAAACTTGGTTTTGGTATTCCACAAAAACCTTTGGTTGAAGCATCTTTCAGAGTTGCATATCGTATTGCCAAAAGTAAGAAATCGCATACTATTGGAGTGACATTAATTAAGCCATGTGCGCTAGAAATGGTTGAATTAGTTTGTGAACTGGAACAGAGAAAAAAACTTGAGGCTATTAAATTATCCAATGATGTGATACAGTCAAGAAATTTCTTGTAATATTTTGAAACAGATCATCAATGAATTGAAAGCATCCCCATTTCCCTTTATTATGCAACTGGATGAAACTACAGACAACTCGAATTGTAGTCAACTTCTGGTTTTTGTTCGTTACGTGTCAGCTGATACTATCAAAGAAGAATTCTTATTTTGTGAGCCTCTTTTGCAAACTACAAAATCCGTTGATGTTTTAGCGATTTTGAATGTTTTCTTTTCCAAACACGATTACGACTGGAAACAAAAACTTAATTCGCTTTTTACTTTATAGGGATTTTAAATTTTGGAATATTTTGAGATGGGAAATATTTGTAGGTATTTTAGATTGGGGTAATGGTGGTTATGATATGTTTTATATGTAAAACTTGTTGAATTATAACACCAAAAGTATAAATCAATGTTTATTTGTTGATGACGAAAAATCATCAAACAAATATAAAATCAAAATAATTTCATATATTCTTTGAATGTATAATTTATAGCCATGTAAATATTCTGAATGATTTGATAGAGTATTTTACAATGTTTTTAAAAATTTAATAAATTTTCGAGTTAGGGTATTTTTCCCATGGTAATGTTGAAATATATTAATATCGCATTGTTAATGTAATGTTGTTTGCTTAAGGTTTTTTTAAAATTCCTCAAAATAATTAAGACTCTAAAATATTATATAAATTTAATAATTTCATTTATGTATTTCGGTATAAAAATTTGAATTACTCTATATAAAATAATATTGTATATTTTCCACTTTTGTCAACTATTTCGTGATGTTTTACAGTAGGAAATATCATATTAAAAACATCAACTTTTCGCTACAACATTGAAAAATTCATCTATTTGATTGATATAAACAATAATTAAGTGATGTTTTAAAAATGGAATTAAGAAATGATGCAGTATATCAAATTGTATGTCCTTTTTCTATCATTATTTTTGTTATTATTATCAAATGATTTATTTACCATAAGAACTTGATTATTTAAAAGTAAATAATTTAAAATATATAAACATTTTAAATAAAGTTATTGTGAGGAGTTAAAATTAAAATACTAAATTAAATTAGTTCACGATTAAAATTTTGTAAAGTTTTAATTGAAACTTAAATTATTTTAAGATATTAAAATTGAAATGATAATTGAAATTTTAAAATAAAATAATTTTTAATAAAATTGAAATTCAAGTATGAATGCAATGGTATGTTGATATTTGGTTGAAATTAAAATTTAGAAAATGTCCCAAGAATATTTGTTTATATAATCAGATTTTATGAAATATAATTTTGGATTTAATAGTCTTAGTAATTTATTTTGATGACTGAAGAATTGAATGTTATAGCTTCTAACATGGCGACCATTCCAACGGATCTGCTTATTGGAAGATTACTTCCAGAGAAATTCCACAGAGGAGATGACCTCGAATTATTTATCAAAGAATGTCAGAGGTTCTTTGAAATAACGAAGACACCAGTGAAGACACAAATGGTACTAGTTATTACACTTCTGGACAGGACTTTGATTGAATAATATGAAGCCGCAGAAGGTAAAACCGTTGAACAGAAATTAAGAGCAGCTTTTCATCGACCAACGTCATTGATTGATGACTTAAGAGAAGCCTTGAACTACGAGCAAGGTAACGATTCAGCGGAAATATTTATAGAGAAAATATCAAAAATGACTAAAAAATTGGCCTCACACACTTGGAATGAGGAAGAAATTCAGAAATGTTTATTGACACATTGTGTAAGAGATAAAGAAGTCAGGAAAGAAATCGAAATGAAAGATCTCAAAACGGCGGAACAAATTAAAGAAACTATAAAGAAGATAGAAAAAGTTAACAAGGTTATTGAACAAGTAAACACGGTGAGATCAATACGACCTACAACTGGGGAAGAACTTATAGAGATGTAGTACAAGTTGGAGCCACGAAGAGAGAAATCAACGAATGGAAACCAGAGACAAGAGTTAAAGTGATAGAATGCTGGACGTGTCAAAAACCGGGACACAGTAGCAGAGAATGTAATATAAAAAGAAGATTTCAATGTTATGCATGTGGTGTTGAAGGTCACATACGAAGAGAATGCCCAACAATCAAATGTCATAGATGCAATGCACGAGGACACAAAGAAAGAGAGTGCTACACAAATATGGAAAGACGAAATCAAGGAAGAGATCGAGACCAAAGGAAGATGTCAGGAGGAAGAATTCAAAGAAATACCTATCAACAAAGGGAAGATATGTATCAACCAAGGAACGTACATCAAAGACAATGGGAAACCAACAATATAACAGAAAAGATATTGCAGCTATCGAGTCTGATGATGAGATGATGAATACAAAACAGTCAAGCCAGCCAGACGAGTATAACAGGGAGAATGACCCAAACGAGCACGCTCCGTCAAACGGGACATTGATCGGAGCAATTTACTAAGTAAGATTGATTTCAACCAAAGAATGAATGCTAACGGTATGTGTAATTTAAGTATGGATGATGATTGTATGATTGATAAAGATTGTAGTGTTTTTGAACGTGATATTAATAATAATAGTAGTGTAGAAATTAAAAAGTCGAATGATAAGGAAAGTCAGAAAAAATTTAAAGAGGAGTGTAAAGTAAATGAAGTAGTAAAACACAAGGAAAGAACGATAGAGAAAATTTACAAATTCCTAAAGAAAAATGGAGACGTGTGTATTAATGAAATTGTAGAAGATACTAGAGAGCAGAATATTTTGTCAGTAGAAGAACAAAAAAGTCCAGTAATAACATATAATATAATGCAAGGTAGACCGAGTACAACACTGGATATCCAAGGGCGGAAAGTAGATTGTTTATTGGATACAGGAGCGCGAATTAATGTGATGGCTAAATCTGTAATTGATCGATTAGAAAATATCGAAATATTAGAAACAAGGGAATCGCTAAGATGTGCAAACAACAGTAGATTAGAAACTATGGGTAAACTAAACATCAATGTTTAAAATGGGCAGAATGGAAAGAAATGTAACATTCATTATAGTAAAGAATTTAATACCAGAAATTATTGGAGGAGTAGAACTACAAAGGTTATTTGGTATAGAATTGAAATGTATACTAGAAGAACATGAAAAACGTAGTGATTTCATTTGCGAAATAGAAGCTAGATTTGGGCGGATTATAACGGATGAAGAAAGATTACGTCATGCCATCGACGTTTTAAAAGTTACCGGAAATAAGAGACTGCTAGAAATATTTCAGGCAAACAAGAATGTTTTTATGGCAGATAAATGGGACATTGGGTGTACCAATCTGATAAAACATAAGATCATCACGAAAGGAGAGCCAATAATGATTAAACCGAGACGTCAGCCAATAAATTTGGAAGACAAGATTGAGGAAGCAATAAAAAATCTAGAAAACAACGGAATAATTAGGAAGTGCAATTCACCGTGGAACACACCTTTAGTTTGTGTATGGAAGAAAGAGAAAAAAGACATCAGGCTTTGTCTAGACTTCAGACAATTAAACAAGATAACAGAAAGACAAGCATTTCCAATGCCAAATGTAGATGAAATTTTAGACATCCTACACGGATCCAGATATTTTAGCTCAATCGACTTGGGAAATGCTTATTACCAAGTGAAGTTAGATAAAGAATCTCAAGAGAAAACAGCATTCTCAACAAAAGAAGGACAGTTCTGTTTTAACAGGATGCCGTTCGGTATCGCAGCGGCACCAGGAACATTTCAAGAATTAATGACGAAAGTATTGAAAGACTTGTGGAAAGATGGAGTGATGGTATATTTAGACGACATCCTAATATTCACAAAGACAGAAGAAGACCATTATAACATATTTGGAAAAGTCCTAGGGAAGATCGCAACAGCAGGACTAAGATTGAACCCCGAAAAATGTCAAATATTTAGAAAAGAAGTGAAGTTTCTGGGACACATAATAAATAAAGACGGCATACAAACAGATAATACTAAAATAGAAACAATACAATCATTTCAAAAACCAAAATGTGTGAAGAATCTGAGGAGCTTTCTGGGTATCTGTAACTATTATCGACGGTTCATAAAAGACTATGCAAAGAAGGCAAGAGCACTAGAAAGTATATGCGGAAAAAACAATGAGAAAATAAGATGGACAGAGATGTGTGAAAAGGCTTTCGGGGAAATGAAAGAAGCATTGATAACCGCCCCAGTATTGGTATTTCCAGATTTCAGAAAAGAATTTATATTAGACACAGACGCGAGCTTCGATACTATTGGAGCAGTTCTCTCGCAAAAGGATGAAAAAGGACATGAACATGTCATTGCATATGGTTCACATGCGATGAGCAGCCACGAAAAAGGATACTGCATTACCAGAAAAGAATTATTGGCAATATACTATTTTTGTAAACATTTCAACCACTACTTATATGGTAAGAGATTCGTACTGAGAACGGACCATAAAGCTATTACGTTTATGGTAACAACGAAGAAACCAATAACGGCTCAATTCCAGACATGGATCAACTATTTAAGCAGTCTGGATATTAAAATGGAATACAGGAAAGGAACAAGCCATACAAACGCGGATATGCTATCCAGGAAAACATGCGGAACATGTGTACAGTGTATGATGGAACACGAAGACGCAAAAACCGGCAAAATTAAAACCAGAATATTAACAGTAACAGCAGAAGGCGGATATAACAAGTGGCAAAATGACAATATGGAGGTCCAAGAAATAAAGAATAAGTTAGAAAATAAAGATTGTAAGTTCATAATGGAAAACAACACGGTACTAACTAAACAAGGTAAAATATGGATACCGTCAGATAATAGACAGAGGATGATAAAAGAAGTACACGTATTGCTGTGCCATGCAGGTGCACAGAAAGTAACAAAATATATCCAGAACAACTGCGACATGGAAAATCTAGCAACGGAAGTAAAAAAGGTAATTGAGAACTGCGAAAGATGTCAGAAAATGAAAACGATAACAACCAAGACAAAGGAGGAAACTCAAACAATAAAGAGTACAGAACCATTCGAGAAGATATATATGGATATATGTGGGCCATTGAAAGAAACGTTCAACAAAAAGAAATATATTTGCGGAATCATTGACCACTATAGTAAGTACATCTCATTAACGGCCATAAACAAGCAAGACGAAAGAACAATTAGTGAGACGTTATTAAATAAATGGATATTAAAGTTTGGAGCGCCAAAAGAACTTCATGTAGATTGTGGGAAGAACTTTGAAGCAAGAAGCATAAAAGAACTAGCAAAGACAGCTGGCATTGAATTAATTTTCTCAAGCCCATATCACCATAACACGAATGGTATTATTGAAAGACAATTCAGAACAATCAGAGAGTATATTAACGCGTCATTGAATGAAGGAGGAAGGAAAAACTGGGCTGATATAGTGCCAGAAATAGAATATACGTTAAATGCAACAGTTCAAAAAACAACGGGAGTAAGCCCAGCAGAGATTATATTTGGGAGGAAGATCGACAGAATGAAATGGTACTCGAATAAAGAAATAAATAGAGAAGATATGGAAAAGAGAATAGAGGATAAAACACTAAAACCAAAAATAAGCAAAACAGTGAGAAATTTTGAAATAGAAGATGTGGTCTTGATCAAACAAGAAATTCGAAATAAAGACGATGCAAGGTGGGAAGGACCGTACAAAGTGTAAAATAGAAAAATCCACCTTCATAAGGAGTATCTTTGGGACCGATAATCAAAGCATGAAATTCTGTAATTTTTTCTTCATCATAATGTAAATATATCCCATAAGGTGGATCATTAAAAAAGTTGCGAATGTCTACTCCCAGGCGTCTCATGTTAATTCCACTCATTTTTCAATAATAATTATTTTATTATAGATATTATAATAAAATTCAAACAAATTTTTATAATTAAAAAATTTTAAAATAAATTTAAAATTTAAAATTTTTACAATATAAAATACATTTAATTTAAATTAATAGATAAAATGTTTTACATAAATTAATAAATTAAATTATAAAGAAATTAAATTTCAGTTAATAAATATTTTGTCATTATTTTGATTTATATAGTTGATTTTAAATTTTTTATTGTTATCGTTTTGGTAATTTATACATTTCATTTATTATAATTTTAACAGAAATTTTCATAGATTTTCATTTAGTTTTTAATTTGATATTAATCTTTTTTATTTATTTAAACAATTTTAAAACACAAAAGTATTACTTATTTGTAGAAAAGTAGTACAGAAAAGTTGTCAAATATTAAATGATATAAAATACGATTCTGAAATTAAAACAAAGCAAAGAACAAAATAATAAAATAATTTTTTTAATCATTAACTATTAAATATTGGAAATGATATTGTCAAAATGAAGACTCAACATTTTACTTTGAATAATTTATTTTATATTTTTACATAAATTCAAAACCAAAGTTTTTTTCTAATCTTAAGTCTTTAAATATTTTTAATAATTATTTAATCAATTTAAAATTTAATATTAATAATAATAAGAGTATTTGAAATTATATTTTAAAAATAATATTTTATTTTAAATTTGTATTCAATAAAATGTGTTTATTTAAAAATTCAATAGGCAAATGTAAAAATACGATATTTTTAAAAAATTATTTTTAAAATATAAATTAACTAAAAAATTAAAACTATTGCCATAAAAATATTTTAAAAATCATTATTTTAATTAAAATATACAAAAAGATATAAATATTTTAATTATATATTCAAAACTTATAATAAAAGTATGACTTTATTTTGTTTAATGAAGTAAAATAGAATAAAAATAAGTTAAAGTAAAAAAACTTTTAAATAATTCACTAATTAAAATTTATATAAATAAAAAAATCTCAATATAAACTATTATACAAAATAAAATTAATTTCTTTCTTAAAATAATTTTAACCACAACTTTTTTTAATTAAAACAATTAAGAATTTCAATTAAAAAGTTATGTTAAGAAATAAGATATAAATCCTAGTAAAATTATTGCATTATTAACTCTTTAACAGTAATAATAATATAACTTTCATCCACTATCATACGCGAGGTATTAATAAGAGGTACGCAGGAAAACACTAATAATAATAATAATAATAATAATAATAATAATAATAATAATAATAATAATAATAATAAATCACTAACAATCAAATAAAAAAGATATTGCATATCAATATCTGAAAAACAATCACTAAGTACTCAACAAATACACTATCTGACACATTAATACAAAAAGAACAAATATTTCAAAATTTATTTAATTAAAATCTTTACAAATCTGCTTATAATAAGCTCTTTTTAATTCAGCCAACAGAATATGAACAACTTCCTTCTTCTTATAGTCCCTGCAATATCTACACCTAAATGGCTTTGTTACCACTTACTAATCAGCACAAACTATGCAGTCATCTAAAGAAAAGATAGGACGAGAGATGGTATCGTCAAAAAATATCTATCTCGACTGCTGTCAGAGATTACAGAGTGTCTAATTGAACAGGCTGGAAAATGAATTCATTATCAATAATATCCAATAGATCGAAACCTATTTACAAGCCAAAGAAAATGAAGCAATGGAAGACCCTGCGTACTTAATTTATGAAGTTGTGGAAATTAATACAATAATCTGAGTTATTTAAAGAATCTAAGTCAAGCCAATAAAGAAACAATATCAATTCTGGCAGATTGCTCGCCACCCGAAGTAGTCAACTAGTCGTGTTATCAGAGTATTATTATTGTACTATTCCCCCGAAGGATTGAATTTAGCTCCAAAAGCATTTAAAGTATGATAAAATTAAAATCATCTTTTTAATCAATTGTGATAAACAATAAAAGTTTACGTCTTTGAATTTCGTCATTAATAAGAATCGTCATTGATCTGAAATTATATATTGAATTTTTAAAAAAACACACGTTATTAAATACAAATTTAAAATAAAATTTCATTTTTTAAAAATAATTTTGAATACTCTATAATTATTAGTTAATATTAAATTTGAAATTGATCTATTATATTGATAGAATATTTATTAAAAATATTTAAAAATTTAAGATTAGAAAAATATTTGGTTTCGATTCGATGTAAAAATACAAATTAAATTATTAAAAGTAAAATAATATTGTATATCACACAACATGCGGCCTGGATGTCAAAACATGAAATCTTTGTGTTCCACACACTGGAGCGGTGGAGCAGACAATTTTGCAGTGATTTTGAACACTACCGATAATTGTGTCAACACGTGAACAGTTCACAATAGAAAATATGATCTATGTTTCATGATTTTACAATAAATTTGTGAAATTATTGATTTTTGACTAAAACATAGATTTTATTCAATGTTAGTCATTTTTGAAGAATTTTTTTATTTTCTTGAATTTGTTGCCAGAATTAAATTGTGTTGATTTTAGATGGGAGATGTTGAGTATCGATAACAGTTTTATAATACCTTAAAGAAATTGATTTTTTTGGCAAAATTCTATTTTTTATGATAATTTTAAGAGGTTTACATGATCCAAATACAATCCAAATGTTAGATTTTTAGGGGATATAGGGAATTTATTCGGTTGAATATAGATTTCTAAAGGAAATTTACTTGGTTGTTTTTTACAAAAATAATGAATATAATTAGTATAGTATGGGGAAAATGAAGTTTGAAAGAAAATGATTGATTTAGAGGGAAATTTATTTTAGTGTAAAAAGATTGGTTAAGTTCAAAATTTATGATATTTTTATGGGAAATAATCGATTAAGAACAATTTCGTTGTCATTGTTAAGGGTTTGAGTCGGTTGAATATGTTATTTAAAGGCTAAGGATTATCCACATTATGAATATTGATGAAAATAATGAATAAAAATGGAAGAAATTTTGTCGTTTACAAAGAAATGATTGGTCAAGAGGGGAATTTATAATATTTTTAGATGGTTAAAAATTGATTTAGGTGGGATATTTATAAAGGGGTCGTGTTGAGAATTTGGTTAGTCTGTTCCCTTAGCCCCTGTTGTTTGGTAACTTGGAGAATGGATTCAAAATTTGAGTCTTTTCTCCAAGTAACAACAATAATTAAAATTAAAATCAAAATTAATGACAGAAAAACAAAAACAGAATTTATGGTTAAAGTGGATGAAAAAGATTAGAAAACACTTTAATTTTTTTTTTTGAAATTTGTAATATTTTGTAAATTTTGGGTTTTAAAATGGTTGTTTAAATTTTTTAATGTAAATGGTAGAAATTTGAATGATTAAAAGTGAAATTCTTTAAGTTGTAATTATAATTTGTGAATTATTATCAGAATTTGAATAAATTTCTCAAAATGCCTGCTATTCTTAAATTTTTGAATAATTCTGCTAAATTATTTGCAGTTGGTGGATTTATGTTTATAACATACAAATGTGGTGTCTGGTCAGATAATGATTCTAGTCGGAGCTCATTTAATACATTACGGCATTCTATTATTGCAAAATCTTGTGACGTTATTCCTAGTAGAGCCGGCGAAATTAAAGAGGCTAGCACAGCTCGAGAAGCTTTGTCTACTCTTAAACCACAAATTGGAATTATATCTCATATTATTTCTCCTCAAGCTGCACAATCCGATGAAAGTGAAGCAGGAAAAACTCTTCGTTTGATGGATATGTTAAATGCTACAGTTCCAAGTCGTATTAAAACTGCGCTTGATAAAATCCCACCAAATATTCAAGAATGTGCTATGGATGAATATCATAACCTTCTGTGATGTCTCTGCATCTTCGTGGGCCTTGTTGCAAATAAAAAGATGATGGAATTCACCATTGGTAGCAGAGCGTGGTTCCTTTCGGGGGCCAAGCACAGATTCGGAAAACGGAAGCCCAGTGAGAACGCGGACCAAGGATATTGGAAGGATAGCAGCCAAGCCGAAATCAGCTGATGAATCTCAGGCAAGAATTATTGTTGTTGTTTATTAGACATATATGGGGATCTGGGGGGTTCAGACTATCAAAATTCCTTTTGACGACGGGTGTTTGCCTGGGTTTGATTTCAATATTAAAATTTAAAATGGGACGTAGACCAGCTAGCTGTTATAGATATTATAAAAATAATTCACATCCTAAAAGTCGATTTTGTCGTGGTGTTCCAGACCTTAAAATTAGAATTATCGACTTGGGTATAAAAACGGCTGGTTGTGATGAACTTCCAGCATGCGTTTGCATATTATCAGATCGAATTGAACAATTGTCAGATGAAGCTTTGGAAGCTGCACGTATATACGCTAACAAAATATTTGTGAAAACTTTGAACGGTAAAACGATTACACTCGAGGTTGCATCAGGTGACACCATTGAAAAGGTGAAAGCAAAGATTCAAGATAAAGAAGGATTTTCTCCCGATCAACAAAAACTCATTTTTGCTGGCAAACAATTAGAAGATGGGGGGGGGGTTTAATTACAGATTAAATTTCGGATTATCTTGATTACATAATTATGTAATCAACTTAATTAATTTTGTGTGTATTAAATTTTTTTTTGTTCCAGTGTGCTCCTAACTACCTACTCATCAGTTTATTTTATATCTATACATTTACTTTGAAATTTAAATGTAATTTTTTTTTTAAACTAATTATGAAAAGATAAAAATGAAAGAAAAATTTTAAGAAATAAATTTACACTGAATAAATTTAAAATTAAATTTTATAAACTCAAGCAAACAAAAGTCGGTCAAATGCGAAATTTGAATTAATTTAAGCAATACATTTTAAAATTTGAATAAACTAACAAAAACTCCACGTATATTAAGTATTAAGGCTTGACATAATTCAAAATGAAATCAATAAAATAAACAGTAAAACTAGTAAAATCAATGAAAAATAAAACGAAACAAAAACATAATAGAATTGTAAAATTAATGAAACTTAATCAAAATATAAAATTATTTCCAGGGAAAACGTATAAAATTGAACAATAAATCTTGAAACTAACACTGATATAATAATAAAATTTTAGCGAAGAACCCTAGAGAAAGTAAATATTGAAAAAACTCTCTAATTAAAATTAATTTATTTGGATAAATGTGAAATCTGAGTTATGTACACAATCGAGTTGTATGGGAAGCCCAGGAAAATATTAAAATGAATTTATTTAAATTTTCGAAAAGTGTCGAGTACGATGCCGAACAATTGTTTTATTTTGGAATTGATTATATCAGAACTTTGGGATCATTGGTGTAAACTAATTGAAATATTTTTTTCGAGAATATATAAAAACTGATCTATGTAGAAGCTAATTGTCATTGTGCCAAAGAAACGTTAACGAGTACAAGTCAAATAACAAACAATCTAAAGGTTGGTAATAATAAAAAGAAAAGAACATACATATTAAAATAAAAATATTTGAGTTCGGAAAAGGTAATTTCTCTCAGGGTTACTTACACCCATCAAGTAATTAGTTAACGAGAAAAAAAAACTGAAAATAGTTTGAGTTTTGTGTTGAAAATCAATAAACTTCATCCCGTTTGTACTTTTATTTAATACAGCGAACCACGAGGAGTCAGAAATTAACTGACTTGTTAAATAATAATAATCCAACGAACAATTTGATTTTAACATTGTTTTTAATAGAAAATTTTGGAACTTATTCTAAGAATTTATTGAGAAATATTTCGTGAACTATAAATTAAATGCTTTAAGCTGAAATTTTTTTTTGATAATTTGTAAATAATGATTTATTTTTAAAATTAAATTTAGCTCTTCGTATAATTTATTTTTAGAACAGAATTATTAAAATTTGACAGACGTTTAACACTGGAAACTTTATTTTAAAGTAGATTTTTAAGACTTGACAATTAAATAATAACTTTTGAAAATGAAATTAAATCAATGACTTCTAAATTTAACATTTTTTTTATCAGAGTTTTAAGTATTAAAAATAAGGTAATAGATATAGGGTCAACAAATATAAATCTTATTTACTTAAGTCGTAAATTATTATTATTATTTATTGAAGCCATTAAGTGAACAAATACATGAATTATAGGGCAAAATTAAAAAATTTGATTGACATCGTGAAAAAAAAATGTATCAGATTAAAATTAAACAGACATTTTCATGTAAACATATTTCTACACAATGAACCAGTGTTTAACTTAAATAATTCTGTTAAGATTCTTAATAAAATTACCTAAAATTTACAATTAAAATAATTATTGTATATGATTGAAAATTTGAATTTTCGTAGTTGTACATAAGTGATTTATTTAATTCAATCAGTTGAATTCATCTTATTTTATTGTCAATGAAGAACTTTCTCAAATTAAAAAATTTTTATAAGCAATTACGTAAGTAATATATTTACATTAGTACTTGTACTTTCGAATTTTATTCTGTGTATAATAAGGTTATTTTTGCATAAGGTAATTATTCAAAATTATTTTCATTATAAATTGAAATATCAAATATAGTTATTTGACAGGATTTAATCATTAATTCTTTTTATAATAATATAGTAATTAAACTTCAAAATGATAATTGTTTATTTTACTTTTAACTTCTTTGTAACACAATTTTTAATTATTATTATTTTTCAAAGAAAATTTCAATTTATTTTATCAATTAATTTTTAGTGGTGATACAAATTATTAATATAATACTTAATTAAATATAAATTATAAATTCTTTAAACAAATTAATAGACAATAATTATATTTTTCATTTTGTAACTTACTCAAACTAATTTATTAAAAAAATAATAATAATAATAATAACTTTTATGATGTGACTATCATATTTTATTGATTTAACTTGATATGAATCTTTTCCACGTAACTATAGCAACCTATGTTATTAAATTTTATTTTAAAAAATTTAGTTTTCAAATATCTTAGTTACATGTTATTCAATTAATTTCTTTGTAGGGAATCAACAAATAACTTATTGCATATGTATGTATTTTTGAAAAATTAATCGATGAGAAATAAATCAATAAGTATTTTCATTTTGTACTTTACTCAAAATAATTTATTAAAAAGTTAATTTCCCGATGTGACCATCATATATCATTGATTTATCATGATATTAATCTTTTCCATCTAATTATAGCAACCTGTGTTATTAAATTTGGTTTTCAAACCTATTAGTTATATTTTATTTCTCTGTGAGGAATCAGCTAATAATTTATTGCATAAATATATATATATATATATATATATTTTTTGAAAAATTAATCGATGTGATATAAATCAATAAGTATTTTTCATTTTGTAATTTTCTTGACATTAATGATTTTCATGAAACTATAGCAACCTATGTTATTAAATTTCATTTTCAAACATATTTATAATTTATTCAATTTAAATTTATTAAAAATTTCAATTTGGATGTAATTTTTTAGTATAAACAATCGATTTTAATTAGTATAAACGAATGATTTTGAGGTATAAACAATCAATTATTAATTAAATTATTATTAAAATATTATCATAAGTAAGTTTACTTTTTATATATATTTAATTAACTATTTGTTTTTTAGTGAATTATTGCTATACATATAAATTTTGCGTAGCTATCAGTCACGAAGATGTTCACTACTGTGAACTTGTTACATCATCATATTTCAAGATAAATGATGCTGGTTTCCTTGGTTATGTGTGTCCAGAATGTCTCACAATAACATCTGGTAGATGCTCAATGTTTTTACAAAAACACGGGCATCACCTCAGACAATTCGGAGAATCGAAAAGTATTATTGTTGCCAAAAGTACGTGTATGTATAATATAACTAACTATTAATTTTCTTTTTTTTAGTATTGTCAAAGAGGACAACCCTTCAAGACACTTTGCATATTGATAAATATGATACAAGTAATCTTTTGATAATTTTTAATGATTTTTAAATTATTAACTGTTAGATACTTTTAATATTCAAGATTCAAGATCGAGTAATGAAAGAAATGAATATAAAAATGGTAATTTTTTACTTTTATTTAAATTATTAATTATTTTTAATTTAGATGATTTAAATGTTCACATTGAAAACATAGATGATAGAATATTTTACGAAACAAATTTTGCCAAACTTGAAAATATCTCTACTGTAAATGTTAAATGTGAGTTTTTTGTTATTACAATCAGAATTATTTAACTTTTTCATGTTTCAGGTAATCTTTATCCGAAGTATTGTCAATCTACAAGCCATGATAACAACTGCCACAATAAAATGAATCGATATTATCAAGTGAATAATTATTATATATGTCCTGTATGCCAGACCCAAACCTCTGACCCGTACCTTAAATTTTATAATGACCATAAAAATCACTTGACTCAATTTTATACAGATAAAAAATCATTGTTTAAACACAGTTTGAAACGAAAAAGCACCATAAAATCTGAAATACTTGAAAAAATATTTATTAAAGATGAATTACAAATTGGACTAGGGTTAAGTGACATTATTGTTGAACCAGAAATTGAATATGATTTACTACGCTCACATCGAATTATAAAAGTGAACATCGGAAGATATAATGTTAAGGAAATAG
This sequence comes from Schmidtea mediterranea, assembly GCA_022537955.1. Classification (NCBI taxonomy): domain Eukaryota; kingdom Metazoa; phylum Platyhelminthes; order Tricladida; family Dugesiidae; genus Schmidtea; species Schmidtea mediterranea. The sequence continues at coordinate 39,946,271 of CM039679.1, read as the reverse complement.
TTCTTCCATTTTCTCTTTTGGAAAAATTAAAAATTACATTAAATTAAATGAAACATTCAAAAGTTCAATTTGGAGTCCAAGTAGAATTTGAAAAAGATGGGGAACTCAAAGTAGTTAGTATATCAAATCGCGCTGCTTCAGTGACTACAACTTTCCTTGATGAGGGTATAAAGAAAATAAATGAAAAGATTGTTGAACGAACAGAATTAGGAAGTAGTTGGAAAATAAACCGAATACTAGAAGTAAATTTCAAGGTAACCAAAGTTTCGAATATATCTAGGTTATCTGGACATAGTTATATTCCAACACCTAAAGCTCTAATAGGTAAAAAGGCAATAGTTAACGTACAAAATACCGATAATTTATGTTTCATATATAGTGTTTTGGCTGTATTGAAATCTGATAAAATCAAGAAACATAGAGATAGACCAAGAAAATATTTACCGTATATGAATGACTTGGTATACGATCCTAACGATATGCCAATGAAACTGTGTGATATTCCAACTTTTGAGAAGAAAAATCCTGGTTTAGCAATTAATGTAATGATTTATAATAACGAAAATTTTGAGGATAGAGAAGAACTTATAATGAAGCATCCATATTTAAATATAATTCAAAGAACAAAAGTAACTGGAGTGGATCCAATTTATTTATTATTGATAAAGGAGGGTGAAAAATATCATTATACAGCAGTAACTAATTTACAATCCTTGATGAATTGTCATAAAAACAATGATTGTAATGTTCAAATTTGTTGCAAATGGTGTGAAAATTGTTTAAATGGATTTCGTAAGCCAAAATCCTTTGAAAAACACCAAGAGTTATGTAAGAAAAATCAGTTGGGTACTACGCTATATACATTACCAAAAGATAAAGATAAATATTTGGAGTTCAAAAACTGGTCAAAAACGATAACACCTCCTTTCGTTATCTATGCAGATTTTGAATCTATTTTACCAAAAGATGACATTTATTTTCAAAAACATTTGCCAATTTCTGCTGGACTCTTATTAATCAACAACTTCACTGCTATGACAAGTTACCATCATTTCATTGGTCAAAACTGCGTTTATGAATTTTTGAAGAAGGTTTCAGATATAGGAACAAACATTGTGCTACCATATTATAAAGAAAATGGGAAAAAGCTAATGTTACCACTTACTTTTGACGAAGAATATTCATTTGATAATTGTAAATATTGTTATTTGTGTAATAAGAACATAGTAGATAAGGTTAGAGACCATGACCATTTTACAGGAAAATATATTGGTCCAGCATGTAAAAGTTGTAATGTTAATAGGAGCATCAAAGAAATATTACCTGTAGTTTTTCATAATTTACGTGGGTATGACTTACATCATATCCTTAAGTATGGAATAAATCAATTTCCCAATTGGAACTTATCATGTATTCCAATTAGCAGTGAAAAATTCTTATCCCTTATGGTATATGTTGGTAAGCTTAGAATACGTTTTATCGACTCTTACCAGTTTGTTAATGACTCGTTAGCTAGGGCTGTGAAAACTTTGACTAGTTTACCATTAACAAAATCTGTTTTTACTGGTACCATTGTTAATGAAAAAGGTATTTTTCCGTACAACTTTGCCACTAGTTTAGAGGTCCTTGAAAATACTTATGAACTGCCTCCAATCTGGGAAGGAGTGAGTGAAGTTGAATATGAGAAAGCTCAATTAATTTGGACTGAAACTAAATGTGTAAATTTACTTGACTATATGATGATATACTTGAAACTCGATTGCTTTCTTTTAGCTGACTTTTTCCAACAATTTCGGGCGAAATCTATAGCTCATAATAGTTTAGAGCCTTTAAATTATTTTGGTATTCCTGGAATGTCTTGGAGTTCTGCGTTAATAACTTTAGATAAACCCATTGAACTATTGCAAGACATGGAAATTTATAATTTTTATGAGGGTGGTATTCGTGGAGGTCTTACTTTTGTTAATAAACACTTTGTAAAAACTGATGAAACCACTGAGTTGCTTTATATAGATATTAATAATTTATACGGTTGGGCTTTAAGCCAACCTTTACCTTGTGGCAAATTCAGTTGGATACTTGATGGTTTTGATTCAATATTGTCAGATTGTTTTTCTTTAAATCTTGAATCTTTGTCGTATGGGTATACTCTTGAAGTAAATCTTGAAATTCCTTCTGATCTTCACGATAAGTTAGACGACTTTCCTATTGCTGCTGAGAAAATGAAACCTGAGGGATCTAAGGTTGAAAAATTGTTATTGACTCATTACCCAAAAAAGAATTATGTGATTCATTGGCGTTTACTAAAATTATACTTGTCTCTTGGTGTTAAGGTTACTCATGTGAATCGAGCTGTAAGATTCAAACAGTCTCCTATTTTTAAAAACTACATTGATACCAATACAGATTTAAGAGCAAAAAGTACAAACACGCTAGATAAAAATTATTATAAGTTGTTAAACAATAGTTTGTATGGTAAAACTGTTGAAACCCTGAAAAAAAGAATGAATTTAAGATTATGTAATACAGAAAAGAAGATGATTACATATGCTTCTAAACCAACTTTTCAAAGAAGTATCAAAATTGCTGATGATCTAATTGCTGCGTTGTTAAATCCTGACTCAGTATGTTTAGATCGACCAAGTTATATAGGACAATCAGTGCTTGACTTGTCGAAACTTCGAATGTATGAGCTTCAGTATAAGGACTTGGAAAAATATCGACAACAATTTAATTGTGATATTAATATAGTTGCTGGAGATACAGACTCTTTCTTCTTGGATATTAAAAATTGTAAACTAGATGTTCTTTTGTCTGAAATGGTTAAGGATAATCTTTTGGATACATCTAATTACCCTTCTACTCATCCACTTTATTCTAAAAAACTTGATTCGGTCATTGGAAAATTTAAAGACGAAAGTAAGGGAGAAGGTTATGACGAATGGGTTTTCCTTCGACCGAAATGTTACAGTTTGTTAGGTAAATCTTCTTGTCTAAAAGCTAAGGGAGTCACATTAAAGGATACCGATCTAACTCATAAATCTTATAAAGAGTGTTATGAGAAAAACTTCACCTTTTCTGTACCTCAATTTCGTATTGGTACAAACAATCATCAACTTTATAGTTTTAAAAATAGTAAAGTTGCACTAACAAACAAAGAGGATAAAAGGGTTTGGGTAGAAAAGAATGTAAGCCTGGCATATGGTCATTATATGATTGAGACTGACAATGAATAAAGATAATAATTTCCCACGTGATTATCCAACAGCACATCCAACAGTACATCCAACAGCCTATCAAACAGATCATCCAACAGCTCAGCCAACTGTTCATTGAATTAATAAATGTATACCTATATATGTTCTTGTTCTTATTCATTATTTTGTAATTTTTTGTGTTTACATTATATTTTAGTTTGTTTTGTTTTTGTTAGAGGGGGGGGTGGGGTACCAAAAAGTGGGCCAGGTGGCACACATCTACCTACACCGGATCACTGTCACTATTTTAATATACTTTACATCAGACACTTTAAGCGCTTTAATTTACTCCAGGCACTTTAATTCATTTTAATTTACTCTAATGTACTTTAATTTAATTTACTTTAACTTACTTTAGCATATTGATTCATTTTTAACATATAAAAGACCAAATATTTCATTGCTTTTTATTGAGAGTTATAAGTAGGTGATCCAAGCCAATTTTTATCGATAGTTCAAAATAAACTCTGATTTTAGTGTGATAATTTATATTTGTAGGCAATTAAAATCATTTTTTTTTAGTTTTTTTATTTGAGAAAATACTTTTAGGCTTTTTTATTAAGGAAATATTTTTAGGTTTTTTCAATCGAGAAAACATATTTAGGCTTTATAATCGGTAGGCGTTTCAAGCCAATTTTTATTTTAGGCTATTTTTTCGAAAAAAAATACGCAAAAAATTCAAAAATATTTCGCCAAAAATAATAGCTCAAAATTTAAAAAAATAATCAAAAAAATTGCATGATTTAAAAATTAATTATCTTGATTACATAATTATGTAATCAAAATTAATTTGTATGAGTTGCATGATAAATTTCGCAGCCGGAGGGGGTTGTGGGCTGCTAGAGATTTTGAGTATGTGCGAAGAGCGCTACTACCTACTCATGCATATCAGCGTGAGGAGCTTAATTTCAAAGTTTTGTCAAATCATTCTTCATCATGTTGAGTATCAAAGTGTATTAAATCATTTGTTTTGAGTGGTATAAACAGTCCGTAAATATTGATTCAAGAAAATTATAAAACAATGTTTTCCAATATTATTCAAGCACACAATATTGTTAAGGAGTTTTTCATAACTGTAAAATAATGATATTTTCAGAACGACAGATTTCATTCATCATACAATACATTCATATATACATACTAAATTTATTCATTTGTTATTCATTTTACATTATTTGTTTTATTTGTTTATTTGAAAAAAGGGTTTCAATAATATTTGACATAATTAATATTTGCCGTGATTACTTTATTTTTTAAATATATATATATACTTATACATCATAAATTTCTGGTATATTTCTTTACTATTGCTAAAGCCACTTAGTAAGTGTTTTATTGTAGTCCCTGCAACTTTAAATTTTTAATTAATTTTATTAAATTTTGATTAAATACATGTGTTATTAAAAATAAAAAAATATTTATTTTTGTTTGAATATTATAACACTTTTTCAACTTGATCATCATTGCTATCCAAAGTTATTAAGTATCAACATTCATTTTTTGATAATGTTTGATATCAAAATTCAATCGTTGAAATTGCTGCTTTGCTTCATACTAGTTTCAGCACTTTTCAAGTACCAATAAATAATGAATCGGTATTCCATCAATACGAATATCTTTACAGATTTCACAAATCAGGCAAGGTAATATCACTTCAGTCAACATTATAATTCAATTCTCAACAGTCATATCAGCCTCATATTCCGTCGCAATTACTTCTTACTATCGAAAATTCCGATTGATGAGAAATTCTCAAAACTATGTCAAGTAAATAATGAATCTAATCAACCAAAAGCCGTTTGGATTTATTTGGAATATTTTTTGCACGTTATTGTTGTGTTCCTATAGTTAATAAAATATAATAAATTAACTTTAAATAAACTCGTCAATTTATTAATTTCACAATTTAAAAAATAAATGTAATAATTATGCATGCAGATATAACATGTATATTATAATATTTATAATGTACACCCATCCCTCGATTTACGCGTTTTGATTTAACTCCGAAAAATAAAAAATAAATATATTTTTCTTCTATATCGCGAATAAACCTTTAAAATTCATTTTTTCAAACTTGTTTATTAATATGAAATCAATATTTTTACTTATTTTTAATTTCTCCATGATTTCCAAATTATTTCCTTTGTTTCGATTTACGCGGTTTTGCTTTAACGCGGAATCTATCCATCGAGTAAATCCAGGGTTGCCAGATCTCCCGATTTAGTCGGGAGCCTCTCGTTAAAAAAAGTATATTTCCAGACTCCCGAAATGTATAGCAAAAGCCCTCGATTTCTGCTACCGTTTTCTAAATTACGTTTTCCCAGTAATTGGCATCACTTAACATTTTGAATTTAAAATTTTTCGTTACTCTCGGCATGATGTTTTCGAAATATGGCAACCCTAAGTAAATCGAGGGATTGGTGTATTAGCTATAATAATGTATCTAATTAATAGATGTGATAATTAATGATGTGATAAAAAAATTAGAAATTTTATTAAATGATATTAAAAGTTATCCTTTTTAAATTCCATATTTTATTTGCTAACAACATTGCAATATGATTATAGAGATTACAGGTAAATGTTAAAAATCCTTGATAAATTTCTGGCCAATCACATCAATCTGAAGTAACGGATGTCACTGCGTCAAAACATTGAGTCTGCGTCAAGAGAAAATATTTATATATCAAATGAAACCAAAGCAACCAGATTTATTCCATAAAAAATTCTCTTCACATTTTATCAAAGTATTTACTTTTAACCATATTTTGGAATTACTTGAGTTTCGAAATCGGTTGGTCTTTTAATAAAAACAACATGTCCCATTGGATCAAGAAAAAAACGCCCACTTTTAATGTAGGATCCCGCGCGTTTATAAATTAAATCAGAGCCCAAAAGTTTGTTGCAGGATTCAGTAACGCTTAAATAATAAAACAAGTTTAAATAATAATAATAATAATAATAATAATAATAATAATAATTATAATTATAATAATAATAATAATAATAATAATAATTATAATATAATAATAATAATAATAATAATAATAATAATAATAATAATAATAACTGATTCAGGTAACATATATTTGATGACTTTGACATACTTTTATTGACACTGTGACTACGTGTTGCGCTCAATAAGTACCTAGACTAGGTGCAAAAATAAACTATCAAAAATTGTATATTTCAACACACAAGATGATTTAAGATATAAAATCCATTTTTCTAAATCACGTCATTTTTCCACATCATTTTGTTGATTTGTCGTTGTCTTAGATCAATCGTCGAAGAAGACCACGATAGTTTTGGCAATTAGGACTGCGTCTGGCCACGAAGTTTATGTCATATGTGCAATTAATTTTAAACCCTTTTTCTAGAAAAATCATTAAGATCTTGCCACTCTGATTCCAAAAAGTTGTCAAGAATATCGATGACATGTTCGAAACTTGAACTCATTTCTCCGGTGATATCCATTTATTAAACTCATGCTTTGTCTGCGAAACATACAGAATAAAAAGTTTGCATCCACAGTAAAGATATTTCTGGTCATGTTCATCAAAATTTAGAAAAATTATCTCGCGGTATTTTCTCAGATTTTAATACATCTCAGAAGATTGAAAATGTGGGACAAATCTGAATGACAATCAGATTGTGGTACGAGAAGATTGTATTTTGATAAAAAGTGTCTGCTACTGGTTCAATATTTGCGGACTGTTTATACCACTCAAAACAAATGATTTAATACACTTTGATACTAAACAGGATGTAGCATCAATTGACTTTCCCAATCATCTGACCGTTCTTTTGGGAATAGAATTTAATCCTATTCAAATACTTACTTAGGAAAGTTCTTTATCTAGTTACTCAGATATTATAAGGTATATAAGCATTGAGTGGAAAACGACTAAACTTTATAATATAAATTCGGCAATATTTTCCACTTTAATAGAACAAGGATGGCACAATCGGGCTGAATGGTCTTGAGTGAAGTGACTATTGCACTTATCCTTCCTGTGAACGTAATAGGTAACCGATCTGTTTATCCACAGTTTTAACTGTGCTAATTCAATAGCAATATAGAGTTTAAAAATATTGAAATAAAAATTAGAAATATTTTTTCAGAATGATGTGTCTTAGAATTTTTAAAATGAATTCATTAAAACAAAATAGGGGGAATCAATTTTTTGTTGTTCAATAATGTGGAACTTAAAACACAAAAGTGGATATAATACCACATCTTTGCCCACTTGAATCTGAAGTGCGCCGTTTCAATATATGAGTAGTTATAATTGTCGCAAATATATTTAATGTTTGAATTATTATATTTTGTTATGTTTATTATGTTGAATTATATTCTATTCGGAGAAACAAAAATTAGCTGATAATAATAATAATAATAATAATAATAATAATAATAATAATAATAATAATAATAATAATAATAATAATAATAATAATAATAATAATAATAATAATAATAATAATAATAATAATTAATAATAATAATAATAATAATAATAATAATAATAATAAGAAGAAGAAGAAGAAGAAGAAGAAGAAGAAACTAACTGAGACTGGTCTTTATAATTCTCCCCAAGGTGTTAAAGAATTTAAGTATAAGAGAAATATTATAAAAGTATGGATCTTCTAATTTTGTAAATTCATAAAAATGTGTTCAATTGGTTGAGTTTTTGATAAAGAATAGTTATTTAAAATCATTTTTATAAAAAAGATAAAAGAGACAGTATACAAATCGATTAGGAATCCTAAAGATCCATGTTTGAAAATGCCTTAGTGAAATTTGAGTGTGTGTCAATCGAATATAAATGCAAATAATATGAGCTTTAATTGGTATTGGTTTTGCAGGTTATAAAAGGAAGATAAGTGATCAATTGGGAAATTTAGTTTATATGATCGTTTAAATTCGTGTAACTTACGCAATTTGTTAATTAATAAGCCAGATCTTGTTTATCCATTTACATGTAATGGACGTAATAACTCTTAGGTTAACGGGATTTCTCGTCATCTTTGACTTGAGTGCTTGACCTTTGTAGACATAAGGAATTAACTAATATAAATGAGTAATATAACTGAGTATAGGAACTGTATAACTAATTCAAACACGACTGATTTTAAAATTTTTTTAAAATATTTTAATTATTGTTGGAAACGTGTAATATATGTGAAGCATTGTTGATAAGGTCATTTGAAAACGCTATTAGTACGAATTTGATGAATGTTTTTAAATAGTTTTGTTGGTCAATTTGGGATATGTTGGTTTTTTTAAGTCTCTAAATTAAAAAATGTTGATGTTTTAAAGATTTTTAATTTATATATATATATATATATATATATATATATATATATATATATAAACTCTAAAACTTCAAATATAAGAAGTATATTTCGAGGAAATTATCTTCATCTTCAGTCTGCCATAACAATCTTTGTTAAATGTTAAATACAGAAACAATAACGATGTAATAGTCATGATTTAATGATTTAATTTAATAATTTCAATAAATTTGTTGCTGATTGAACGTTTATTTTATAAGATTCCGATTTAATCACCAACGCTTATGATAAAATTGTTTCCCACTTATTATTGAAGTTTTATATAAAATTTAAATCAGTTGGGCCTTTGCACATTTTCTATGCTCTATAACAGGGGTGGCCAACCGATCGATCGCGTGCAATGTCTTGACTTCTGGCCGTATACATGGAATTAAGTGTTTTATGACAAATGAAATCATAAGATCTCTATATTATTTATAATAAGCACTTAAATAATCTTGAAGTGTGAAAAATTATAGTTTTCATACTACATATCATTTTCTAATTTATCATGTATGTCGGCCATATCATTAACGCTATACGTATATAACGTTTCATTATGCATATGCTGCAACTCATGCAACATATTTTTACTAGTGTGTATTATAATTTGTTCGAATAAAATAAGATAAGATTTTTTCAATAAAACATACGTAATAAAATGACAAATAACATGCCGAACATGGGTGACTGACGTAATATGTATCGCTTTATTCAAGCACATAGCACTTAGCAGAATATAATAATTAGGTGTCATAGTTTATTTTCTTTAGTATTAACAATATTATTATTATTATTAAACAATAGTAGTATAATTTATCCGCCGTGAGAACATTGAGTTTGAAATTTTCTTCCTTCTAAAATGTAAGTACCTTTTCTTTGAATTTTCAAGAAAAATATTTAATTTAATTATTATTTTTTTGCATTTTAGTATACCCATCATCATGAGCAGTAATCCAAAAAAATCGGAAACTTATCATTTTTATGAAGAATGGGAACTCGATTACTTTTTTACAATGGTGAATGATAAATGTTGTTGCTTAATATGCCTTACCTCAATAGCCACTCTTTAAAAGGGTAATCTAGAGAGACATTTTTTGACTTCACATAACAAGTATCAAACAGATTATCCACCAAATTCCGAATTGAGAAAACGCTAAGTTAAGGATCTTAAAACTCAATTAGCAAATCGATAAAGTGTTTTCAAGAAGCCAACATTGAAGTCACAAGCAGTAACTACTGCATATTCTAAAGTAAGCTATTTTTTAGAAAAAAAATGTAAACCATTTTTTGACGGTGAATTTGTAAAGGAAAGTTTTTTAGAAATGCCAGATTCACTTTTTAATCATTTTAAGAACAAGAGTGAAATTATTGCTGCAATTCAAGATCTACAACTGTCTTGAAACACTGTGATGCGACGAATTGAGCAGTTGAGTGGAAATGTAAAAGAAGAGTTATATAACGATATTAGTAGATGTTCTTGTTTTTCTCTTCAATGTTATGAATCGACAGATATAAGTGATACAGCACAATTACTTGTTTTCATTCGTATGGTTTTTGAGGATTTTACATATAAAGAAGGATTGTTGGGTATGATTTCTTTGAAAGAAAGGACTAGAGGTGTAGATATATTCAAAGCCTTTAAAAGCTTGCTCAGTGATTTGAAAGTACCACTTTTTAAATTAGTTTCAATAACAATGGACAGCGCAGCTCCAATGGTAGGTCTCATAAATGGATTTATAGCCCTATATCAAAATGAAGATGAATTCCCAGCCTTTTTGAGCAACCACTGCATAATTCATCAGCAAGTGTTAGCCAGCAAAAGACTAAACACAAAAGAGGTAATGGACATGGCTTTTAAACTAGTTAATTCAATTCGAGCAAGTTCCCTCAAACGGTGACTCTTCCAAATGCATCTCAATAAAGGGCAACCTGAATTATTACTACATACCGATGTAAGATAGCTAAACAGAGGTAAATTTCTGCAACGATTTCGTGATTTATTGCCTGAAGTAATAAATTTTCTTGACGACCATCATAAAAAATGTGAAAATCTAAATGATGAAACTTGGCTTAGTGACTTAGCATTTCTTACCGATTTTACTTCAATATTGAATAATTTAAATTTACAATTACAGGTACAAATCAAACATTAATTGATATGATCAGCTGCATAGATGTATATAGAATTGATGTAACCAAAAATATCAAAAAAATCAAGAAATTAATTATTTTAATTGTACCAACAATTAGAAAAATAAAATTTCGGCTTATTGTCACCAAAGATCAAATCAAAAACTAGAGGTTAACAAAAAGACTTGCAATTAGACTGTGAGAACTGTATGCTCATATTGAGCCTGGAAATAAGCCCAAAACGACAACGCATTTTGTAACTTTGTGCGATAAGCAAACATTGTTTTGAGACAATATTATAGTGACAAAATATGAACTTGTATTTTATGTTTAACTTAAAGCAGCTAAAATAATTATGAGTTTATTAATTATTTTTTGTATTTTCACATTTGAAAGCCATATTTTAAAAGTGTGTTTTTTATAATCGTGTGGTTAAATTATTTTACGTATGAAATTATTTTTATGGTGTTTTGTAAAGATTAATAATTTAAATTTAAAAAATTTGAGTTATTGATTTATTTTAAATTTCTCTTCATTTTACAGAAAAATTTTAATTATTGTTTTAAAATATAAGATTTTTTTAATTTTCACCACTGATTTCTTTTAATTTTAAAATGACTTATTTTTAAAAAATATTTATCCATTAATCAGTAAAGATATCAATGTTTTATGATAATCACCAATATATATAAACATCGATATCTTTACTGATTCATAGTTAAATATATTTTTTAAATTATGTTATAAGTTTTGAATTTATAATTTAAATATTTGTAATGGTAGCAATTTTTATGTAAAATAAATATTTTTAAAATAGTTGAGTATTTACATTATTTTATTAACTTTTTCAATACGCATATTGTATTAAATAAAAGTTTTAATTATCTTTTAATACAAATTTTTAAATTATTTTATCTAATATTTAATATTTTATATATAATAAAAATTTTTAAAAATTTGAAGTTTAGTTATTTGAATTTATGAGGCATTATTTTGACATAATTTTCAATATTTAATAGTTTATACTAAAAAAATCATTTCAAATTTTTAGTCTTTACTTTATTTTAAGTTTAAAATCATATTTTTGTTCATTTAATTTTTAACTAAAATTTATTGTCACCACCTATTTCTAAAAAAATAATACATTTGTGCTAAAAAATTTTAAACAAACAAAGAATATTAATCTTACATTAAAAACTAAATAAAAAATAATGAAATTTTTTATCAAAGTTTTTGCTAAAATTATTTACTGTTAAATTCCCAGCAAAAGCTGCAGCCAATGCGACTAAAACTCCTAAAATGTTGTTGAAAGTATGAATTGTTTAGACAAAACTCTTTGACTTCTTTATAATTTCCTTCATTTCAAGAACATTGTCATCTTCAACGAAAAAAAAAGATGAGGATATAAACAATAATATAAAATTGTTATTATTAATTTAATTATTAAATTACTTCTTAATATTTATTTTATGTAATAATAAACTTTGAATAAATAACAATGGTAGTCAATTTCCGCAATGAAAATTTCTGTTAAAATTATAATAAATTAAATGTGAAAATGTATAAATTACCAAGACAACAATAAAAAATTTTAAATCAACTATTAAACCCAATTATGACAAAATATTTATCATCTGAAATTTAATTTCTTTATAATTTAATTTATATTTTTTATGTAAAAAATTTTATATGTTAATTTAAATTAAGGGAAAATTTTAAATTTACCATATTTTTTGTCCATAATTTAAAAAATGGTATATCAAATTTGGTAAATTTAAAAAATGGCATCCAATAAAACAAATTTTAAAAAATATTATTTAATCGTAAAAATTATAAAAAATATCATTTAATTATAAAAAACTATAAAAATATTATTTCGATACCAAAATTTAAAATTTAGCATAATTTTTGTTGATAAATTTAAAAAATAGCATCCAATAAAACAAATTTTGAAAAATATTATTTAATTATGAAAAACTATAAAAAATATTATTTCGATACGATTCTTCATGAATACATTACTCAGAACAAATGAAATAATCTCTAATAATTCGGAACAATTATCATTAGAATTTAGAGTTTGTAGTATGTTTTCGAACATAGATGAGTTCTTGCAACTATTTTCAAAATCAGCCATACATAAAAGAGTACCATATATTGTTCACCGACGCAACAAGAAACATGTAACACTTAGTTGTTAATCACTTTCTTGCGATTTTAAAGTATCCGCATACAAAAAGATAGTTCTTGATCAATGTATAGTCAGCGTTATGTATCCATTTCATACAACTGATTGCAGTTATTCAAAATGTCGACGTACATTGCTATTAAAAGTGTTGCTATCGAAAGTTACAATTCCAAGCCCAAATAGTACTCAAAAATTCATACTCGTTTATTAATAGCTTAATATCTTCAATAAATCCATTAGACACATTCACTAATTTAGAGCTGGAAAATTCAGGATTTAAACGATTTAAACATTTTATCTATTAATTTAAATTAAATGTGTTTTATATTGTAAAAATTTTAAATTAAAAATTTATTTTAAAATTTTTTAATTATAAAAATTTGTTTGAATTTTATTATAATATATATAATATAATAATTATTATTGAAAAATGAGTGGAATTAACATGAGACGCCTGGGAGTAGACATTCGCAACTTTTTTAATGATCCACCTTATGGGATACATTTACATTATGATGAAGAAAAAATTACAGAATTTCATGCTTTGATTATCGGTCCCAAAGATACTCCTTATGAAGGTGGATTTTTCTATTTTCAAATGAATATACCGACTAACTATCCTTTTTCTCCTCCGAAAGTAATTCTTAAAACTACTGGAAACGGAACTGTTCGATTCAATCCTAACTTGTATCAATGTGGTAAAGTTTGTTTAAGCATTTTAGGAACATGGTCAGGTCCGGGTTGGACTTCTATTATGAATTTGTCTCAAGTTCTCCTGTCGATTCAATCTCTACTAAACGAAGAACCTTACTATAATGAACCTGGTTATGAGGATAGAAAAAATAAAGCTGCCAGCAATGCTTATAGTAAAAAGGTTCGAATTAATACAATGATCCACGCCGTACAAGGCATACTGGACAAGCATTCTGTCATCCCAAATCCATTATATATAATTGCAAAGAAATATTTCCTGGATAATTATCAGAGCTACAGAGAGATTTGCCAAAAGTTTCCAGAACTTCATTCCATGATTGAAAAATTAGAATCTCTAAAATCGAGATTATGACTGCAATAAAATTTAGTTATATTGACGTTTTCCTTAATTTTACTTATTTATCCATTATAACTTTATTTAAAATGTTTATATATTTTAAATTCTTTACTTTTAAATAATCAAGTTCTTTTGGTAAATAAATCATTTGATAATAATAACAAAAATAATGATAGAAAAAGGACATACAATTTGATATACTGCATCATTTCTTAATTCCATTTTTAAAACATCACTTAATTATTGTTTATATCAATCAAATAGATGAATTTTTCAATGTTGTAGCGAAAAGTTGATGTTTTTAATATGATATTTCCTACTGTAAAACATCACGAAATAGTTGACAAAAGTGGAAAATATACCATATTATTTTATATAGAGCAATTCAAAGTATCGCAAAATACTCTACTTTATCGACATTTAAGTGGTTATCATAACATGACGAGATGACTTTACAAATTTAAAAAGCCATTTCTCGCTTGACAAATTTATTACAGTGTTTACTGGTAATAATGATTTTGAAACATGGATGAAATCGTAGTTAAATTAGCATATAAAGATGGTTTCAGCATTTATGGTATTACTATCTGTGCGTTTATTCATAAAAGTATAAAAAATTAGGGGTCCTTTTACCACAGCAGTCGTCAAATGTTATGAATTTGGTATAAAAATACTATAACTTATTAAAACACAAACTAATACGTAGAATTAAAGCTTTTAAAAGAAAAGAATCACAAATTTAATTTGTCAGCTGATGATTGGACGAGCTTTAAAACCAGAAGATACATGAAGGTACTATATTCCCAAACATTGGATTCCGTTAATTTAGGAATTATCCCAATAACTGAAAGCTGTCCAGTTGAGAAAATTAAAGAAATAGTAAATACAAAATTGCAATCGTTTGGTATCTGTTTTCATGCAGATATTGTGGCCACTTCAACAGCAGCTTGAAAACTTTATCCGTCACTGTGACAAATTTTCACTAATTGCAGATATAGATGTTAAAACGTTGACGAGAGAAATTAATATATTTCTTATCAATGATCAACTTACTTTAAATTTAACATTGCTTCGAGCAACATTAGAAACTATTAAACCAACTTCAACACAAAATGAAAGAAATTTTCCAACTGCTGGAAATTTAGTTTCAAAGAAAAGGACAAGGTTATCATATCGATCCATTAATATTCTATGCATTTTGAAACATCATTTTTTGAATAAAAATTAATAATTAAAAGATTTTCATAAAAATTAAAGCGTTTTCAAAAAATAAACCATAGCTTGCTAAAAAGATTTTATTCCTGTAAATAAAAATAATTATAAGTAGTATGGTTTTTTTATATAATTTTTTGTTTTTTGTTTTTCATGTTTTTTCATGTTTTATCTATTTTTTAAATTGATTTCAGTGAGAAATTACAATTTCTAATGTTGACTAACTGTTGATAAAAGCTGCGCAGAAAATTTGTATATAGATTTAACTGTTTTTATAAGGACTTTTTTTGTTTTTCACCTCTGATTTCTTTATAAGTGACATAATATTTTCTGCAAAATCTGATTCATAGTCAAATTTTGTAGAAAATATTGTGTTAACTGTTTTTATTAATAAAAATATAAAACATATAAAAACAAAAAAATATATAAAATCCAAATGACCATTCGTTGGTTTTCTATTCGGATATTTAAAAAGCAAAAATATCCAAATTCTAAATGTCTATTTTATCTGGGGGCATTTATTGTACAGTTTTTTGTTAAAAAAAACCAAAAGCCTGTTTATATTATATTGAGAAAGGATCAGATATATTTCGAAAATTAAATAAAATTATTGTATTAAAATATAAAAGTATTTTGCGAATTTCTAAAAGCTAATTTAAAGAAAACAAATAAAAATAAACACAACTTAGGCCGAAGTTAATTTGATTAAAATAAAATATTTTCAAGTAATTTTTTTCCTGTATTATTTCAACTTTTACGCTAAAATTTTAAAAATATGAATTAATTTATAAATAGTTTTAAAATTAATGGAACAGACATAATAAACTTTCTTTGGTAGTACAAATTTTATTTTTTTAACTTTTATATGATTTTGCAAACTTGACATTTTGGAAGAATTTCATAATTAAAAACTATTTGACATCATTTTTAATAAATAACAAATATTTCAACTTCGGTAAGTGGAGTTTGGACAGGCAAATATCGTTTGTTTTAATTTGAAGCATAATTTAAACAGAATGTTGAACTATATATTTAATGAATGATCATTAGAAATAATAATTATATATATATATATATATATATATATATATGTATGTGTGTATGTGTGTGTATGTATGTATATAAAATATAAAATAAACAAATATTTACCAAAGCTGTTTAAGATTGAAGCCCTGGACCGAACAAATCGCCACCAATAAATAGAGCAATGAAAACGAGGCATGACCCATTTTTGTAAATTTGATTCCTCACTAACTAAATTTTGAAATATTTCACCTATAAATATTCTTTCTAAGCTTTTATGATTGGCTATTCCAACTATTTTATATAAATTATAATTCATATAAGAGTTTGTAGAGAATCAGCAATTATTTAAAAAGGATTCTTCCTTAATTATTTCCATTTTAATTTATTTATTTATAATTTATTGATAACTTTTTTAATATTACAGAATCATAATATGAAGATATTTTTCTAATATCCATTTCATTTATTAAGATATGCTAATTAAAATGTTATTTGAATAAAAAGTCAAAGAAACACATTTAGGGTTTATTGTTATTATTATTATTATTATTATTATTATTATTATTATTATTATTAATAATAATAATAATAATAATAATAATAATAATAATAATAAGTAATAAATAATAATTAAATAAGTTTGGCAACGATTTAATTAAAAGGAAACGCCAATAAAACAATCTTCTTGCGATGTTTCGACAGTTTAACTGTCATCTTTGGGTACAAAAAACCAACTAAAAATATTATGAATTAATTTATATAATTTAAACAAATTAGTTTTATATATATATAATTATTATAATTTTTATCTATATTATAATAACATTCTAAAATAATAATGCTAAAATAATAATTAATTTTATAAAGTAAATTAAATTATTTTAATTATATTAAAATTTAAATATTTTTACAATAAAACTGAAACATTAAATTGTCACAATTTAACATACTCAAACTATTTAAAAATTTTTAAAAAAATTCGTAGTCATAGGACTTTGCACATTATTCTTTTGATCCGATGACCTTATCAACAATGCCTCACATATAACACGTTCCCAATAATTATTAAAATTTTTGAACTAAAGTTTAAAATCAGACATTCCTATTTTACTTTTACAATCTATTGTGTTCACTTATATTGGTCAAACCCTTCAATCGACAATGCTCTAGAACTCGAGTACAGAGATGACGGGAAGTCTCTCCAATGTATGTAGCATTATACCCATTAAATGGTAATATTTTTTACCGTTTTCATTGGTTTTACAGTTTTGCGAATTCAGCCAGACAAATATGCACACAATATAAGTAACATAATGTTGCTGTAAAGAGGATAATTTATGCTTTTATCTCAAATTCCTTCAACCTTTCTTATTGAGACCTTATCAAAAATTTTAAATACACCGCAGACTTATTTATCTTTTCCTTGAAGTTGAAAATCGGTTCTCGAAACTTTTCTTATGTTGTCGTCGTCTTGAAATGAGTCTTGGGTATTCCATGACTGAGGACCCAGAGAGTCTCACAAGCCTTTTTGAGTTATTGTTCATTTTCAATATTCTTAACATACATCCTGAAATCGTTCTGTATCGTTCCTGATTCCTTTTATTAGCTTGATTAAATGGAGAGTATATTCCATCCCGCCAAACGCTTCTTCTTAATAGGTTTTTTGAACTTGAACAGTTGGATTCTGTTTTGATGTTTTTTTCTAATTAATTTTAAAAGCTTTTGGATCAAGGGAATTCCAATATTGCCCTTCAATGATTAGCAAATTGGTTTAGTTCAAAATAATTTTATAAAGGGAATCCTTTGTCAGTGTTCTTTGAATTTTCAGTTTCTTCAAAAAACCTTTATTTTTAAATTTCTAGATCAATATTTGTGATCTATTATTTTGATCTCTAGTATATTAATTATTAAATTTCTTAAAAAATTGTTGATTTTTAGTTTTATTTGTTTATGAGAAAGCTAAATAATAAAAAATAATTGATTTTTTACATAACATTAGGCAAACAATAGTTATTTTTAAAGGCTTTGAGAGATCATTTGTCGGGAACTCTCTGATCACTACTTTATAGTCTGTTTTTCTTGTAGCCTCTACATTTATATACAAACTGGAATTTCTACGATCTAATAGACACGCAACATTTGACTACGGTAGGTGACTACGAGAGAAAATTGTATAAAACAAAAAAAATAAACTTCATGGTAGACAAAGATGAATTTGATCAAATTTCTGTCTCTTTTATAACATCCTTTTCATTCTGTTACTTCGGTTTCTTCTTTCCATTCTATTATTTCTGTCCCTTCTAGTATTGATAACTCATTGGCCCTATCTAGGGTTGTCAACTTTTATCCATAAATCCTATTTTTTAAAAAGGACATTTCGTTACCAATTTTTGCATCATCAATACTATAAAAAATAAAAAACGTTTTATTTTTAAAAATTTCAAACCAACATTAATCTTTATTTTTAAATGAATATTTCAAAGTTGATTTAGCATTTTTCAGGAAATTTTAGTCTTTTACAATGTTTTCCGAAAAATCACCGCAACTATCCTTAATTCTAACTTAATTCCTAACTTAATTTCAAAGGACATGTCCTTTTAATATGTAATTTCAAATCAAGAAAAAAGGACAGTCCTTTGAAAGAAAGGACAGTTGGCAACCCTAGCCTTATCAGTAATAATGGTAATTAAAATTAACAGAAAAATGTAAAACTTTAATTTATTTTTTAAAAATAAATAATTTAGTTAATTTCAAACTTTTTTATCCACGAAAAGAATTTATTTGTTTAGTAACGAAAATTGTCAAATATTTGGCATTGCTTTGTTTGAATATTTATAGTTTCATTGAAACAAAATGTAACATTACCACAGAACTAAGTATGATTAAAATAATTCTGGTTTTCGGATGACGTGTTGTTTAAAATAAAGTTTTCTAAAGTAACATCAAAACAATTTCTAACGACAAACTATTTTCGAGCTTATTTGGCTTTTCAACGTTCACATATAAGAAACCATCTGGTACAGAAACCAGTGACTTTGTAATCAAGCAGTTTTTATCAATAATCTGAAGATGCATTTAATATATTACAAGCTATCCATGCGAGTAATTTATGCCATCCTCCTGTTACCAAATCCATGTAAACACAATTAAAGTTAGTAATAGTATCCGATTTGGTAAGTATAAGAATGGAATCAATTTAGATTTCATTCCATTCAATAGACCACGATTCAAAAATTATTAATAAATTATTTGATAAAAAATAGTTTTTATTTCAGTTAAAGAGAATTTGCATATTAAAGGTTTATTTAATTAAACTAAAATGAATTTTTTACTGTCAACGTTTGAACATTAATCAAACTTTCTTATTTAAGTGAAACATCCCAAATAATTTTTTAGTCAAATAAAACATTCAAGAAATGGATGGTTTGAGGCTTAGGCTTATTGTGTATATGTCGGAAATTAATAGAATTGGACATTTGGTTAAAGATTATTACCAATTACGCACATTTTTTTACTATCCAATTAATCTTATAAGGTTTAAAGGAATATCAGTAAGAAAAAGCTTCGTAGAGAAGTAGTGATCTGAAATCTAAAGAAATGAAAGCTTTAAGGTTTCTTTGAGTATTCAAAATCTTATCAATATGCATAACAAAACAGGTGAAGAGAAAAGTATGTTAATTGTATATACAAATATATATACTATCCAGTACATTTCTCAATAGTATACTAATTTCGACCTAATGGCTCTCATCAGTACTATGGGGGAGGCGCTCAGATTTCTCTTCGCGACAGGTAAGTGTAAAAACAGTGTCAAGTTATGCACTGTTAACCACTTATCCTGATGCACTGGACATCAATTAAGTTTGCAAAGTTTGGATTTAAGCAAGAAATAAGACGAATCTTTATCTTGAAACCTCCTTTTACTTGAAACCATGGTAAATACAATTTGACACTGTTTTTACACTTACATGAAGCGAAGAGAAATCTGTGTGCCTCCCCCATAGTACTGATGAGAGCCATTAGCTCAAAACTAGTATACCATTGGGAAATGTACTAGATATCACTTAATGTATAGTATATTCTTTGATTCTTTGTTTGTTTGTTGTTTAAAATTACAAAAAAACAGATTATTTATTATTCATTTTAAAAAATATAATATAAGTTAATATTTTCATATATTTGTCATTTGTATTAGAAATAATTTACTTTGCTTTTTTAGTGTAGATTTTATTTTTAGATTTGAATTTGTTATTTAAAGAAAATTAAAAAATTAAATTAAAATTATAAAAAACTTTAAAAAAAATAAATAAAAATCTCCTCGTCTAAACAAATAAAATATTAAATATTTAAATTTAAGTTTTTAAGACGGTTAGGATATTTTGCTCTGGGCCATACTAATGTTATTTGTTGCGTATTTATAAAAAAATATATAGGGATTATAAATACATGGAACAATTATCATCTTTTTGACATTTTTTCATTAATTGCTTTATGATTTCTTTTGTATTTGGAGTAAACTTTGTTGCAGGTAATTTTCATCATTTATTCTTGA
This sequence comes from Schmidtea mediterranea, assembly GCA_022537955.1. Taxonomy (NCBI): domain Eukaryota; kingdom Metazoa; phylum Platyhelminthes; order Tricladida; family Dugesiidae; genus Schmidtea; species Schmidtea mediterranea. Next base: position 39,925,512 of record CM039679.1, on the reverse strand, counting down.
CTTTAAAGGATTTTATTATTATTCACATTAGAAAAAATGATGAAAACTTTAAAACTGCTATACAGTGTCACTAGTTCTTGTTTTCTGCATTTAATTCACATATAACTTATTGTAGATTGGGGTTTGCCCCACCCCCCGCCCGGTTTACATTGAATAAAAATATCATTTTTGAAAAGATATGTAAATGAGAAGAAAAAATAATTCCTGGAATTAGAAAAAAAGGTGGAAAAAGATTTTTAATTAAAATCTAGACCTATTAATGATAATTGATTGAAGTGGAAAATCTTATATAAATAAATTATAGAAAGGAACATTTTTGTTTAAATTTTAAATTTTAAATAAAATTTTATTTACATTTGTTATGTGTTTTACTCAATGTAAGATTAAAACAATGTTCACAGTAAATAATAATAACATTTTTTAAACATTTCGGATAAATAAATTAAAGACCTTTTCTGCCTTCAAGTGACAAAGATCTTTATTGTCCTTCTTATGTGGGACTTAATTATAGCAATTATTATAATGATGTTCTTAAAAAGCATTAACTCCTTAACGCACGTTTTTTTTGATACAACGGCAAAAATAAATCATTTTTTATTATTATTGATAATTAATATATAGACTTTTGTCAATAAATTTATTACACTGCCCGAGATATAATCGTTACTGAATTTTAAACAAAACTTTATATTTCGTATACCCGAGTCTCTCTCGGGCATGCACAAATTTAGAAGTAACACTTACCCGAGTTACGCTCGGGGATGCGCGTTAAGGGGTTAATGTAGTTTTATTTATTAAAATTCTTTAGGGTAAACTCGAGAAAATCTGTGATAGTCTAAGAAAAATGAAACAATGATATGAAAAGTGATAATACAATGATTGTTGTAAATAAATGGCCCATCTATGATTCTCTGAATACTTTGAAGATTTTATGGATAACATTGAAAAATGTGCTGAACAAAATATGATTTTTTTTCAAAATATTAAATTTAATGGAAAAATTTGAATTTCATATAAATTTTATTAGAATTATTTTGAATAAAAAGCTAAACAAAAAGTTTCTGTCATAGTAGAAATACGAAAACATTTTAAAAATTAAAACAAAAATTTGAAATTTTTGAAATAACTTTTCGAAATAATAAATAATACCATAAAATTGAGATATGAAAATAATTTTGCAAAAATTATATATTGATCATAAAAACCTCCTTAGTTCTAGATCAAATATTTGTTTGTCAATTAAAACAATAAAATAACCACTAAAATATATTAATGACAGCTTGCAAATTAACTAGAAAAGTGTCATATCAAAATCAAGAGTTTCTTAAAATTTTAACAAAAATGTAATTCATTGAATGTTTTTCGATCAGAAAAAATCGGGCCCCATGGATTGTTGACCATGTTTCCGGATTTCTTTGTCGCCACTTTATTGTTGGTTTGTTGAACCTTTGGTGTTTCGGTTCGAATCGGGCGACTTGTAGATAAAATCACAGGGCTACGATTTCGGCTAAAACTATGCGTTAAATCAAATAATTTGCTGAAAAAATAAAAAATCAGTTATCAAAAAAACTATAACACCCTCAAAAAAACGTTCTCACTTTGACTCAGTCGGTATTCCACAATTTCTAGTAGGATTTATGATTGCAACTGCCATTGTTATGGTAATGTTAGCTTCCGAAAAACTTCGATCTCGAATTTCTTCTTTTAATACAAAAGACTACTGAATTAAATGGATTAGTTGAATTGACCGGAGTTTGATAAAGATAGCTTTGTACGATGCAAAACATAAAAAAACCCTGAAAATACAGTAACAAAATGTCAATTTGAAATAACAAAAAAAGTCGAGTTGACTTACAAAATCGGTTTTTTTCAATGTAGAATCGAACAATTTCGCCCGTATTTATATCGTGCCCGTTGGACGGTGGCCTTGATGGCATCAACAATGTATATATCAAGTCAAGCGTGATCAAACATGGTTGCATACAGTAGTTTTCTAAAGGAGTCGACTTTGACATTTTCGTCAAACCGTAAAACTTGAATGTTTGAAAGGTTAAATAAACATTGGAATATTCATAATGTTATAAACACCCACCATTTTGAACAAAATTTAATGTATTTTTATAATTTTGTAGTTTATATTTTATTGCAAAATTTATGATAAAGATATTATTATTATTATTATTATTATTATTATTATTATTATTATTATTATTATTATTATTATTATTATTATTATTATTATTATTATTATTATTATTATTATTATTATTATTATTATTATTATTATTATTATTACTGTTTTTATTAAGACAATAATAAAAAAATATTTCATTAATTCTGCCTCTAATTGTGTTCTTGTGTAACAAATCAACAATCTCCTATAGATTTATTTAAACCATAATTTACAACACAAAATATAACATTGAGTTCTAGAATTTGTACATTGATTGCAAATAGTTTTATCACTAAAGATTTTTAAAAATATTTTCTTTTAAGGTTATTTGTGGCAAATAAAATTTTGTTGTATTCTTTTTGGTATCCATGGATAAAAAATTAATCTAATAAGCAATCCTATCATCCCGTCACTATCTTTGGCATTTAGCCTCATTTCGAAAATAATTTAGTAAGTATAAACTTTAAAATCTTTTTTTTAGTCGGAAGCGGAATCATTTATATAAATAAAATTTAATTAAATAACAATTATAGCCAATTTCCGCAATGTTTATTCAAAAAATATGAAATATTTTGACCGATAAACGGCCCTGATGACCCATAACCAAAACTTAACTAGACTTTCGCTTTCTTCTATTCTTTGATATTTTTTTTCACTCAAATTAATTCTACAAATATATTTATTTAAACAATTTTCCAAAATATTTTTCAAAATTAGATTTACCAATATTATACATTTAAATAAATGAGAATAAAAACTTAAAAATTTTTTAAAAATCAGAAATTATTTACTCAATTCTTAAAAATTTTAAACTTAATAGATGCGAATAAAAATCTCAAATTTATTTAAAGAAAATACTAGAGAAGAAGAGGAGAAAGCAAAAGTCTAGTTAAGATATGGTTATGACAGATCAGGGCCGTTTATTGGTCGAAATATTTCATATTTTATGAATAAACATCGAGGAAAATTGGCTACCATTGTTATCTATTTAAGTTTAATTTAGTAAGTGCATTTTCAATTTATTTCCTTCTTTACGTATTTCTTCTGTTTAGAGATTGTTATATTCAAAGATTATGTTCATTGTGTTATTTTCATTTATGTTAAGGTCAATTTCTCTTTTTTAATCCGCAAAAACAACAAAGTTAGAAGTACTAAATTAATTACTTATTTAATAATTTATTTGACACTCCAACATCATAAATAATATTATTGTAAGCAAAGGCGACTCAAACTGCTTTGGCGCCACTACACAAACCTAAAATATGCGCCCCTTCAAAATAAGCCTTACATTTCGTAACAACTAATAATACATGTATTATATAATTTTCGCTTTCTAATTGAATCTCACATACACAGGGTTTGAACAATATCACGAAGACAATGTGGAACCGAATAAATTTCCTTACCTTCTGGCATTGAGGCAGTGTGTACGATAGCGGTGGTACCCCGAAATTAGCGCTACCCAATAAAAGTGCTCTAGATAATAAAAATGTGATATCTTTGAGTTTTTGTTGATATTCATTTTATATTGTTGTTTTTCATGTTCATTTTTTTACACATAATAATTTTTAAAATTTATCTCAACGTTAGCGCCCCATCCTAGTATGTACTCTCATGCGATGCTTAATATGCTTACCGATTTGCACCGGCTCTGGTTGTAAGGTATGACCGATTTAAATACTAAAAATATTCCACAACAATTTTATTGTTGAAGAATCCAAATCCAAATATATATAACGAACTTGACCAGCAAACCAAGTGTGGCTATACGAATAACTATTTTTAAATGGGGTTTGTTTAAATAAAATTGTTACATTTAATAATTTTTGCAATATTTTCAGTTTTAGTTATATTTTATTGTTTAGCAAAATTTCAAAATATTAACATAAAGTTCACGACGACTGTCTTACCAATTTTTAAAGGAGACTCTGTCGGGTTCTACAAATTTCCAAAAACTTATTCTTTTCAACAAAAATACCATTAACGCAAATGAGTAACAACAAATAGTAACAAATTTCCAAGGCTGATATAAAAAAACTAGATTCCAAAATAATAAATCGCAATAACTAAATGTAGCTTTTGTAAAATCAAACGATTTTAACGAAATAATCTAAAACTTCACAATAACGACACAAACCGACCCGAGTGCAATATCAAGAGGAACTGTTGATATTGTACTTGCGTCGGTCTTGTGTTACTATTTGTTGTTACTCATTTGTGTTAATGCTATTTTTGTTGAAAAGAATAAGTTTTTGGAAATTTGTAGAACCCGACAGAGTCTCCTTTAAAAATTGGTAAGACAGTCGTCGTGAACTTTATGTTAATATTTTGAAATTTTGCTAAACAATAAAATATAACTAAAACTGAAAATATTGCAAAAATTATTAAATGTAACAATTTTATTTAAACAAACAACATTTAAAAATAGTTATTCGTATAGCTACACTAGGTTTGCTTGGCAGGTTCGTTATTTATTTATTTATATATATATATATATATATATACATATATATTTCGTATTTGGATTTGGATTCTTCAGCAATAAAACTGTTGTGGGATATACACTTGTAGAAATTGTTATTATAGATATTTCTTCTTTAATCAAATTGTTGTGGAATCTTTTTAGTTTCTATCCAACTAACTATGGAGAATTGATTGGTTTTTAATAATACAATTTTAATAATAATTTCTTATTTAATATCAATAATCATAATGTGGAAAATTATATAGTTGAGATTTATTACGCATACAATAAATATGATAACTCATTTCAATTACCAAATTCATATTTTAAACATAACCTTTAAAAATGAAACAACCAAAACTGCTTGATATATCAGTGAAATTATCAAAGCTTGTCCGGAAGAGAGAAAACAATACGTTTTATTGCTGTCAATTAGTTGACCATCTAGCAAATGAAATTTACACAATAACCTATACGCATTCTGCTTAAATCAAATTCTATTCATTTCTTTTTTAATATTTAAAATTATTTTCAAGTCGGCAAATTGAAAAAAGAACTCCAACATTAATATAAATTTGCAAATGGAATCAAAGATGCCAAATATATGTTGTCATGGATATCGAAGGTAACAGTTTTCTTTATTTAAACTAATCTATAATATATAATTTCGAAGTAAATCACTGAAAGTTTAACATTAAATTTATTTAAAAATCCTTTGAATTTTCTATATTAAAAATAATTTTAATTTATAAAATGTCTGAATTTAACTTTTGACAAATTTTAATTTAATTATAATTTATTTATTAAAAAATTGTTTATTGAGTAATGATGAATAAAATTGCAATCATAAAAATTAACTTTAATATTAACTATAATTAAATAATTAAATAAATTTGGCAACGATTTAATTAAACGATAACGCCAATAAAAAACCTTTCGTACGATATATTTCGATAGCACAGCTATCATCTTCAGGTACTCAAAACCAACTAAAAATATTATGAATTAACATTTAATTTAAACAAATTATTTTTTATTAATTTAATTTTTTAATAAATAAATATTTTTAAAAATATATTTTAAATTAATTTTAAATTTTTTACTTATATTTTAATTTTTAAAAATTAATGTAATTTAAAATTTAAAATTATTTTAATAATATTAAAACAAACAAACATGATTTAACATACGTAAACTATTTAAAAACATTCAAAACATTCGTAGTCACAGCACTATATCCTATATCACTTTTACAGCCTCTATTGTGTTCACTAATATTGGTCAAACCCTTCAATCGACAATGCTCTAGAACTCGAGTACAGAGATGACGGGAAGTCTCTCCTATGTATGTGGCATTACACCCATTACATGTAAATTGATAAACGAGATCAGAACACAATCCAACCGGAGTTTTTGATTTATTAATAAACATATTGCGTTACCTTAATATTATTAAAATAATTTAAAATTTTAAATTACATTAATTTTTAAAAATTAAAATATAAGTAAAAAATTAATTTAAAATATATTTTTAAAAATATTTATTTATTAAAAAATTAAATTAATAAAAAATAATTTGTTTAAATTAAATGTTAATTCATAATATTTTTAGTTGGTTTTGAGTACCTGAAGATGATAGCTGTGCTATTGAAATATATCGTACGAAAGGTTTTTTATTGGCGTTATCGTTTAATTAACTATAATATTAACTATTTCCGTGTAGACTAACTTTCTTGTAGGTGTACGCTACGGTGAACGGATTTTTTGAGTGAATGTGATATAGAGGTTCTACGGTTAAAAATTTTTATATAAAACGCAAATTTATTTAAATGTCGATTTCCAAAAGTAAAACAGTATACTTGAAAATTTTATATAAATAAATATTTTAAAAACATCGCGTAAATAAAATAATAGTTGAAATGTGGTACTGTTGACAACGGAGGATAACTGTTCACAATGCCAGGTTATATCCTACAATGTGGAATATATGGTAGGAACGTTAGTATAGGCAAAATTTTCAAAAGAGGGTTCACAAGAATTTAACAGGTTTGGGATCATTTCAGGAAGATCTAGTCCATTGAAATTAGTTTCGCTTGTCGAATTTCTCTGATATATTTCCAAACAGTAAACTGATGAGAATTAGCGTTAACTGGGTTGCCAAGATTTACCACAACCTTAGTTCAGCCATCAATGAATCGAAATTATCAGTAAAAAATCCCACGAGATTATTAATGTCTCAATTGTTTGAAAGTGAATGTGAATCATTTGGAATCAGGTACTGAAAACCATAATGATTTTCAAATTCAGATCTTTGTCATGCAAACTGTGAATGTACACCACAATTGTTTCAATTTTTTGGTTTTTGTTTCTACATATATTTGTACAACTGCAGAAGTTAAGACAAGTTGCTAATTTGAAGTGTTGAAGAAGTTGTAAATTTTAACTCACTGTTCTCATAGAATTGTGAACATTTGGCACTTCACAATCATTAGTTTAAACTGTGAGTTTTACAGTGTACGTATGTTGGCGTTGTAGCGCGTTGACGAAATGTCATTAAGCTGCAATCTTATTGCTGCGGCTTCATTACCACGCATTTTGGTTATGTATATTTCGAACAACCAATCTTTTTCCATAATGTTAGTGGCAATGTCAGTCTCGGTCATTTTACAAATAAAATACCTCAGTTACTGGATTTATGGGATATCAGCATAACGATCAGAGAGGATTTTTCTACGCCAGAAATTCATGCTTAGCGTTCAAGAACAACTAGTTTAGTTGCACTAATTTTGACAATTATGGAGTTACATTCAACAACAGTTTTATTCTGTAATGTGGGATTTATATCTCGAGCTTTGCCACTGCCGAATAGAAGTGATTTCTGTAGATTGTCATCAACCAGAGCACTAAAACGACCTAAAGATCTAAAGTTTCCGTCATTGTTTCTAGTTTCCTCTAATGATATATGCTCAAAGTCTTGATAGCTTCATAATAATAATCCTTTGCTTCAATTATTGAAATTAATCTTGATTTGTTTTTCAAATATTTCACATGCATTTTTCCACATTATGGATATTGTTGCGCGCAGATGACCTAGTGATTTACTTTCTATACCAGCAATATTTCGTGAAAACAGAATATAAAAGCTCCTTGGCCACAATCAGAATAGACCAGTCTTGACTACTTTAATTGCAGAAAATTCATAATAGTCATTTACTTTCTTTTCGATTAAGACTGCGATGTTAACATATTGTCCAATATCATAAAGGCATGCGTAAGAAGTTTCCGCAATGCAGAATTTCATTCTATTTCTTCTACAACATATTACAATGTTCTTTTAGGTTTGTATATGTATCCCTTGAGTTACGCGTTACTTGAGTTACACTGAAAATTATTGTGGCAATTTTGTTTAATTAAAACTATAATTTTCGCAAATGGAAACCAATACCCTCTTTTGTGTATTTTTCTAACTTCAATTTACACGGTTTCCTGTAATACGAAACCCAATACATATAGAAGTTTGAATTAATCCTGAGTCTCGACTTACGCCGAACGAATTAACCGCATAATTCTAGGTATAACCTGTACCTTTAAATGATGATCCATCGGCCGAATCCGATTCATCAGTTGGAGGATAATTGTGATTGGAAGCGAAATAGTTCAAAATTCTTCGACTTGGTCATTTCATAAACCTTTTGCCAAGACAAATATTTTTACTAAAGACAAAGATTGATAATTCTCTATTTATATAAATAGTTTTTTATTTGACTTAATTTTACCGATACACCTGATTCAGTTCATTAAAAACTCCTATAATAAAATGAAAAAATCAATAAAGTTATAATATAGGAACATACATACTTACCCGTGTCTGCATGTAATTTGTTCAACTGAATAAAAACTTATATTTTAGGAAGGAAGGAATTAGAAGAAAAAGTTTTTTTAACGTAAAAACATGATACATAGTAAATAATGCATGCAAACTTTCAAAATGTAGAAATGTTCAGTTCAATAAAAACTATATATAAAACTTTTTTTAGTAACTTTATAGACAAATTTTTTTTAAATTAAAGCCGAAAATTTTTGAAATAAAAATACCAATAACTCTACTTTGAGTTGTAGAGAAAATTAAGAAATAATTTCGTAAGATTATTCATGAAATTCAATCAATTTAATATTTTTACAACTTTTCAAATATTTCAAAAATATCCATCGAAACTCTAGGTTTTTGAGTTTTTACTTCATTTGCAATTTACCAAGAGCAGTGGAACCAGAACCTTCAAATAAGGAGTTTAAAAATACGTAAAACATAAGTTTTCCGATAACTTGAGTTTAAAAAATTTTTTATAAATTATAAAAAATCCAAATCATTAATACCATTGAAAACGAGGAAGATTTTTATAAATTTGGGAAATTAGCAGAAATTTCCAAAGCCTCATAAAATCAAAAATTATAAAATCAATAAACATCAAAAAAAATTTGGATTTGTCAAAAGGTAAAAAACAAATTTCCAAGGAACGGAGAAATAGTTTATTTGAATATAGAAACTTTTTAATAATAAATTTTAGTTTTCAATTAATCGGATTTACATTTATTCGAAAATAATTTTATTAATTTACATGAATAGGAATAAATTCTTAAAAAACATAAAAAACTAATTAAAACTAAATTTATAATAAATGATGATGGAAAGTATTATTTAAGAGCTTGAATAATGATCTCATAAATATACGAGATCACAATCCAAGCCCTAAAATATACTTTATTAAAAAAATTACTTGCCAGCCATTTTAAAAATGGCCAATTCATAAACTTAATCATAATTGTAATTGGTTGTTCATTAAAACTTCTATTATAAAAGTTTTTAATGAACTGAATCAGACGTATTCTATATTTTGTTATGCAAATAACAATTTCAGTATGTTACTGGTTGCTAGCATGCAGCTAGATCATGGATACTGTCTGTATACCACATCCAATCATATAACCAACAGAGAAGTGTATGTGTATTAAGTTTCAGTTGAACGAATATTATAATAATTGAACTTTAAACTACATGATCGAAGATCAAATAAAAAAAATCAAAAGATTGATATTGTTTTTAACTATTTATTTAATATTATTTTCTTCAGCTGTTATATAATATGGCACAACCTTTATTATTGGGAATGGTTAAAATGTTTCCAGGTTGCCGAAACAGCAAAATTTATGCGTTTAGATTTGATGTCCCTAACATCAACAGGGACCTTAGATTATCATCGGAAAAGTACGTTCTCAAAAGGTTCTTCAAGTATCTCATTCTTGAAAATGTTTGTCCACACAGGTTGAAAGGTGTCTTGATGCAAAAGTTTTGACATTAGGAAAGTCTTCCTTGGGAAGAAACTGGCAAACTCTTACCAGTCCCTTTTTAAATTTGTCTCTGCTTGTCATTTGCTTGAAACTGAATGACTTATACCTGCAATTCATTTGGACAACTGCTCGCATTTGCTTAAATGGGATTTGAAACAGCCTCACTTTTTCTGTCTATGAATCCACGTCGAAAAATCGCTCCTGAAACTGTAGTAGGAGGTCTTAGTTGTTGTTTCAGACATGAAGACTTTGCACTGCTGAAAGTGCGTCAAATTTGGCTTGTATTTGTTACAAAACAATACAAGGTTGGATCCGAAGGCTTTTAAATGGGTTTATAGATCAGAAATTAGATTTTTCTCTCCTTGTAATTTTAGGTTCAAAAAAGTTTTATTGCTAGTTATTTCTTCAATAAAGGCCAATTTCCATGCCCAGACAGTAATCTTTGAAGCTTTCCTTTACTTTCCAAGAAGTCACTTATTCCTTTCTTAACGTAAATACTCTGCTCAGAACTTTCTCACAACTTAGCCATCTTACTGGAATGTAATATGGTAAATCTTGCAATTCTGTGTCTATATCTTTCAACATGTCTCTAAACTGTATATGGTTGAACCCATGTGATCTTATTAAATTCACCATCTTCACCACATAATTCAAAACACCGCCAATATCCATATATTTAGCACACAAAGTTTGTTAAGGAATAATACAGTCTACCTGATGGTCTACATGGTGTATACCAGTGTCCCAACATACCGATCAATGTTTGATAATTTTACCGCGACCTGCTGAAGTGGGACGTTATTATTTATAATTTAGATTGTTTCGATTTATTAATTTTAATTTAATTGTATTTAAAGATGTCATCAAAGTAATATACAATAACACAAAAAAATGATTATAAATAAATTCAAAGGTTCCATCTATGGATAATAGGAGACAATGACATCCGAAGTGTGTTGCATATGTTTAGTTTATTTATTTGTTTTGTTTGATGTCATCACAGTAAGTAAAATGGAAATAATTTAATATTTCTTGGGCGGCCCAGTACCATTTATTCAGAGGACTGGGGATTGGGAACCACTGGTTTAGAAAAAAGAAATATATTTGTTCTCAGAATAATAATAAAATTTATTTATTATAAATGTTTATTATGTATATTAATCACAAATTATAAGTAATATATTAAATTAATTTCTTTAAATCATGCTTGTGCTTGGTAATATTCAACCCTTTCGTGCCCAGTGGGAATACGTATTCCCATTTTTGTTTTTGCCCTGATAAGACCGGTTGGAATACCTTTTCCCGATATTTACTACTACTGTCATCTTGTATCGATCATTAGCTAATCGGTAAAACAGGAATCTGTTTTATCAGACACACTTTGATAAAATATATATTAATACATAAGAATTTAAAATAAAAAGGTTAAAAATCCCAATATAAATAATTTGACCACGAAAGGATTAAATCTCTTAACCTAATCAGTTACATGAATATTGCAACCATTCTACATGTTTAGAAATAAATAATAACTAATGAGAGTTATTTGAATAAATATATTTCATTTTGTCATTTTCGATACAATTGTTTTGCTAATAGACCTCAGACTGTACTGAGCACCAGTTTCTATGTCCCGGCTTCAAATCAGTGCAAAGGCAAAGAATCAACGATCTCTGTTGGGCTTCAAGTAAGATCCTTATATATTACGACACTGTTTGTTAAATTCTTATTATTGATGGTTTTTAATTATTATTTTATTATATTTATATAATTTAGACAGAAACTCCGGAACCAAGATTGTTATCTAGATCTAAATCAACTGCGGGTTTTAGTCCAGAAAATAACTTCTTTCAAAGGCTTAGAGAAGCAAACCGTTCAACATATAAAGGAAGTATTTCTGAGAATCTAATGCCAACTTATAGATCACCGTATTTGAAAGAAGTTCCAATTTACAGAACAGGCCGGATGGGAGCTTGCTGGAGGCATTTGAAACGTGTTACTGGGCCAAATGGAGAAAATATTATGTTTATTGACGGTATAAAAAAATAATTATTACAGTACTGTGCGAATTAATGTGAACATGAGATAATTTAGATATTTCTGCTGTTGGCAACATGGCCATGTCAATGTTAGTAGCTGTTTGGTTTTACTGTTCTGATATTTAGTAAGTAACAACATTTTACAAGTTACAGATGAGCTGTTTTTGATATTTTATTAAGAATTATCGTGCTTTTTAAAAAACATTATTAAGGCTGTTCTAATCTTTGTTAAATTCTTAGTTTAGAAGATGAGTATGTCTCTCAAGAAGCGCACAAAATTTGTTGCTTTAAGTGAACACGCTTTAATGACTCAAAGAGATTTTGTCAAAGAGTGTCGTGTGAGTTTAGTAGCTGCAAACAAGAGAAAAAAACCGGCACGATTTCGGTGAGCAGAAAGGAAAAGGAGGAAAAAAGAATGAAATGAAGTTTTGTTTTATTAAGAAATAGTAAATTGAATCCTAGAAAAACAAGCCAAGAACTTCAGTAAGACTTAGCATAAGCTGAAGATATAATTCATCACTCTAGCACCATTCAAAAAAGATACATTGAAGTGGAATAAAAGCAATTAGACCTCAGAAAAAAACAATTATTAATCTCTTCCATGAAGGAAAAAATATATTGGAGCAAAAACATATGTGAACTTGACTGTTAAAGATTGGAGAAAGCGCTGTTTTCTGATGACAACCACTTTTTGGTATAAAGATAGAGATCTCGTTTTATTTGAAAGAGTGACAAATTAAAACTTAATACAGCTCATATTGATCATATCGTTAGACACCGGCTAAATACAATGTTTAGGCACTGCGTTCCGTATAAAAATACCGGATCTTTTGTACAGATAAAATGCAAGATTAACTCTCAAAAATATTAAGACTTGTTGACTCAATGACAGAACGTGTTGCCAACGTTATAAAAGCCAAAGTAGGAATTGTTTCTTATTCAATAACACGTAAAGTTAATGCTTTTCTCTTTTTATTCTATCTAATCAATCAAACAGTTCTTTAAATTATCATTTGTGTTCACATTAATTCGAACAATACTGAAAATTTTTTATAATAATAATAATAATAATAATAATAATAATAATCAATTGCGTTTTTAGATTTGTTAATTCAACGCAAAGATAAACAGTATGAGACAGAGATTTATAGAAAACCAACTGATACTGGTCTCTATACTTCTCCAGAAAGCTTTTGTGAATTTAAGTATAAGAGAAATATGTTTAAAGGATTGATTTATCGTTCATGGTCTTTATCTTCTACTTTTGCTAATTCGGTAAAAAGTGTTGATAAATTGGTTGAGTTGTTGATAAAGAATGGATATTCTTAATCATTTTTATTGTTGATGATAAAAGAGACTGTTGACAAATTGATTAAAAATCCTAACAATCCATGTTTTGGAAAGTCTGAGTGTAATTTGTCAAATGGGTGTGAATTGAGTGTTGATCTAAATAATAGTAAAAATGGATATAAAAAAATTGAGCCTAAACATGTGTTAGTATTGCTGTACTCTGAAGGTTTTGCAAATTATAAAAGGAATTTATGTAAACAAATGGGAAATTTAGATTATAAGATCGTCTCTAATTCGTGTAAGGTACTCAATATGTTTATTAATAAATCAAAAACTCCTGTTGGATTGTGTTCTGATCTCGTTTATCAATTTCAATGTAATGGGTGTAATGCCACATACATTGGAGAGACTTCCGTCATTTCTGTACTCGAGTTCTAGAGCATTGTCGATTGAAGGGTTTGACCAATATTAGTGAGCACAATAGATGCTCTAAAAGTGAAATAGGAATGTCTGTTTTTAGAATTTTGATGAAAAGTTTTAATAATTATTGAGAACGCGTGATAAGTGAAGCATTGTTGATAAGGTCATTGGATCCAAAGATTAATGTGCAAAGGCCTGTGACTACGAATGTTTCGAATGTTTTTAAATAGTTTAAGTATGTTAAATCATCTTTATGTATTGTTTTTTAAAAAAAACCTTTTTTTAATATTATTAAAATAATTTAATTTTTAAATTAATAAAAAATAATTTGTTTAAATTAAATGTTAATTCATTATATTTTTAGTTGGTTTTGTGTACCTGAAGATGACAGTTATGCTGTCGAAATATATCGTACGAAACGTTTTTTATTGGCGTTATCTTTTAATAATAATAATAATAATAATAATAATAATAATAATAATAATAATAATAATAATAATAAAGCTTCTAAAAAATTTTCCTCTTGTCAAATAAAAATACATGTAGGTACTGTAAAAGAATCTGATTGTAATAATTACCCTCCTCATGGTTATCCATCTGTACGAATCTCTCCGAAGCCATTTCTAAGCAAATCGGACATTCAGAATTATCTGATTCGTTCAAAATCCACATTACAATCGCGATTGGATGAAAATCATCTCAAAACAATTCCAGCTGAAACGAATTTGACTTTCCGTGAAAGCGAAATGCGGCATTCCAACATGCGATCAAATTCAGCATATTCAGAGATCTCTAAGCACTACAATTATAGAAAAGGTGAATTTATATTTTCAATTTTTAGATTATCTCCTTTTTTATATGTTCATTTTTGACACAATTACCAATAAAATATTTCAAATTAGAGGTCTGATTTACGACTGTTTTTGAATTTCCGGGAAGATGAAAAAACAATTGATTACTCTTAAAATATAAAATAAAAAATATTTATTAAAATTCTTGATATATAAATAAATACAACATATATAAATAAATATAAAAATATTATAGTATATAAATAATAACTTATATAGAGTCTACCCTGTCAATAGTGGACATGACCTGTTTAAATTTTAGCCAATAAAATCATTACATTTTCTAATTAATATCACGATTTTTTTAAAAAATCGAATAAAAATTATGTCTTACTAATTTTTCACTAGTGGAGACCCATAAAAAGGATACTTTCATGTCTATTATTGACAGGGTAAAGTGTATTTATAAATAAAAACTTAAAGTAAAATAAATAACTCAGAAATTTTTAAAAATAAACTGAATTGATGCCATCTATATCAGGGCAAATCCTGAGTTATTTGGCACCCCAGGTAAAAACTAAATTTGCCCTCCCCCCCACATAATAATTTTTTAATAACTTATTACGTGAGCCCAAAAATTTAATTCAAATTACTGTAATATAATATTTTATATGATACAATACTCTTTTTGTCCGACTGAGTATTTAGGAAATTTTAGGTTTTTTCTGTCGCTATTTATTACGCGTGAAATAATCTAGAGTAAACAGTAAGTTATACCAACAAACTAATTCAGTTTTGTAGAAAGAATTCAATATCTATAAAATTATATGTATAACAGTTTATATATTTGAGACCTACCATTACCACAAAAAAAGTTAAAATTAAAATAAATAATAATTTTTAAAAGACACAATTTATTTTGAAAAAGTTTTAAATAAAATGGCTGAGTGGTCTCATATATTTGAGTGAAAATGTTCGAAATTTGGAAATTTTTTTTTGTCTCCCACACTTGGAGAACTTCAGCTTAGAGTCGTTTGTATTTTCAATGATGTCTTAAAGATTTTGGATGTAAGGTTATTTCTTTTCTTGAAAAATTGATTTTTAAAAACTTGAACGCTATACATAAGGAATATTAAATTGAACATAAATGGACATTAGATTGCACCTTAAATAGCAAATCAAAACCTTATTATAAATGTGTGTGCAATTTAAGAGTTACAGTTTTTATCGGAACTTCTAGTATTAAAAACGTCCATAATTCCAAATAAGAATTTCAAATAATTCGAAAAAACTAAGATATTTATTTTTTAAAACAACAACGTTAGTTAACGTTAGATAAAACAAAATATTTCTACGGATATTTTCTGATCTATAAATACACTCAGAAGATTTTCAACATTCCAGACTCAGTCTACACAACATACTATTAATTAGTTTATTTTTAATTTTAATTTTTAAATTTATTTAATTTAAAATATTTTCTCACATTCCCCTTTTTTCATATTCATTTTCATTTTTACAAACTTTCGTGAGAGTAGTATATACCTTTATTCCTCTAGCACAAAAGCTTTGAAATTTAGGTGTGGTTTTTGATTATCATAATCGTCTTCTGTTTTGTAATCATCGATTCCGGCCACTTGTCTCTCTAATCCTTTTCTGCTAACTTTGTAACATTGATATTTGAAGTGTCCTTGCCTTTGGCAATGCACACATTGAAAATTCGGACATTCTCATCTGTAATGTCAAATATGCTTGCATAACCAGCATCTAAATAATTATGTTCTGGTTTTTATTCTCTCTCGTATGGATTTCTTCTTCTTTGATTGAATTCTCGTTGATCTGCTTTTCCGTCTTAGCACTATCTTGTAATCTGATTTTTGTAATATTGTTGGTTCATTAGTCTGTACTGCACATTTTGATGGTTCTTCTTTCGGTTTTCTGCATAATGTTTTTCATTAGCTTGATTATTCCTTTTCCAATAAGAATTCCGGGTAGTTTAGTTTTGAAGCAAGTTCCAGCAGTTAAAAGAGCAAGTCTGTCTTCATGAGTTTCATCAAAGTAGAATGTTATACGAAACAGCGTTAAGTGTGGTTTTATTGTATTACTTACAATAACGGCAAAAAATATTTGAAACAATAAAAGTACGTTTGTGTAACACCTTGTGCGATTCTTGATATGTTATTGAAGAAACATATGTTACAGCCTATTATGTGAGTGGTATTATTCAAAACTAGGCCAACAAAAAATTGTTTGTAGAATAAAATATAAAAAAAATGGTTTTTCTATACATCATTTTTAAGTTAAATGAATAAATGCAAATAAAAGAAAGTATAGCTTGCAGGGTATTTCGATTATGGTAAAAGTCCAACAAAAAATAATACAGTTGACGAACAATAAAAATCCCAAAGGTATATTTTAACATAAAGCGTCTTGGTACTTGTATAAACTTTGACCAATCTTCGACTTAAATAAACTTTCAGTAACTAATTTTAGATTTTAGATTGAATTAATTAATATCTGTAGGTACTTTGAGAAATGTACCTGATCATATTAATTTGTGTTTGTAGTTTCCGAATTTCGAATAATGCGATAATTGTCAAAAAAGTGAAATTGTCAGTAGTTACTCAAACAAAATTGAAATTGAAACTGTTATTCGATTTAATAATGCATTTGCAATTTAATTATAAAATCAATATATATCAAATGTGAATAATTGAGGCACTACATAGCTAATTTGTGAGAAATTCATAATGATTAAAATTAATTTCAAGTGTTTCAAAACCTCTGACTTATGTGACTATTTCCTAATTTCAAACAATGAGGGGCTTGAGGTAAACCAAATGTGTTTGAAGAATAAAGAGGTCCAATAATATGTACATTATTTAATAATTCTCAAAACTTTGTTGAAATAAAGTCTTCAGGTAGCTGTTTTTTAATGTCTTAGGTTATAAAGTTTTGAGAAATAGTACATTTGGATTCAGGAAGATGAAATCCCTGTATCGCTGCAATAAAAGGTCTTCGTCAACTTAAATGTGACTATTAACTAAATTTTATTCAAATTTAACTATTTTATATTTATTTTTCTGAATTTCTCTAGACAATGCGCAGCACGTTCATATTCATTTGCAGGTAACTTTATTTGTCAGTGCATAATATGTTGTAATCAGGTATGTTGTCTATATTAATCAGGGTTTCTCAACCTTTCAAACCACATGGAACCCGGGAATTTAGTGGTTATCGTATTTAACTAATCTGCCGAATTTTTATTCACATTCAAATCATTCTACCGTTCAATCACATCTTATCATTCAAACTATCATACAACATACTTCTATTTGAATTCCTTAGTGTATAGTTACGATCATCGTCTCTTTTACCAAAACATTACCAAGACATTCTTCTATGCTCAATAATATTACTTAGAACTTTGAATTTACTATGAACATACACTCGCGTGTGGAGATGACGAGAAGTCTCTGCAATATATTTTGGATTGCGTCCATTAGATGAAAACTTATACACTAGATCAGACTCTAAACTTAATGGGGTTTGAGATTTATTCCTAAACATATTTAATGATTTTAAAGACTTTGAATATATTGGAATTTATTAATGATTTCATAATGAAAAAATTAAAAACTTTAAAAAGTTCAGAAAATTAATTAACTAAAACATGAGATTTAAAAATGGATTAAAATTTCCATAGTTTTCATCAGTTGCAATTAAAAGCATTTTGTTTAGCCTATTTATATATTTTTATAAAGAGACAGCATTATCAGAATTTGAAAATTCAAAACGTTTTTATATATTAGGCTTTACAATAGAAAAATCTGTTTGTCATGAATTGATTTTTTTATGTATTTTTATTTATTATTACAATTATTATTATTATTATTATTATTATTATTATTATTATTATTATTATTATTATTATTATTATTTTTATTATTATTATTAATAATATTATGTTTCTTATTCTTATTCTTATTATTAATATTATGTTTATTGTTATTATTATTATGTTTAGCTATACCCTCATGAACTGAAACAATTGAGTGAAATTCAAAATCACGGGGAAAAATAAATTTTTCCATTAAATGGAAACGATTCTAGAATAAAGTTATTTTCTTATTGTTTTTTATTTTTCCTATTGTCTAAGAAATGTTATGGGATTTATTTTATATCGTAGGTGAAGAGGTTTGAAAAAAAATTTACCCTTTTTCGGGTAATGAGACAAAATTTCGGATAATGCGCATTTTTGAACGGAATCTTTTAAATGACCATATAGATTTAGTACAACTCTTCTTTTGACCAACATTGAAGGTGCTCTCTTCGATTTTTTGTAAGGTCGAATAAGCTGCAAATAGTTCAATATAAACTTGATGTGTCATGGTTTGTTTTTATAAATTTTAGGATCCTACCAGATTTCCTTATTAAATCAGTCATTTATAACTGAAAATCTGAGAGAATAACTATATTTTAATCAAACTTCTTAAATCAAGCTGACATATTTAGTTTTACTCTGAAAAATTGAATGTAAATTTAGAGGTGCTAACGTCATAGTAAACCAGAGCAATCAATTTAATTTATATATCAGTATTTGTAATGTTAGTTGCAATACATTTATCATTGATAATGTTAGAAGCAATTAAATCAAATCTTCTTCTAACATTCATTTATTAATTACGAAATACCAATTCAAAGGTTTCTTTTAGAATCTGAAAATTTAAACAAACTGAGGCGTGATAATTATTTATATTGATATAGTTATCTGTCACAAATATAATTACTTTAATTTAAAATACTTTTATATGATTTACTATAATATGATATTATTTAATATAAATTTTTGTATACAAATTTAACACAAATAGTTATTTCAAATAGCTGATCAAACTTAACATTTAATCTATATTATTTTTAAATAGAGTTTTAGAACTCCTTACAGATAACATCTATATTTCAAATCGAATAAAATTTATTAAATTCAACGTAAAGAAGTGTAAGCATAAGGAATTTACATACCGCATCAATCCACATATACATTCATTTAATCATGTATCTAATTGTTATTTATTTAGTTATTATTTATTTAATTAATTTAAGTAGGTTTTCACTCATTCTTATGTTTAAATGGCTTTATCCACTCAAAAAATTTTTGTCACTCGTTTTACATTATCAAGCTTTATTTCAGAACTCCATTCATGCATTTTTCACCTTTTTTATAAGGTTCATATTCACAAACATTTTTTCATTTATTTTCCAATTTTTGGGTTGTTTGTGAATTTTTTAATAATTTGTCTCCTTTAGAATGATATTTTCTTTCTATATTGAAAATCTACTTCTAAACTGCTTATAAAGTTAATCCATGTCAGGAATTATGGTTTGATGACTTTCGTAGTTTTAATCTTAAAAGTTTTTACTTGGAATTAGTATAAAGTGTAAATAAAGTGTCATGTAAAAAATAGATTGCCAGAAGTGCTTTCGTTGTTTCGCAGTAACAAACTTTATGTTTAAACATAGCGTGGGATTCATACGCACTCATTCATTTTTTCTACGCCAAATGTGTCAAATATGACTTATATTTATATAAAATTATATAAAATGTGTATTTATGACTTACTTTGAGTCAGCTACTACTTTTGAGACTTTTAATTAAAATGTATACTTCCAATCCCGGTCATAAATTCCGATCCAGGGATCCTGGGATTGACTTCCTCTGCTGAAAAAAATAATACAAAGTAAAAACTAACAAAAACTAGTATAACATTAATCTTTTTATTTAAATTATTAATAACATTCTTGATTAAGTTTGATTGTTGTTTGAAGTGCCATCTGAGGAAACAGAGCTCGCCTGGAACCTTATCACCCAAAGAACTTCGTAATTTATTAAAAAATAAACCTGCATAAGAAAAGGCTCTTTCTGACTGGATGCTGATTGATTTGATCGTTTTAAAATATTTTTATGCACGCCTCAAGTAATTTCCACGTGAGCCTCCATTTTCAAATAGAGTAATCTATTTTTGAAGTTTGGAGGCTAACGATTCACATCGATGTGGTATCACTTGTGGAAGTGACATTCCATCATTAATTGCTTTATTAATTTCTTCGGCTGTAGTTAACGGTTGCACAGAAATAATTTCCTCGTGAACAGAAAATTCATCTTGAAATCTTGTTATGGAAGTTGAATTCAATCTTTCAAGAAGATCTATGAGGCTCTTTGATCTTACTTCTTGTGTACATCAATAACTGACGGTTGTATAGCTTGTGCCAAACATAATTGTTGATGTACTGATAATAACTTTTGACATAACACTTGTTCCATCTGTCATAATAGAGATAACATCCTTATGCAAATTTAGTCCAAGTTCATTTAACTTTACCAATAATTCAATACAATTTTCTTTGTACCACTAATATGAACTACACTCAAGCTACAGAATTTTAATTTTTTAGGATGTACGTTTATATTCATGTATCGAGGATTCCGTAACGATGTTCATTCATCCAGTGACAGTGAAAAATCATTTTCCTAATTTTAGTTGAACAGCAATTCCAGCTTTAAAAGAATTTCTTATTTCAATAGAGTAGTCTAAAACAATTTTACAAATCTTGCTTGGTGACGAAGGCAGTTTTTCAAATCCAATGGCAGTTAAGGCTGCACGCAGATCCATCTAGTGCAGCTAAACGTAACAGAGTTGCAGGAAGAGATTTTTGTTTACGCTCCAAAACTGGAAAAAAATAGTTAATTTTGCAACTATTTTCTTATGAGGTTCACTTGATGTACTTGCGTCATCAGAGTTGTTCTTATTCTTGAGATGAATTTTGTGTATCGAAAATAAATGAGTTGTCGAGCCAACACCAATTTTTAAAACTTGTTTGCAATCTCTCACCTTACACATTGCAGTCTCACCTTTCTCATCGCGTAGGAAATGCATCTATACTGCTGAATTACTTCCTATCAAGTATTCTTTGTATACAGCCATTTTTATTTTAATAAAGGCCTAAATATAAAATAATATTAATTAACAATACCACATTCAACTAAAATCATTTTTTCAATATCTTACTTACAGCGTATACAATTTAAAAATATTATATTATTATTCGATTAATTTAAAAATAGTAAACAATACTTTAATATAAAACACTGTAAACATAAAATACTAATTCAAAAAATATTAAATTAATATTTTTACTTACTTGGCATACTTATCGACGATAATTCTCATTTAACGTTAAAAATTTATATATACAATATTTTGAAAGAGGATTAGAAATTCTAATCTTCTAATTTAGAATGCTCATAAATTATGAGTCATAATATTGATAAAACTTGGTAAATTATGTAAATCCCTGGATTCCTGTACAATAAAACCGGTATCTCGGAATTGCAAAAACCTCAATATCCCGGGATCCCGGTATTGGAAGCCCTAATGTAAATTATGTGTAACCTACACTACGCAAGAGGATTCCCCTATTTTAAAAGTCAATTTAATAATCATGAAAAAATCAATAAATTTAAATTTTTCTACATAAAGACTTAAAAATGTGAAGAAACTTTGATAATCGTAAAAAATCAAAATTTTTACTTACATAAAAATATTATTTTTAATGAATTTTAGAAACGTTTTTAGCATTGGAGGGTTTAGAAAGTGGACACACGATTTGGCGGGGTCTCTTTCATATACTTAATTACAAAATGATAAATGTTACAGTCATTAAAAAATAAAAACGATCAGAATACATTTAAATTTTTTTACACGATTTTGAAATAACACGATCCAAAAAAATAATGAATATATGTTTTACTATATTTTTACATGATTATTATAAACTCACCTTTTTTAACTTTCTTTTATTGTGGAACATCATTGTATAACAAAAGAGTTGTATGTGCGAAGAAAGAAGCATAGTATTACGAGAAAATCAGATAATATTGCAACAATCTACTTCAATCGTTAGTTTGACAAATAGAAAGAAAAGTTCAGATTTAAAGTATTCAAAAGAAGAAATATTTGTCACTTTTCTAAGGTATCAGCTGTTACAAAGAAAAAGGTTTGAAAATTCTTATTGCCGATAAATTATGATTTTAATACAAAGAAACCAGCTTTATTATTTTTTAGGTAGAGCGTTTTTATTGAAGTAACCGCAGAATAAAAGTAAATTTAAATTATATCAATATTATTTATGAACCTCGCAAATGCTGAAGAACGCTTTTGCCAGAATGAAACTGTTGTTGGCTAATTAATTAATTAATTTAAAAGTAACCAAATAGTTCTGGATTTAACTGCAGCATAAGCCTGCACCGTCAACAGACACCAAAACTTATCCAAAAAAAGAGAAAAGAAATGCCATGATTTAAAAATAAAATATTTTAAAGAAAAATAAATAATAACAAAAGAGCACCTCTCAAAAACAACAATATAAAAAAACGAATCCATAATAATAATTTACGTCAGGAAAGATACTTTAAGTTTCAACAAAAACAAAAAAATCTTTTATGTAAACAGAGAGAATTCTCAGTTAAATCACCTTAAAAATTCTTAGTTCAAGAAGAATTTCATAGTTGAGATCGACTATTGAAAGAATAAATAGAGCATACAGTAAATCGAGCTCAGAAAACGCATTTAATCAAATACAAGCATATATATACACATAACATATTGTTAAAATATTGTTTTGTCATTTATGCCAATAGATCCGTTCTTATAAATTGTACCATATATCTTTATATTAATGACAGAGCGCCGAACGTGGCTTGCTAGGACTGTTTATTCCGCTTATTAGGAATGCTACTGTTGCTTTAGCGAATAATTGATCGTTTAGGTCACAGTGCGCTGGACGAGAACATGGTCCAAGTGTCGGAACCCATTAGGACAAAACAAATAACTAGTTTTTTTTACTTGGATTGGTATAAAATTTAAAATCATTTATGGGAATCTGAACAGCTAAGAGAAAGTAGGATAATTAAAAACAGTTTTCTAATATAATGCCTGTTAAAAAATAATTCAGATGAAGGAGTAAGTAAATTGAACAAGCTTTTAACACCAATATGACTGGGTTTGCGTGGTTTTTTTATATAATAGCTACTACACCAGCTGTCACCGAGATAAATTACCTATAATATAAAAGAAAATCAATAAATTTATAGCATATAAACACACCAACTCACCTTGAGGTTGCTTGTAAAATCGTCAATGAGACAAACCCTAAACTATAGAGACACAAAAAGTGATAGAGAAATAAAATAACGCACATTAACTCAACCTATAATAAAACATGCATGCTAACATTTAACATGTAGCCATCCGAAGTTGAAAAAATCCCTATAATAAATAATTTTATAGACATTTTTGAGATCATTTTAGAAAGAAAAATGGCGGAAAAAAATTTTAATTTAAATTTTGAGGTTTTTGCTAGGAAATTTCGAGTAAATGAAGATGTATCTTCATAAGATTTACCCTTAAAACTAAAATTAATCTAATATTTCAGATATTTCTGTCGAAAAAAGCAAAACTAGAAATCCGAAAAAAAGCATAAATTTTTAAATTATATTGGTAAGTTTTAAAAAATAATCATAAACCAAATTATTTTGTGTACATAATCGATGATTTTTTACAAAATATGTATAAAAAATATAATTATTTAATGCACATAATAATTTTTATAAGTTCAAAAATAATTTAACTCACATTTTTTGAATAATAATATCCGAAAAAAAATACATATTTTTGGAGAATAGTTATTGTTACTAATTTTCCTAAATATTATTTATAATAATATATATGAAATAGTTGATCAAAGTTATATTTAAGACCTTGAATTATGATCATATTTCCTTATGAAATCATAATTGAACTCTTAAAATTTAACTTTAAATTATATAACAATATAAAAACAACTTACTTAGCAGCCATTTAAAAAATAGCTGAAATGCATTCACAAAAAATAAATTCCGCCAAGTTGATTTATGTATCAACTTGAATTATATCGGAATTTATCTCAGTGACAGCTGGTGTAATAAGTTAAATGTTTGTATATGGTTGGCTGAGATGAGCTTATGGTAGCACATAATAACGTAATTTCTGAGAAAGCATTGCACTAAAATGATCGTGCTTTTTCATCACCTAGATAAGACACCCATAAGATTCACCATAAGGCATGCAGAAAATTTTTGATTTTATCCAAAATTACCTTATGACGAATCCATGATTTTTTGTGAGGTATTGCCACCATCGTCCCCCTAGAAGAGAATTGTTAGTTTTGTTGCAACTTTTTCACAAGAATTTGATGAATGAAAGAATCAGAATATGTGCAAAAAACGATATAACGAAGTTTTTCACACTGGCTCACGCAGTTAAACTAATTAGAAAATCTTCTCAAAATCCTTTTAATTTAAAAAAATGCCAATTTTTCTCTCAATAAACATGGAACCACTTTTAACTCTGAATTGACACAAAACAAAAACACGTGTTATGGGATTAAAAAGAGCTCTGTTAATAAGAGTGCAATAAAATAAAGATATTTTGATGTTAAAGTTGTCTGTTGCATTTTGTGAAGCCTACATTATGTAACTTGATTAGTAAAAATTACCCTAGCATATGAGTATTGTTTTCTTATCTTGTTTGTTTTCTGATGTACAGTTGTGTATACAAAAATAAGAACGATTGTCTTATTTTGACTATTTTAGTTTCAAGAAAGCAACTTCTCGGGGGGTGGCGATCACCCCAATCACCCCCTGGATTCGTTCTTGCAACTACCAATATCATGCTACAGTCGTTAAAGTTTAAAGTGGCGAGGTCCATTGTGACTAACGAGATTTACTAGACTTTATAAAAACACCATAAAACAGGTGTCCACCTTAAATTTAGAAAATCTATCGATAATCCTTTATCATTAAGCACACAAAATACACTCAAGTGATCACTCCTATCTTTCCCACTAGTGTCTGATCACGCATTTTCTCAATTGCTACAAAACAGTATCTATTTAATGACCATCGAGATTCGAATCTTGAGATTATTCCGTTACACTGATACTCTATCAACAATCAAGACAGACAACACTTGAGCTAAGATAACAACCTATTGATAAACAATGATAATAAAATAAATAATATATATGCATGTGGATGAGTGTAGTGGTGACATGAGTGAATATATGATATAAACCAAGGGTCGGCAACCTATGGCACGCATGCCAGATTTGGCAAGTGGTGGAGTTGTTAGTGGCACTCTATACACCACTATAAAGTAGTCTAGGTAATAGCGAGTCTTATACTGCTAAAGGCAGTTTCATATATATTCTCTAATATTATTAATTAAAAATATATATTTGTATTGGTATTGAAATGGTATTTTTTTGATTTATTAAACACCAATTTTTAACACAACATCAAATAATATCACAAGCATGTATTACTGTGGGGCTTTCAACGAGAAGGTAAATTTATATATCCCATATATCACATAAATCACATCTTTGACATTCAGATATACATTACATAATCTTCATTCCTACAACTTCAACTTAAACACATACATACAATTTTTTTTATCATGAGCATTTAATTATTTTGGTTCACTTGTATTAAAATGTGTATATATCATATTGCACACCATTTGATCTCCTATAAATAATTCATCAGTGCACTTGTTATTTCGTGAGTAGTGTATAATGAGGACTATGCCCTTGTGGATATTTAGCTTTAAAAAAACAGAGACCGCCCTAAAATAAAATTTCCAGGGGATGGGGGATGTAAATTTTTTTAAAATTATTTATTTTAATGAATGATAAAAACTTTTTTTAATTATATTATTATTAATAAATTAACTTGTTTGTTTTAATGAAGTGAATTAAATAATTATTTAATATTTTATTTTATTATTATTAATAATAATTTTTTTTATTTATTTTTACAATTTAATTGTAAGTCTAAGAGTAATTTTTCATTGTAAAAAAGATTGATAAATCATTGATAAATTTTGAATTGTAAAAATAACAAATTCAATCCATAAAAATATTTTTATTGACAATAAAGATTAAATAAAAAAGATTTTAATAATTTTTATTTCAAATCAAAAATATCCGAGTAGTAAGCATTTCGACCAACAATATATGGATTGTTTGGTCACGTTTGAAATCGTGGCAACATGGACATTCATTTGAACACATCGGTCACCAGATCCCTGAACGTTGTCATAGTGAATCTCGAGAAGTTCTTCAATGTTAATCCTTGTCAAATGGTAAATTTTGATTGCGAGAAACTCTGGTGCGCAATAATCCAACGTATTTTTAATTCTTGGATAAAGTTCCTGAGTTTTTTTTATACATGTTAATAACGATAAAAATTTTTCAAAGTAAGATGTGAAAAAATAAATTAATGAAATTTTCAAAATAATAATAATAATAATAAATTCATCAACAATCAAAGAAAAAGTTAACTTACTTGGTATCAACTTTTGAATACTGATAACCCATACACACTAAAAAATCCATTGATTAATAACTGAACAACAATCACTAGGTACTGTATACAAATGACTGAGTACTGTACAACTTACTATAAAGATACTAGGCATTGAATAATTGAGTATCTTATTAATTAAAATTCCCTATTTAATCAATATTTACCCTTTGAACACCGATATTCAACCAACTTAACCCACTTAAAAATAAAATAAAATTTTCTCTCAATCATTTCCCCTTACAATACTTGGTTATTCACTTTAGACACACTCACAATATGTTATCAATAACTAGTTACTGAACAAATCAATATCAAAAATTGTTTACTGACCAAGAAATCTTTAAATAAAAGCACATAAAAATTTGAACAATCAAAAGAAGTACAATTTTAATTAAAAATTTTATTAACTTCTTCATTCTTTTATCGATCCTTGATGCCTCAAAATTGTTTGGTTGCTTAGTTAACTGGTTGATATCAAGAAACTATTAATCAAATTCATTGAAGCCCAATCAATTGTTGTATTTTCTCTGAATAAAAATTTATTGCTTTGTTTACAGTTTTGTATGTGATTTATTGAAATTATTTGGTAAAACTTAATAGTTTTGTTTAAAAACTTTGAAATTTTTCTATTATTTTTGTAATATTTTTAATTACATCCAACAATGAAAATTTACTAAAAGTTATTTTCAAAAATCAATGTCAACCTTTTCATTTATTTTCACAGGCCCTTAAATAAATTAATTGCAAACAGCTCGAAACAAAAATTACTTAAATTTATTTTTACAAATTTTCTATTCTTTTCACTCCAACTCATGTTGTTTACTGAATGATAAATTAATTAGTAAGTATAAGTGGTTGTAATTGATAGTAATTGATATTTCATCCCATCATTGAGAAATTTTACAGTCTAATTTATTATAAGCAATTCTCGATTCATTGAATATTTGTTAGCTTCAATTCATATTTTCTCACTTTAATGATTGCTTTCCTTTTTAATGAATATTTTCTCTCTTCAATTAATGTTTTCCTTATTCAATGAATGGTTTTCTCTCACTCCAATGAACAATTTCTCTCTTCGATGTATATTTTCTCAATTCAAATTATATTACCCTTGTAAGTTTTTAATATATCAATTGATATTTCATCTATTTAGTAGATATCTTTACCTATCCCACTTTTTTTAGTAATTTCAACGTTTTTAGTCACTTAATGTACTCTCTCACCAATATTACTTCTTCACTGAAAATTTTCTTTATAGAATATAATCTCTACTAATTAAAATTCCATTTGTTCACTTGTTATTCGCTTGTCATTTTCAATGAAAATTTAATTAAATTTTAATAAATTTAATTTAATAATAATAAAATAAAATAATAATAATATTAAATAAATAATTAATTAAATAATAATATTAAATAATTAAATGAAAATACAATAATAAATAATTATTTAATTCACTTCTCAAAACAAACCATTTAATTTAACAATAATATAATTAACAAATAAATAAATAAAACTATTGACTTGATTAAATCAAATAATTAAAGTAATTAAAATAAAAAAAAATTTTAAAAAATATATTCAGGATTTTTAATCGAGCAAATATATTTTAGGCGTTTTAGTCGACATGCGATTCGAGCCAATTTTATTTTATGGGTTTTTAAGTATGAAAAAATACTTAGGCTTTTTATTCGAGGAAATATATTTACGTTTTTTATCGAGTTTGAGCCAATTTTATTTGAAATACCCCTCACTATAGTACGACCAATCATAGGCGATTTAAGTCAATTTTTATTTATTAGGCTTTTTAATCGAGAAAAACACTTTTTTTATCATGGATTAAAAAAATTTTAAATTTGAAAATTTAAACAAAAAATGAAATTAAATAAAAATTCATTCCTTAAAACAAATAATTAAAAAAAGTTTTTAACCCCCCCTCCGCCGAAAAAAATTTTTCTGTGTTTATTTATTTGAAAGAAGTTTTGACGGGCATTCTAAAATTAATTTAAAAATTTCCTAGTATTTTAAAAAACGTTTTAATGTTAAAGTTTAAAATATTTTCTTGTTCAGTTTTTCCGTCATTAAATTAAATTTGATTAAATTGAACAATTATGTATCATAACTCTGAAATTAAAGTTATTTTTAAAATTTTATTATAAAATTTTAAAAATAATATATATAATGAAGCATCCTGTGACAAATATCGCCACCAGGGGTTTCCAGAGGTCCAAATTTAAGCAGGGCTATCCTGGTGTGTAATTTTGGATATCTGACAGCCCCTGTCCGCATTAATAATTGACATCTATATAGATAATTACTAAATATATTTGAAAAAAGTAACAAAATAGGAACCGGGGCATTTCATGTTGGAAACCGAATGTGAAATCAAATTGAATTTCTTCATGATTCATGAATTATAAAGTTAAGAATTAATTTTCAATACTGAGAACGTCTGTGGAAAGTATACGAAAATGTGAATCCTCAGTCATATACGGGCTAAGGTCTGTGGACGCGGTCGAGGGACAGGTTTTGACGTCGTCAATTAAAGGGAAGTTTAAAGCACTTCTAAAAAGAAGAGAATTCATGTCATTCGTCAAACAAAAAACCGAGTCATTCGTTTTCTGCAGTAAAGCACTTTTTGGTGATTTTTTCTTGATCAAATCCAACACCGAATCGGTTTTATAATACATCATTCGATTGGAAGACTGCGAACGAGGAGGATGCTTTGGTTTCATATCCATTGAGAATTTATGTCTTTCTTCGGCAGCTTTCCGAACCAGGTTTTGATTCTTTTCAATTAATAATTTTGTTGCCAGATCTGTAGTATTCGGATTCATTTCTGTTGGTGTTGACCAGGTTAATGGCTCCAGTGTATATGGATGACGGGGATAAATGTCTCTTAGATTACCGGGATAGGGATGAAAGTATTGCGGAATAGAATTAGAAACTTTCCAAACTTCTGAATGATTAATTATTGGTTCCTGAATTATTTATGCAATTTTTAATCTTTTTTTTGTAATAAAAATTAATTTTTACTTTAAGTTTTCTATCACTGACTTTGTCCATGTATTTCTTTAACCTTAACAAATAAATTTCTATAAAATTTAATTCTTATAATATCTAAAAATAAACTTGAAATAAATAATTTTTAAAAATATTTAATTTAAAAAAATTATGAAAAAATTAATGTCGGATGATTTGATTTAAAGTAGCTTTTAATCACCCGTAAAACATCATTTTTACATATAAAGTGTTTTGTGGTATTATTAAAAACATTATTATCAAAATGATTCGAAATTTAAATATATTATTCAAAATGTTTCATCTTTTGATCTAAGATTTTTAATAAAAATATTTAAATCAATATTTTAATATAATTTTAATATTACGTTTTTCATATAAAAAAGCTGCATTAACAAATAGAAAAACTACATTATAAAATAAACTATATTAAAATAACAACTATATTAATAAAATTTAAATAAATACAATGTTAGCCAATTTCCGCAATGTTTATTCATAAAATATGAAATATTTCGACCAATAAACGGCCCTGATCACTCATAACCAAAGGTAACTAGACTTTCGATTTCTCTTCTTCTCTGATATTTTCTTTTAAAAAAATAGATGCAAATAAAAACCTCTATTTTTACTAACTTATTCCATCAAAGAAAATCTCAAATAACACATATGAAATAACAAAATTTAAAAAAGTACAAAAATAACAGAATAAATGATGTTGGTAGCAGTTTGGGAATATTTTTTTAAAATTTTCCCAATGAAAACAGTGCCAACAACAAATTCCGAAGGTTCAACATTTTCAATGATGAATGCGAAATGTTCATAAAATTTTTTAAAAAAAGCGAACAATTCGGATACAAACGAGACTTCCATAAGTGGTAACTCATAACAAATATTTCATATAAAAGGCTATTCTTTGAGAGGTTGTGATGACTTCACCACGAAAGAAGGCTTTTCTATTAGAGAGACTAAAATATACAAATATTTTCCTGAAAATAATTTTTGATAAGGAACTTTAATGGCCAAAAAGTGAAAATAGAACAATGGAGCTCATTCGCGTTGAATAAGAAAAGAAAATGAATCCTAAGAAGTTATCAAGATATTAAAACTAGCCAAAATCGTAAACAAATTGCGGGATATTCTAAATAAATTCCAATTATTCAACAATGTATAATGGCATATTGCAAAAAAAATTAATATTAAATCCGATCATGAATTGCATTTGAAATGTGATGAATGAATAAGTTATGATAAATTGCTCAAAATATGAAAACAATATTTCTCTAACAATTTATAATGTGGTTTGAAAAATTTAGTTTCGCTTACGATTTTGAAATGACACTTACAAATTTCAACAGCAATCACGTCAGAAAATTGTATAATTTTAAATGTAATCAAATTAAATAAGATTTCTTCAATTTTTGTTTTCGATTATTTTTATATTTTCACCATTAATTGATTCATTTTCGATTTCTTTTAATTGTTAATAATTTAATATACAAAAAAAAATTTTTTTTGAACATAATTCTGAAAACAAAGTAAAATGGAATCTGTCGATAAGTGAGGATATTAAACACTAATACAATAACTTCCGGTTATAGTAAAACACCATCTGCCATGAAAAAAATTTACAATAACTGAATTTCACTAAAGCCGATTATGTATGCACTGAAGTTTTTTTTTAAAATTTTTATCTCAGGCAACTAATGTGTAGCTTCTAACTTCTATGGATTTTAAGTCATATTGGGATATAACAAGATTTAAAAAATCGGCCTAAGTTAAATTTTTTAAAAATGTATGTATTGATTTTACTCGATATCCTTTTTTCGGTCTTCTTCTTCTTTATCGATGAAAGGTTTCTTTTTCGAATTAACGGCCGTATTTTTATAGAGCCACTTATAAAATGCCTGAGAACCGTCAAATCTTTTATTGTCCGGAACACCTAAATTCTTTTCAAGTCTCTCCAATGTTTCTCGGATTTCGGATTTCTTCATTTCATATCTTTCATTGATAATCAAATTCTTATCGTGGTGCCAACTGTACGTTGCCAACAGTCTAGAAATTTAGCGGAAATAATCAACCCAAACTTTTCAACCGTCTGTATACTTTGCACATTTTTTGTGTCCCCACAATTTTGCCAAATCAATCGGACGATTAGATCTGTTGTCTTTTGATTGAAAGTCAGCACCTGCCTCAATCAATTGCTTCAGACAGAGAAAGTTCCCTTCATTGGCAGCTTGATGAATCGGAGTGAAACCATCTTCATTGGAACTGGAAAACATAATAAAATTAACAAATTTCTGTGAGAGATAAATCACAAAACGCACACAGATAAATTTGCTCCTTTATGAATGAGATAAAGAAGAGTTTGTAGACTACGTTTCCCAATTTTATTATTGATACAGAGATGAATTGGACGCCATCCATGTGTACTTGCTAAATCGATATTGACACCTAAATCTTCAATCAAAAATTTTATGCACTCAAATCTGCCATGAATGGACGCCAAATGTAAAGCAGATAATCCCTGGAATGAAGATTTTGTATATCTTATATTTACAGGCTATAAATCAACAAACATTTTCATCAAAATCAATATACGATGTTTTGTTACGTAAACTTTGTCTCAGCCACTCCAAATCACCGATAGATGCAGCCATAAATTCATCTTGAAAATTGGATTTCTTACTTTTCATTTGAATTCAATTTACTAGTTTCCATGAAAATAGAAATTTAAAACAAACATTAATTTTTGTCAAAAATCATCTTAAATTACACATTTAAATTTAGTGTATAAAATTTTATTGAAATGAGAAAAACAAATAAAATTTCTTTTAGTACTAAAACTAAATTTACAAAATTACTAATGATAAAAAATATTTATTTTTGTCTTGTTTTGATTAAAATTAAATTTAAATATAATGCTTTCGCCAATCCTTTATATTCGCCAAAACAGTGCACTCACTTGCGTTTCATAGTCGAGTATCATAAAATGTATTTGTCACCAAAACCCAATGGGGAGGGGAACTTCCGTACGGGAAGAATTTTTTTTAGAAATGTTGGGCTAAAACCATGATTTGTTTAAATGATTCGGAAATAACATGCAAACACAGCCATGCAGATTCAAAATGTAACCTATTAACATCAATTAAGCACCCTAAGAATAATAAGAATAAATTATCTATTTAATGTAAAAAATTGGAAAAGTTAGAATTAAATATCAAAAACAAATTCAAGGTCAAATTTTGTTTATATGCACCAAAAAGAACACGCAAGGTTAGGGTCATAAAATAAATATATATACCGATTCATTTTTACAGATTTTAATTGGTCTTTTTCGTGAAAATCAATTTTTCCTAGTGAAACCACTTTTGTAAAAACCACTTAGCGAGAAAGTACTTTTACGAACTTTATTTTGGAACGACGATTTCCAAGATACGAACTCAGGTATACTTATAAGTAAGTCTTTGCTTGGGCGTATTCCCTGCAGTGTTGCATGAATGAGAACAATTCCATATTTAATATACTGATTGAATCAATTACAATTTATGTCAGGATATTAGTTCTATTTTTTTGAAATTTCCCGGCCCACAGCCAAACAATCTACAAGTCATTAAATTAACAAAACTATCAAGCGATGTAACTGCTGTTTCTCCGCCTATAGCTTGTGCCCGTGAGGGTCTAGGTCGTGCGCATAGATGGACTTGAACTTCAAATCATCAGCTTCTATAGGAGTAGTGGGAAGATCGAGAACTAGTTTTTTGGCTAGATCTCTTTCACCCATCTCCAGAAAATTCGACCTAAAATCTACACTACTCATCGGCTAAACTTCCTACACTGAGTAGTCCAGTGGGCACTTATAAAATCTCAACATTTATATAAATTTCCTAAGATCAAATTAGAAGGAAAGGGAGGTGGGAATTCGAAATCACTGCAATTAAACTAAAAACTTATTAAAATGAACACCAGGATCAACTCTATGTAAAATGAATATGATAAACTAGAAACTTATTAAAATGAAAAGTGGGGTCAAAACCATATAAAAGGTACGCGATAAACTATAAACTTATAAAAATGGATATTAGGATCAAAGCTATATAAAATGAATACGATAAACTGTATATTTGATTTGAACCTACAATATAGTTTTTAAACGACGGTCAACTATTATAAAATTGGGATATTATCACTATTAATGACAAATTGTGAGCTATATGGTAACCAGAAATTAAAAGTAATTGATGTTAACGTACTTTAATGGGTCCATAGACTAGTAATCTAACAATGGTATCGATATTAAGGTACCAATAGTAATAAAAGTGTGACGTCCCACGGTCAACTCAACTAACCCCAATAACAATATCCAACATAAAAATGGGTCACGACAACATTGAAATTAGTAATATAGCTATCACCATCCTCAGTCTGTACCAAAATTCACCACATTATAAATAACATAAGAAAGTGATAATAATATTTGGAGACAAAACCCACACGCAAAAATCACAAAAGAATTATTATATCGTCAATCAATTGAGTAGTGCTCCATCGAAATACCAACTCCACGAAGCACCGCCGGACTCGATTAGTAGATCGTTATCAATGGGGAATCTTTGACCTGCCGCTCTGACATTCATCCACCGGTATAGAATTCATTCCGACCTTCCCAGACCTAAATTCACAGGACCACTAAAATTAATTAAGAATGAGAACCGAATTTATCGTACCAATAAATAACTACCTGACGTTACTACCACAGCTTACACGAATAACATCGACCAGGATATGTTTCCACTTGACACCAGATGCAAGAAGATCCAGAAATTATTATAAACTTGTCCACCTATTCATTGGAACTAGTAATCTCCCAATTAAAAACAGTACTACATCAACACCAAACCAGTTAACAAAACTTCCAGCTATCCCGCCAAGAAGCAACCTAAACAATCCCACGCACCAACATATACCCACCCCATCTCCAATCCCATTACATCCAACTACAAATCACCAAATACTGTATAACCAACCACCAATCCCAAATAGGAATCCCAGAATCTCCTCATCAAATGAACTCCTCCTGAACCCTTATAAACCTAATAATATTAATAATAATAATAATAATAATAATAATAATAATAATAATAATAATAATAATAATAATAATAATAATAATAATAATAATAATAATAATAATAATAATAATAATAATAATAATAATAATAATAATAATAATAATAATAATAATAATAATAATAATAATAATAATAATAATAATAATAATAATAATAATAATATAATAATAATAATAATAAAATAATAATAATAATAATAATAATAATAATAATAATAATAATAATAATAAATAATAATAATAATAATAATAATAATAATAATAATAATAATAATAATAATAATAATAATAATAATAATAATAATAATAATAATAATAATAATAATAATAATAATAATAATAATAATAATAATAATAATAATAATAATAATAATAATAATGGTCAACAGAATGACTATCATGCAAATCAAGGTCAACAGAATGACTACAGATCTAATAATAATGGTCAAAAGAATGACTATATTTAATTCCCACCTCTACCTAACAAAATTAGGAAAAATATAGATAAATGTTTCAAAGAAGCAGATAGGAAAGCCCCAAGAGCCCCATGCAATCACCACAATATTGCCCAGACCAAAACAATTAATAAAAGAGTCGACATCACGAACCAATTTAACATTGTTTTTAGTCCACCAAATCACAACCCTCCTACCTTAATAAGCACAGACAGAACAGATACCCCAATGGCCCCAGACCAAACAACCGAACTAAAGACAGCAGAAACAGCCCCCGATATAACCTTTAATAAAAGAGACAAACATATCTTTA
Organism: Schmidtea mediterranea; assembly: GCA_022537955.1. NCBI lineage: Eukaryota > Metazoa > Platyhelminthes > Tricladida > Dugesiidae > Schmidtea > Schmidtea mediterranea. The sequence goes on along the minus strand of CM039679.1, from coordinate 39,889,597 downwards.
AAGAAATAAATAGAATAATAGAGCATAAGACTAAACAAACGACAGATAACCTAACCTCAGAATTTCTAAAGCAAGTAGATGAACAACAAAAAATTATAATAGAAACCCAACAGATGATACGAGACCTAAATAGGAAACTAGACTACAGCAGCCCACAAAAAATTATGACCAATGATACAGAATTCACGACCTCACACTCTGAAAACCCAAATCCACCAACCACTCCCCAAATAACTGACCCACACTCCGAAAATTCCAAAAACATCTCCCAAATATACCCTGGCTTCAATGTAAATGACCTAGAATTCACACCAACGCCCGCCCAATTAAACCCGTGCTACGACATAGATGACGTACTATTCACTCCAACCCCAAACCAAGACATGAACTCTCCAATTAAGTGCCACCAACCTTCTCTTAATAACTCCATAGAGACACTATCTGAAGAAAACGATGATATAGACATCCACAAACAAAAAACACCAAAAAATAGAAATAGGATAGTTGACCTGGACGCCCAAGAGACCACACCTTTAGAAACCTACTCTCCCCTATCCTATACCATAGACTCCTCACAATCCCTCTTCTCGCAGCGTAAGGAAAAATTTACACAGTCAATAGTAATGCAATACCCTGAAATGTTTTCCGCCAACGAAGCACCTGACCTTAATGGCCACTTCGAGTTATATTTTGCCTTAGAACCCAATGTAGACAGACACGATGTAGCCAACCCCAACAACGTAATGACATCTCAACCACCAATTATATCCACTACCACAGTAGAACCTACCCCCTCCGATCCTATCAAAAATATACTCCTTTCTAATGAACAATTAATAACGCTCAACACCAGATCTCCATTCCTCCTTCGAAATAGAGACCCCATCTTCAAACTCGGAAGCGAAGGGTACCTTAAGTGCGTGGTAAGTAACTGCAAAACTGGCAGAAAAATAGGACCTTTAATGTTGGACAAACAACACAACCACATGCACTCTTATCACCAAAAATCCATTAAGCCGCCTGACACATTTGAATGCCTCATATGCAATCGAAATAAGATAAAACCAACCAATATTAGCCTTAAAAACATAGAAAATCACCTGACAGAAGTCCATAAAGGCAGAGAATTTCCCGGCACCAAAGAGCAGTATAACGATAAAAAGAAAATACTAACCTTTGACATGAATGAGGAGGGTACGCTTGTCTGTGCTTATTTGGGGAAGAAGGCGCAATGTGATATATACCTGACCTTTAACACTGACCTAAATGAAATTAATATACACATTATCTCTAAACATAAGAAAAAAACCTTTGACCATGAAAATAGTGTAAGATGCTACTGCGGCATGACAATAGACATTCATCACACTAACTCCCATTTTATCTCTCATAAGAATAATAACACCACCATAGAGATTGAAAATGACCCACCGACTCATATCCCAGCAACCAATGCTGACATTGGCGCCGACTGACTATCCCAACACCACATCTCGATCTTTATGCTTACCTTTGCTACTCTACCTTCAACAATCTTCATAGATAGCTTTATAGGTAAGGCATACATTAATAGGAATTTTGAAACCTTCTTCTCGGCCTTCCCTTTCCATAGATACCCTAACTGGAATGACCTTCTTTGGCCTATGAACCCTGATAAAAATCTATGGATTCTCTTCTATATAAATAAAACCTCTGGCATAGCAACAATTATCGACCCGACCTGCGAAAATAGCACCTTGAAACACCAAACAATGACCTCATCAATAGTATCTGTTCTGACCACCCTGCAAAACATCATCGAGAAAACCACAATTAAGGTCACTGAAGTACCATACCCTCAATGCCAGTTAATTAAAGACTCTAGCTTCTACATATGCCACTTTGCCTCATGTCTAGTTAAGAACACCCCCATAACATTACCCAACATAGGAATAATTAAAGAAAAATTAAATAATGTTATAATTAATATAATTAATAATAAAAAAGATGTCTCTGACATCACTAAGTATAGTACATTTATTAAAGACCTAATAATACAAACAAAAAATAATAACATAACGCCTGACGACAGCCTAAAAGAATTCTATAGAATCCATGAAGCGACTAATCCTAAGAAATATATGACCAAGCACGCAGCTCCGAATTTCCTAGTAAACAAGGACAAGAAGAAACTAGTATTCGAGCTACGGCAAGGCTTTGATCTTAGGCAAAAAGTCACTATAGGTAGGATACTTTACCCCATAAGCAATATAAGCACCACACCCCCACTTGACGACTTAATTAATAACTTCTCAAAAGAACCCAAACATATGACCAACATACTGCACAGAGAAACACCAATCCTATCCCCGGAATACTGATCACACACGAAGATCAATGCGGAAGAAATGGTGAAAAACTTCAGCCAACTGGACACCAGCTCCTCTCCAGGAAATGACAGAATCACATACGCTGACTGGAGAAAAATGGATCCAAACTTCGAATACCTGACGGAACTATTCAATCAGATCATCAGGAATGGACGAAGCCCAACGACTTGGAAGACCTTCAGAACCAAACTGATCATAAAACCGGGGAAGCAACATGCACCGCATGAAGTATCCTCTTGGAGACCTCTTGCCATCCTTGACACAACTTACAGATTCTTTGCCTCTATCATAAACAACAGGCTACTGTCCTGGATAGGGGTGAACAATTTGTTAAGTAGGAACCAGAAAGCAGTGGGTACTCCGGATGGGTGCGCTGAACACAACACAGTTATCTCTCTGGCAAAGGAATGGGCAATCAGGAATGGGTCGGATATAAACATCGTGTGGCTAGATCTCGCCGATGCTTTTGGAAGCATCCCCCATAATCTGATCTGGCATACTTTGTCGAGATTGAAACTGAATAACACAACAATAAACCTAATTAAGGAAATGTACACAGACTGTTTTTCAATATACGAATGCGAAAACAAAAAGACAAAACAGATTAGGGTGACCAATGGGGTCAAACAAAGGTGTCCCATGTCCATGACCCTTTTTAGTCTATCTATTGACTTCATTATCAAAAATATTCTGATTGACCACCCACTAATTATTAATAAACACAATATAAGCATAATGGCATACGCGGATGATATAGTATTAATATCCAAAACCAGAACCCAGATGAGAGAAATGATTAAAGATATTATTAAATACACCGACATGGCCACTTTAAAATTTAGACCAAGCAAGTGTGGATATTTCCAACTAAAACGCAATCACACTGAGACCTCACTTAAATTATATAATGAAAATATTCCGATCATAGGAGAAGATAACATATATAAATACTTAGGGGTAGACTTTGGCCAAAAGGGCAAGCATAATATAGATGACACCCTTGAGCTAGCCATTAAAGACACAGAAAAACTTTTCAACTCTGACCTACACCCAACTCAAAAAATCCAAGCCTATAAGACATACATTCACTCCCGACTAATATTCATTTTTAGAAACTGTCACATTAATCACATGATACTAGATAGTAATAGGAATAAGATAGTGCAACATAGGGAAAAACAAATGGGCTTTGATCAAAAAATAAAACGTAAAATTAAAGACACCCTACAAGACATTCATCAAAATATTAATAATAACTTTATCTATGCCAACATTAAAATGGGAGGGTTAGGAATAGTCCTTAGTATTGATGAATACTTCATACAAAGTATAGCCCACCTTATTAAAATATTAAACTCCACAGATAGGGGGATGAGAGATTTCATAATTAAGGAACTAATAAATATTACCCAAGGTAGATTCCCCAACCACATGTCAGATATCGGCCTATCACTTAAATGGTTAAATACGGAAATTAAAGGGGATAAATATGTGCACAAAACAATTTTTTTAAAATTCCATAAATCCATACGTAGGTTAAATGAAAAATTTAATATTATTATTAAAATCATTCTAGTAGAAGAGCGCTTTGAGCTAGAAATTAAGGGGAATAACTTTGCGACCACTGTAGATATAGATTCGCTTAAGGAGACCTCTAATATACTCCATGACCTCACTAGCGAGTGGTATGCTGAACAATAATGGTACCTAATGACTTGTCAAGGACACATAGCTAAGACTATAGGAAACGATAGGCAATCAGCATACCTTATCAAACATAATGTGCTTAATGACCAGCAGTTCTACTTTTTGATCAAAGCCCGTAATAATATGCTAAGTCTCAACTATAATACCCATAGAGTTAAGGAAAGCGCAAATACATTATGTAGACTTTGCAATAAGGAACCTGAAACACAGGCACATATTTTCAACCACTGTACCCAAACATGCAATGCTAGGAGAAATAAGCACAACAACGTGATGGAAAAAGCTAGTGAATACTTAATCTCTAAAGGGTTCCATGTAGACGTAGAAAAACAACCACCAGGTATCGAAACGCGACTACGACCAGACCTAATTATAAAATCAAAGAGAAATAAGCTAATCCACATCCTAGACATTAAGGTACCCTACGACCACCTTGTTAACTTTGAAAGCGCTAAGGAGGAAAATTATAAAAAATATAAAGACTTGTCGCCAGAAATAGATAAAGCTAATAACTGTCATACAACGGTAAGCGCACTAGTGGTAGGCACACTAGGGTCATGGGATTGCGGAAATAATAGTACCCTTGCTAAAATAGGATTAAATAGGACAGAGATCAAAAAATTAGCTAAAATCTGCATGACAACTGCAGTAATATCCAGTTACAGAATATACATGGATCATGTAACCAATAAGATAAATAATATAAGCACACAAAAATTGATGCCTCAAGCACTGAGTGCTTAGAAGCACCAAAAAATCTACTTAATGAAATATCATTCCTTTTTAATATTAACACTAACAATAATAATAATATCAATACTAATAATAATAATAATAATAATAATAATAATAATAATAATAATAATAATAATAATAATAATAATAATAATAATAATAATAATAATAATAATAATAGAAAAAGAGGGATGGTATTTCACTAGTAGATATAATAGAATAGTAAAATGTACCCACATGTACCTAGTGGCATAGCATGCTTATTAGTGCATCCTTAAAGATGAAGGAAGATAAAAAATGTCACTTGGGGTATGGCATACTTCCAAGTACATTAATAAAATATTAACAGTAATACAAAATAAGGTTGGGTTATTAATGACACTTGATGTCATTAATAACCCTGTGATACGAATATTATTAATTGATAAAAGTGAGGGTAGAAGCACTGGATGCTCGCTAGCCTACACTCTCCTACCCATAAAAAAGCAAACTATTGGGTACGATACCACGCAGCTCCCAATAGAGCACTGGCACTTAGATGCCATTGCCTATTATTTAGAAGACAATGGGATGATATTTAGCCAATATCATCACATCAGCAGACATAACCAATCAAAGGTATGTCTGTGAAGCATCGCTAAATGATGCTCAAAATTGGCTCTGAACCGGCATGGGCTGGAGGAGGGGATTGGCGGGAGTGCTGTCAGTTCGAACAAAGTGTTGTGATGGCGACAACTGATGATCCTCAAGGGGAACACAGTAACATCATTAAATAGTAGAAACACAAAAAACCAGCTGAAACACTCACGTTTCAGCTTATCCGAAAGGATTGTGCCTACTCTTTGGAGAGGCTGGTAAAACCAAGCTTGGCTCACTCCATGGAAAAAGCATGAAAAAATTTAACACATTGACATTCAATAGCTCCGGGCAGAAAGCCGGATCTGATAAGTTATTTAATATTAAACCACAATTATCCTATTTTTTAGAAAACACAAATGTAAATCACTTTACGAACATTCGAACTGATGCCCCTGCTGGACATCTCCCTGGATCCATTGACGATTATGGCAATAAAATATTTGAAAATAGCCTTTCAGAACTACGCCTTTTAACAATTGAGAATAATGCTGATCCTTACCTTATTGAACTCTATTACATGATTTATGTTTTCCTAAATGGTTCTATGGAAATTCCAATAGACGATGCTGTCAGATTTTGGAACAAAATTAAAATAACCGATACATTAAGCTTTTACCCATCCGAACAAATTGACCAACTCCTAATAAAGCCCTTCAAACTGGAAAGCCTGCAATCAAAGATCCTTTATGCCTTGAATATTTTCAGGAACTTGATTGCAGAAGTGGTAACATTTGATATATTGTTAAACTATAAATATTTAAATTTCTTTTGCAACAAACTCTATTTTAATATTACTAAAAACTTTAAATTAATAAAATCAAATAAAAATATATCAAATAATCCCATTCTTCCCTCGAATTTTTTAGGAAATCATAATAACAAAACTATCCAAAATATTTCTCAAAAAGACCTTGAAAATATAACACAACATGCACAAACAATAATAACACAACAAGCACAGCTCATTACTTATAAAAAAGTACTCATTAAAAATTTTAAAATTAAAAACATTAAAAATAATTTGAGTTCATTGACTAAGTACACAGACAACTTTTTTAACGAATTAAACATTCAATTATGAAATATTAAACATGTTTTGAATAATGAAACTTACTTTATAAAATTTTTAATTGATTATTTTTACATATTTTATTTAAAATTAAAAATACTTTTCAACAAAAATTTTCAAAATACTAACACACATTACCAAAATAACATACCATTACTTTATGAAATAGGAAAGTTAACCAATAATTATTTTTTAAAAACTGAAAACTACTTTATAAAAATTAATAAAGATTTTAAACGGGATATTGATTTATTTTTAAATGATTTCTATTTTATTATTAAACTTAAAGTAAAATATTTGTTGTTTAAATATTCCAAATTTAGTAGTTTAAATCCATGGAAAAAGCATGAAAAAATGTACGAAAAAAATAGTGTACGCAGCTCGTCAGCCTCCGGCCGACTCGCTGACCTTCGACAAACCAAAACAGCTGTTGTTAGTGAAACTTCCACCTTTATTAATAAACCACAGACACCGAATAACATCACCACAAAGCTTGATGCTCCTGATGACTCTAAAACTGTACAACTGCCGATAACTTATTCAACTAACTATATAAAACTAACACTACTAACCTTAGTATTAACTCAACAAATACCTGCACAAACTACATTCTTTACAAACCATATCCCTTTGATAACAACTTTGTTCCAACTCATTACAAAATCGAAAGCAATCTTTACAATCATAGTAATATTGACTCCTTATCTATTGATACACAAAACAATCCAAAACATACCAATTACTTTCATAACTTTCTTAATATAGCATACAAAAAATCAGCTTGCAAATTTACTTACAAACACTACATTAGACACGATCCAGATCACAACATATTCACAGAACCATACATTAGAAAACGTCCCCTAGTACGCGATTACGGAACTATGGAAATGATTAGCTATTATACAGATGACTCTCCATTTCAGTCTGACGACAGTGACAGTGATAACAGCGAGGATGACGATAGCGATAATGGTAATAGTGAGGAAAGCGATAATTTCTCTACAGCCGAAGATTTTATACACAGAATACTATGATGAATCCACAACACATTACTCAGAAATCCAATTCAAAACATATCAAAAATACCGAAGGCCCGATCCTACACTGATTAATGATGCTTACCAAGATAACAGCGAAAAAACAAATAAAGCACTTATTCAAATATACAAATCCTTAGATAACATCTTAGCTAAGGCTGAAGGAATGGTGAAGGAATACTGCCTAATATCAAATAATGATGAACTGACAATCCAATCATAAATATTACCGAAATGCTATATGAATATTACCTAAATTTACCCAATCCAATTTTGATTATGCTTGATCGTGATAAATGTGGACTTCCAGTACAATATCTAAAACCCGACTACAGATCCCAAAATTTTTATAAACAAAACTGATTATTGAACTAGAGATGGTAGATGATGTAGTGCTTGCCTGGTTATCTCAACCGGACAGATGAGGAGAATTTAAGAATAAAATCCAAAAAGAAACTTGATTGAGTCTGACCTACTAATGGTCAGGCTAGTCCCCTTAAAAGGACACACAGACTCTTCGGAGTCTGTTTTCATGAAATAAAATTTATTTAGATAACTAATATTGATCACTGGAAATTGGTAAGAATAGCTATCGGGAACTAGAGCGCCTGCCGACGGCTACATCAAGAATTAAAGACGAATGGAAGTCAATAGAGAATGGATTGGGACGAGTTCATGATGGTCCAGTTACTTCGCTAAAGACAAACCAAGCGTTCATGGAGATTGTACGGAAGAAATGTGCTGAATAAACGTTAAATTTTGTTTTTCGATGGAAAAGTAACAACTATAAAATCTAAGCTAAAACTACAAATGCTATAGAGCGATAATAAAAATTAACCAACCGAAAGGGCATAATTGATCCAACGAAAATTCAACAGATGATGATTTGCACCATTAATCAAGTGGAATAAATAGACAATTTAACAAATCATGAAAAAGGGAAATTACATAAAAAATAATAAATCAAAAAATAAAATCAGGAAAAGTTAATTATATTAATGCCCTAATAAATAAATCAATTATATTTAATGGGGGTATAACCCATGGTCAACGCCATAAACTTATATATACAGTCACAAATTCAGTAATTTGACAATTATGCCAACACTATCTAAAAAATACTAACCGCTCACAGACAACAGACGTGAGGAAAGGGGACTGCTTGGAGATCGGTTGCAGAAAAACCAATCGATTAGTAAAGAAAGGCTAGAATGTAATCTCGCCGAACTTAACCGAGATACATAACTTCCGTTACATGCCCATGTATTTCTTGAGTTTGTTATTATTTGTATCTATTTACATGCCTAATGACTAACGACGATAGTAGGTAGTGGACGTATTAACGACAGACATAGGACAATTTGCTATCTATTAATCTAATATTCGTACAATGATTTTGATTGCTAGGGTTATTTAGATCGCAGAGATCCGCACTGCGGATAGATAGACGATTCGCGGATCACCCTGCAAGTACCTGCTCGTTCAGCTTCAAAATATCGACAAGCTTTATGGGGCCATGGTACTCGCTGGACACGTACGGAGAAATCAGTTGACCCCGTCGACCGGATGATCGATACAATGATGTGGAGCTGCCCAGTGTAGCTATCAAGAGGGAACCGGGCAGGAAACCGGCACGAGAAGTCCGCCAACGAGAAGAAGTACCATTCGAGAGCGAACATAGCCCGGCGGCAATTAGCCCGCCTGAACACTAACATCACAAGCGGTCTAATCCCAAGTACAGGCGGCTTCGCTCCGGAGTACGGAGTTTCATACAGCCAACGCTTCGGAACCGGCTAGGACAACGGCAGCCAGTAGATCACGCACATACCCGACGACACTCACAATAGAAACTTACGGGCCATCTACACCGAAACAATCCGTCCGAGGATCGACGATGAACCAAGAAGCAAGGCTTGAGTTGTAGTACCTGAATTTATAATAAATGTTTTTAAAGTGTTTATTTTCGTCTTATTTTGATAAGGTACAGTTATATTAATCCAAGAACAACGTTGCTAAATAATGATGATGACGCAAACAATATTTCTAAATGATAAATACGATTGAATAATATAATTCTTAAGATACAAAGTGAGGTGCACTGTCGCCATTTGAGAGGTTAATAGAGGGACTCTAAGTTATAGGTAAATAGTACAAAGAATTACATAGAATTACAAAAGGTTATAGAGAATTTAATGAACCTAAGACATTTTATAAAAAATATCTAAATCACTTGTGGATAAGTTTAATCAACCATTACGACTACAGCTAATAACGATACTACTTTATCGGATTAACTAATCAAATTTCTTTCAGTTTAGGAATAGAATCAGCACGAACCTTCAGTCAGGAATTGAGAATCATGCGGCGGTAGAACTCGGATTTACACCGGCAACTTTTACAACTATGTCGGGAAATCCAAGAAATTAAAGCCTCTTGAATCAAGCCGGACCAAGCAAAACAGTTATATCAACGTTTTACCGCAGCTCAACAAGGTTGGAAGGAGAGCCGTGACGTATCCATTAGTCTTCGCCCCGGCACAGGTAGCGTATCGGGAACAGAACCGACCAGAGGCAGCCAGTAAACGGAATCTATCCAATGCTAGGCCAAGTATGGTTGAGCGAAAGCGCCGACGACTCCAGCAATCTGATAAAGCCAAATAGCAAAATTAATTTGGTCGATTATTTTTGTGTTATACCAATAAATATTTCACTCAATTCTTGTGATTATAAGTAGCTCCAATAAATATTTAACTCAATCCTTTTGAATTACAAATATATCTAAGTTTAACTAATCTCCAATAAAGACCATGGCCACTGAGAAGTAGTTTTAAGACGAGCACAGTCCTTTTAACTGCAGTTCGTTGGACCCAACGTGAGACTGAGCCTTAGCAGTCTTAGAAGTAAGACTCAACTTTGGCGGCTTCATAACCATTGGTTACATTACCAACGTTGCCTAGCAACGGGTAACCATTGGGTGTGGTTGAAGGTTGCATATATGGATACCAAGGTCATCGACCACCAACCCACCAGAAATTTCAATTGAAAATAGCTTTTTGTTGGGCCAGAACGTAAACGGCCTTGAAGAATGTTTAAATGGATCAGAAACACACATGCAAAAATAACATGCAATTTAAATAAACCTGGAAACACCAATTAAACCATATAAAATATGAGAAAATAAGAGAATTAAAAATAAAATAATAAACATAAAAATAAATCAAAATAATAACAAAATGCACCAAGATTCGCACGATACCTACACAAATACAACAAGAAAACACAACAAATTCGACCAAACTGGAAAAATTAATAAAAGTTCATTAAAGTGAAATTTAAATTAAAAAATTTGAATTAGTAATAATTCAATAAAAATTCTAAATAAAAAATTATAAAAATAAATCAAAAAATATTAAAATTAAAGAATAGAATTTGCTAGAAAATAACAAGGTCGAATTTTGTTTTACTACATCAAATTTCACACACCGGAAAATTACGTATATATACTGATCCATTTTCACATTTAACTTAACCGTTTTTCGAAACAAACCATTTTTGAAAAAAACCATTTTGAAATTGTCTAAAAACCATTTTTTAAACCATATTTTCAAATCTTGAAAAAGTTATTTTTTAGACTACTTTGGAAACCTTTTTTAGGTGAGAAATATTTATGGTGGAACCCTCTTTCCACATCACGTCCCTGCATCTCAATGGAGCTCTGCTCGGCGTCGGCGTGGGGAGAGCGGTATTTATGTTATTTTATGCTAATTTTTACAAATTTTGGAATGGTGAAAAGGGGTAATTATGTTATTGTCATTTATAATTAATAAATATTATTTACATAAATTATTTTATATGTTGTTATAAATTGAAATGTCGAAATTTTTCAGGCCTACAGCCGACACATAACGCAAGATAGTAAAATCTACACAGTACAGATGCATGTAAGTGCGTGGAAAATCGCCAATGATATGTACCCGTGAGGACTCAGCGTGCGCAACGCAGCGGTCGTAACGTCAATATTCATCCCTATAGCTGAATCGAGGAATAAGGAAGAAGTCTCTGGCTGCTTCCTCGTTTCTCGGTCCTGTAAAATCGACCAAAATCATATTACACACGGCTTAAAATCATTACACCGAGTAGTCCAGTGGGCACTCAATAAATATAAAGTAAACACAGATGCGCCTAGGATCTACTAAAGGGAAAGGGAACGGGGATAAATTAAACTGAAGTCGTTGATATAGTTAACCTGAATGAATAACTTGAATTTATTGGTGTACTAAATTGAATTTATATTTCGAAATAAAACTATAAAAATCATTAAATTAACACCTCAGTAACGTGATCGAATTATATTGTTGATTAAGATAATTTGATTTCAAATACATCATTGATTAAATTGAATTAAGTCGTTATTGGGTAAGAATAGGTAAACTATCAATTAAATTACTACAATTCGTGGTTATAAAATTGAAATAAGTTCTCCTTAATTAAATGAAAATAATTTGTTATTGAGAAAAGGAATCAACGGACCGTTAAATAACCCTAATTAGTTCAATGATTGACAATAGATTAAGTACAGCAAAGGTAGAAACTTCGTAGCTAAAGGTCAAATAAATCCTTGAGGAAAGGAAAGTAAAGCTTCGACCCATTGAGTAAATCATTTACCTAATTTTTATTAAACTACTGTAGCCCATTACCTAGAGTAATTTGTGAATTTTAAGGCAAAAATCATCAATCCGAGTGAAAAGGTCAATATATAATCCTTGAGTTCAGCTAAAGCTACTATTGATAAAAAACTCGCAGTAATTCGTCCATAGAATGAACCCTTAATTTGGATTAAACAATTCCTCGAGCAAGAGAAGTAGACTCTATTGGTTAGAGACAAAAGTTTTCGTAATTAATGTAAGCTCATAGGCCAAATAAGAAGCGATTATAGTTAGGAATCGAGTAGGTGGTTGCTAAAATAGATTAATCGACACAATCAAACCAAATAAAATAGAGAAACAATCAGAAATTATATTGATGATACATAAAGTGAATAGTCGTAAAATAACGTTAACATTTTATCAGCTGAAAGTAAGGCTTACCGACGGTAAAGAAATAAATTCCACAACGTGGTTTGGTCATCCCGTAAAATACTGAATAACAATCCAATAGGATAAGAGCCACATATATCCGATAGCATCCATCATGACATCTGCGATAGTATCTAGTAATTCTCTCCTTAAACACATTGATAGATTTAAACAGCTAAAATGTTAACTTACTAAAGCAATTCAACCCAATTGTGAAATCGAATCCGGTGAATTCAGTTAAGATCAAATCGATACATCCTGTAGTTAAAATCTCAATAAGCTAAACACCGGATACAGGCTGACTGAATTCGACTATTGCCGCAAATCGATACATCCTGTTGTTAAAATCTCAATAAGCCCAACACCGGATATGGATTACCTGAATTGACCGTCGCCGTTCGTATGAAAATATTGAATCACCAAGTCGACATTACAAGATTCATTTATCGATTCGACGTAACGTAGATAAATAAACACCCGTATCCTTACAATAGTCCTAACCGATTGCAATATATCCGTGTAAATTAAACCTGCCATTAATAGGTCTTTCCAAAACTGAACTTCTAAGCAAAATAAGCTACCTAATAAATTCACAGACAAATGCCTGTTTCATTTCAACTGCAAAATATAGAAGAATTTAAAGGTAATACGACCTAGCCCTTGATACACTATCCCATCTAAGATTATTAAAATTAAGCGGACAATTAACAAACTGATCTTTACTCCTCGCACGCGAGTATCCGACCCTGATGATTTATTTTTGAACAGGACATGCCGATCGAACGAACCATTGATCAAACAGCCGACGAACAGAGGTCGCCACAAAGGGCAAAAGTTTTCGGAAAAATTCAGCGACCGTGGCCGTATCCCGCCACTGGGAGGGCGCTAGGTCCAAATAACGACTCTGATGGACTCAATAGACCACAGTACCCAGCTGCCGAGATATATTCCAACGCACAGGACCTCCTCACCCAATGGGAGCGGGTGCAGGAGCGGGTGGACTTGCAAGTAGTCAAGACAAGGATATATCTCGCAAACGTGATGGATGACGTCCTTGCCTGGCGGATCGCCGTCGCCTACCCACCTCGCCCAGTTCGAGACACCAGGCAACCGTATACTGTGGAAGCCCTCAAGCGAGGCCTAGAGAGGTATTGCCCAGACAAATGAAATAACAGGGACTGATTAAAATAATTAGAAATTGGTGTTTTCTTCTCATGTAACTGGAATTAATTCGTGTTTTGTTTAATGAAATCAATGATTTACTTAACCTGACCAATCATGAATTGAAATGATCTATTTAATTACAGTGATGTCCTCCCTAAGAACCCTACAGACCGAATTGGACCACGCAAGACAAGCAAAGGAGGAATTACTTGCCCAAGTTATTCAACTGAACCGCGAAATCCAACAAATTAAAGCAACCTGGAAGGAACCGGAGAAAGTAAAGACCTTGTACCACCGCCTGACCGCAGCACAGAAGGGCTGGACAGAGGAGCGGCAGCTAAATCAGAGCCTGCGTACGCAAATACGAGGGCTAGAAGTCGCGCTAGCAGTTTGTCGGGAGGGGGAAGCGGTAACGTACCCGCTCGTGTTCGCCCCGGCCCAGATGATGCCGAAAAACCCTCAACTAACAGATCAGCCTACTAATCAGCCCATAAATCGTCGACCAGGACGTAAAGAGCGTGCTCGGCGCAGAGCAGCCAACCCACCTCATTAACTCACATTGAATCCCTACATGTGTTGATTTCAATAAACTCGTGGTAGTTAGATCATTTCTCATAATAAGTATGCACAGGTGTTAATCGGAACACTTACAACCATCTCTCCACCTTCAATCATGAACACTACTACGCATGGGACAGAGCTAAGCGAGCACAAGTCTTCTATCGACAGCTCGTGAACCCGAGGATTGTCCGAGCAATTATAGTATTAGCAATAACACTCACTTTTTGCGGGCAAACCACCACTTGAACACATTACCAACGTTGCCTAGCAACGGGTGCCAAGTGGCGATCAGCATCATTTTTGTATGGCGTTACGGGGCAACCACCGGTCAGTTCAAACAAATAATGAAACCCTGTAACCCACCATTTTTATTGAACGGTTTTAAAAATATACTGTTTAAAATAAGTTAACTGCAGTAATCTACTATTTTATTTTTAATCCTATGTGGTTAGCATTCGCAAATAATCACATTAAAAGGGTGCATCAATCTTTTCCCTCTTTAACTTCAAAAATCGCTGTTTTAAATACAAAAGGAAAGGTATAAAACTCTGCGGTTAGTTAACAAATCAAAATTTTGTGATGACAATAAATTATTGGTAAATATAACTTAAAACTTCATACGCAAGGTCCTCTATAACTATTTTTATTCGAAGGATTTACTGACAATTGTATGGAAAGGATTAACGGTTTTTATTTTCATATAACCTAATCGTATTGTTATTTGGTTTATGCATGTGATAACAGAATAATTTTTTTTATAAATATAATTCAGATATTTTCGTTTAAATAAACTTCCATGATAAATTGTAAGTTTAATTTAATATTTATTTTTTATTTTGTATTTTTATCTTCGTGTTTCCATTTACAATTTTAGATTTAAACAACAACAATTTTAACAATTAAAAAAATAAGAGTTTGTTACACATAGCCCCATGGAAAAGTGCGGAGCATCCGGAAACCACTCTTGAACGAAAAGACATTGTATTTACATACATGCTTATATATACAATTTGCGACAGTGTTTAAAAAAGGAAAGAAAGGTAAGGTTTTTAGGAAGTGATTTCATATGTAACTGGAGTGTAGTAGTATTCTTTTGGTTGTCCGATGGTTCTTTTACGTACCCAATATGCGAAAGATGTCTTTGATCTTGTATTTGGTGAAGGTCTGTCCTATTGAAGGTTTTTCAAAATAGTGGTTATTTTGGATTGTTGTATATTTGGTTTATTGTTTCATTGAGTGTGTTTGGTTCGAATGTTTGTTTGTTGTTGTTTGTTGTCTGGTTTGGCTTTGAATTGAAAATATTTTCCTAATTATAAGTATCATTTGGAATTTACTCTGGAATATTCATTTCATTGTGAATAGAAAAATTGTTTTGATCTGTGTAGAATTCATTTGAGATTTCTTTTGTACTTTTATCATCTGAACTGAGTTGAGCATGATGAATTTTGTCATTTTGTGAGCTTTGGCTGTCGATGAATCCTAATGCCAGCTTTAGACGTGCCAGGCTTATTGTTTGATTTTACCCATCGATGATGACGTGTACTTGATTATCAGTGATCTTTAAAAGTTTGTGTGGGCCTAGGTGTCTTGGTTTTTAACCGGAATCAAATGTGATTCTAATCCAAAAATGAGTTTCTTTTTCAAAAGCTCGTGGAATGTAATTGATAGTGATGGGTTTCTCATGGTTATGGCGTGTACCAAGGGTTTGTGGTCAGTGAATATGGTGGCGTTTCTTCCCTCCAAGATATGACAAAAATGTTTGATGGAGAGGTAAACTGTTAAAAACTCTCGGTCAAAAGTGGAGTATTTCTGTTGTACCACATTGAGCCTTTGTGAATGGAATTCCAATGGTTCTGGTATTCCTTGATTGACTTGGTGCAGAACAGCTTGATTGCAATGTTTGATGCGTCAGTTTTTAAAGTGATTGGAAGGTTTGGTTTTATGTATACTAGTGTTTGTATTTTTAATAGATCGATCAAATGATTGTAAAGCTTCGTTGGTCCATTTAACTGCTTCATTCGTTTTTCCATTTAACAGGTTTGTCATTGGCTCTAAAATTTCCGATATCTTAGGTATGAATTTGTGACAGTAATTTATTGGGCCTAAGAAGCTTCTGGGCTTGGTCACTGTTTTCGGTGGTTCGAAGTTTTTGATGCAATTTAATCTTTCTTGAAAAGGTCGAATTCCATTGCTTGCAATGACATGTCCTAGAAAACGTGCTTCGTCTTGAAAGAACGAACATTCTTTGTTGTTCAGTTATATGTTGTTAGAATGTAATACCTGAAAGACCAATATAAATTTTTTTATGTTCAGTGACATTTTTGGAACTTATTAAGATATCGTCTACATAGGCGACAACAAAATTGGATTCTCCAAGTATGTTGTCAGTATGTCTCTGGAAGGTTTAAGCCGCATTTCTAAGTCAGAAAGGCATGTAAACATATTCATATTATCATAAAGGTGTATTTACTGCTGTTTTGCAGACAATTGAGGGATTTATTGGGATTTGCTAATAAGCTTTTTGTAAATCAATCGTTGAAAGGATTTTGGCGTTCGGTAAACGGCGTAAAAATTCATTTATTGATGACACTGAGTATGAATCATGGATGGTAATATTGTTGAGTCTCCTATAATCTCCGTCTTTCTTGAATATCAGGTGTATTGATGATGCCCACGGTGATTGAGACTTTCTGATAATACCATTCTCATCGAGTTCTTCAAATCCTTTCCAAACGAATTTCAGTTTCTCAATTGTTAGTGACGTATTTTTTCGCGGAGTGGTAGCGTTGGAATTGTGACGATTGAATGTCGATAAACTCCCGTATTATTATCGGGATTGCTAGTCTTTATTTTAGTATATTTAAAACGTTCTTGCAGATCTTGCACGTATAGGTGTAAGATTGTTTTTGACAATTTCATTTTAGTTTCACTTGAATTATCTTTTGTTATTGTTTTAACAGTTTTGGTTTTGATAGGTTTATAGTATGATTTGAAAATTTTGCGGTTCTTACAATCAACTAGTAAGTTGTGTGTTGATAAAAAAAAGTCAGAGTCTAGAATTGGACAGGTGACATTTGCTATATGGAATGTTCATTCAAACATGTCAGGTATATCATCTATGCGGAATATGATATGTTTGATTTTAGCAGTATGTACTGGTGAACCGTTTGTTGCACTTAACTGAATTTTATTATGTTTCTCAAGGGTGAAACTAGGTGTCAGTAAAGAAACACTTGAACCATTATCAATGAGGAATTTTAAGCCTTTTGGAGTTGAAAAGGAATTGACAAACGCAGGAGAGGAAACGAAAAGTAAAAATGAAGAAGAAAAAGAAGAAATTAGATTGCCATCAACTTCTGTCGTTTGAAGCGAAGGCACAAATGTTTTTTTGTTGTTCACCTACTCCTTTGGAAATCGCGCTGACTATTGGGTTACTAGTTTGGGTTATGTCAGCGATTCTGTCGGTTACGTTTACAAGTTCTTTAACTTTGGCGGATGGTAATGATGCTAAGACGGTTTGAGTAGCGACTGGGAGAGCTGGTAAAAAGAAACGTTTTAAAACGTTTTTATCTGCTGTAATTCCTTTCTGTAGGGTTCTAAGATCGTAGATCGCTTTATTTAGAAAGGTGAAGGGTTTCTGATTACGTATGTTTAAATGTTTAAAATAACGGTGAAACACGTTTGACTGAGACTAAGAATAATGTTGTAGGACTGAGGTTTTGAGGATAGTGCGTGGAGTTAAATGTGAGGCAGCCAAAACTATTGCATCAATTATAGGTGAAAGGATTTCGTGGGGTAGGTTTAGAGGTAGTTAATTATGTTGTTGTTTTTGAGTAATTATGTTTAGCTTTCAAAATAGCTTTCAATAATTACAAACCAAGCCGCTGGAGACCCTTGTTTATTGAGGAAAAATGACATGGCTTAGTAATTTGGCATGGTGTGTTTGATGAATCGTTGTCCCGTTCTCTTCGTCATTATTGTTGGCGCCTCCTTTTATAAATAAATAAACGTTTAGAAAAAAGTTCCAATTTGTAAAATTCATTCGATTGTCTATATTTGCTGGTGGTGGAGTATTGTTATTTGCAAAATTGTCTGAGACGGAATTTGTTTTTGTTCAGTCATTGGGGCGGATGTTGTCAAGGACTTTAAGTTTCTTAAAACCAGTCTATATCAGTTGTTGTTAATCGGTCTATTTACATTTTGATTTTTATAAATTAAAGATTGACCTGTATTTTGCTTAGTAGAATGATTAGGAGGTCTATGTTGGCTAATAATACTGGCTTGCGACGGGATTAACATCTAAACATTAGTATTTACAGCATCATTCATCATTTCGTTACCTGTTATTTTGTTCATAGATTATTACTTAGCATTAGTTGTTGATTATTTATTATTTTGTCTAATTTGATTGGTTTGCATTCTCGTTGTGTTATTCTGATTGGTTACCGATGAGTCTTCGATATTTCCACAATGAGGATTTCCCAATTGTCTCATTGCCACCGTGAAACTATAACTTGATCGGGTGGGTTCGATAAGTACAATGATTCTATGGAGGTATAAATTCTGTACGTTTAGTATAGACGCTTGGAGTAAAAGCATTTGGTACAAAACCATATGATAAAACAAATAGTCTTCCGGAAGGTACACCAGATATAAGGGTATTAACATAGACTTGATTAAGATAATTGTTATGATTAGGATTCATTTTATGTATGTTGGGCCAGAACGTAAACGGCCTTGAGGAATGTTTTAATGGATCAGTAACACACACGCAAATATAACATGCAATTTAAATAAACCTATTAAACACCAATTAAACCCTATAAAATATGAGAAAAAAGGGAATTAAAAATAAAATAATAAACAAAAAAAAATAAATTAAAATAATAACAAAACGCACCAAGATCCGCACGATACCAACACAAACATAACAAGAAAACACAAAAATTCGACGAAATTGAAAAATTAATAAAAGTTCATGAAAATGAAACTTAAATCAAAAAATTTGAATTAGTAATAATTCAATAAAAATTCTAAATCAAAAATTATAAAAATAAATCAAAAAATAATAAAATTAAAGAATAGAATTTACTAGAAAATAACAAGGTCGAATTTTGTTTTACTGCATCAAATTTAACATGCGAGAAAAATAGGTATATATACTGATACATTTTCACATTAAAGTTAACCATTTTGAAATCGTTTGAAAAAACCATTTTTTAAAACCGTTTTTCGAAACAAGCACTATTTTCAAATCTTAAAGTTATTCGAGTTTAATTTTAGGTGAGAAATATTTATGTTGGAACCCTCTTTCCACGTCGCATCCATTGCAACTCGGTAGAGCTCTGCTTGGATGTCGGCGTGGGGAGAGAGGTATTTTTGTTTCATTTTATGATATGCTATTTTATGCAATTGTATGGATTGGTTATGAAAGGTAACTATGTTATTTTTGTTTATAATTAATAAATATTATTAATATACATAAATTGTTTTATATATATATTTTTCATAAATTAAACTGTCAAAATTTTTCCGGCCCACAGCCAACACATAACGCAAGAAAGCAAAATCTACATAGTACAGATGCATGTAAGTGCGTGGAAAATCGCCAATGATATGTACCCGTGAAGACTCAGCGTGCGGAACGCAGGGGTCGTAACGTCAATATTATCCCTATAGCTGAAGAGAGAAATAAGGAAGAAGTCTCTGGCTGCTTATCGTTTCTCAATTCTGTAAAATCGACCTAAATTTATATTACACACGGCTCAAAATCATCACACCGAGTAGTCCAGTGGGCACTCAATAAATATAATGTAAACACAATATGCGCCTAAGGTCTATTAAAGGGAAAGGATACTGGAATCACTAAAAATGAAATCATTGATATACCTATGTGAACTAACATTTCGAAATAAATTTAAATTGATACGATTTAACGGACTCCATAGAGAATTATTACATCAACGATTCGGTTAAATTAATTCAAGTTAAATCAACTACTAATTATAGGTAAGGTAACAATTAAAGTGATTTATTACCTATGATGAGAGTAATCCCTATATCAAATTGTCATAAGTTAGCAAGAATAAAGTGATTAAGTTATTATAATTATAGACAACCCTTAAAGCGACAACAAGTAAATCACAGATCAACTTAGTTTAGTAAAAATATTACAACGATTAAATAAAAGTATGTAATGAAATCATCAGTTAAAACGAGGTAGCTTATTGAGTAGCCAATTCCAGGATTTAATAAAGGAAAATAATTGACTATCACTAAAATAATTCATGGGTTAGATGATAAAATAATTGACCAACTAATTCATAGTTTGATATTAAAATAAAATGAATTGGTTACTTGGAAGATAAAATCAACTTCAAGTCATTGAGGGAAACCTTGAATTAACTGAATCGTTGATATAGAGGAAAGCTTACAGATAAATTACATCAATAGAATTAAATTTTTATTAATTAAATTCAAAGTGAGACGATCAAAACGTTACTTAAAAACTAATAATTCCAAGACCCAAAGTTCGAGAAATATATTCCATAGATATCAAACTGAATAGAGTGACACAACTAAAATTTTTGAAGATTCCAAAATTCAATCCTCCTTGCATAATAACTGTATTCCATCATCCGATAAATAGCGAACAACGTCGTAGATAGGCAATGAAGGCTCATTCTAATAATCGAGTAGAGAATAGACCCTGAATCCCTATGATGACGCCAAAAATCATGCGAAATCAAATTACAAATTAAACTACTCACCACGGACCCGATCGTTGCGCTGCCGTGCTTAAAGATCACTTCACTAGAAACACTTGACAAAATTCTAAACGAACGGATCGCATTAAAATTTAGGTGAAATATATAAAATTTACCAGATCGCGAACTATTGAATTTTCGTCAATCGCCGAAAATTTCATCACTAATTTATTGACTGAACGGAAATGGCTAGCGTAAACAATATCAATGCTAATGATAAATAAACCAATTCATTCAGAATAATCGATAATTTCAGCATCCGACAAATCGACCAAAATAATGGAAAACAATTCTCAGACAGAGGGAGAAATCAAAGGACCGGAAGCATTCTTAGAAGGAGAAGGACTGACGGAGCTGGTCGCCATGCTTAGTGGTAATTCATTTTTGCCTTTTATAATCATTTGCTTTTAATGACAAATAAATGAATTTGGATAGTAAAATTTTTCGGTAACATTATTAAATAATTTGCAGTTTTTCAATTAGTATTAATTTCAATGAATCATTTATCTTACGTTGCACCACTCGTAAGGCGGTAGAGAGTACAGTATCACCAATTTGGATAGCTCCGCAATAGGACATCGAATTAGGACGAATGGTCCCATAATTGAGTGCCAGTGAGGAAATTAGACAGGTTATTTCAGTAACAAAAGGAACCACCAACTACATTTTAAACACTCCCTAACATACTCGATTGATCGAGGAGATATTTGGCACTTAGGAGATGAATCTAATCGATGGGATTGCTTACACGTCACACAACATAATATGACCTCTACTTAACTCATGATAGGTTTAGTTACGAAGCACCTCGCCCAAGACCTTGGATGATGAAACCCATGACAGGAAATATTCGAAACCTTTCAAGGGAAGTAGTTCCTTGCAATAGCCTGTAATCACCATCAGGGTTGAAACCCAGTAGTCGAAAATTCCGAATAGATTAATATCGATAATCACGTTTCTGAGGCTTCCCCATAAATGAATAGTCAATGATGATGTTTAATTTCAGCTCTCAATGCTACACTCTCCCTCGCAGATCGCTGGAGATGGGCTTGGGCCCAGCACCGCCAAGGGCGATGCCCGGAATTTCCGCCGTCAAAATTTCTCGACCGGGAAGATCTGGGAATAGGCACATCTACGCAATGGAGCCCATCAGAAGAAATACTCCAGCAGGCTCGACAGCAATTGGAGGGCTTATTGACTCAACAGCGAGATCTGGATTCCCAGGTGGCCCGAGCTCGCCAGTACTTAGCCAATGTAGAAGAGGATTTGCTGGCGGGTCGGATTGCCAATTCTTACTGGCACCCCCAACAGATCCCACCAGCTGGTACACGCAGCACTAAAAGGCCGACGATGGCTATTTCCGGCTTCACACCCGAAGAGTGGGTAGTGAGCAAATTCCCTTGACAGTACTAACGATCATGTGTTGTTTTTGGACCAATATTATTGAGTTGCGTTTTCTCGTGATGTTAATTCTTAGCTAATAAAAATCATGATTTATTGTTAGTTCTTTGCCAGGTAAAGTCTTCATCGGTGCATACGAATTTGTTTAAAAATTTATGTGATACCCGTAATATGAATCTCTAGATTTGATTTTGTTTATGGTAGATATGAATCCAACTCAGTTATTACAACGGGAACTATCCCGAGCACAGCAGAGCAATTGGACACTTTATGGACAAATCTTACAGCTGACCAAGGAGTACAAAAACAAGTGAAATCTACCTGGGCAAGCCCGGCCAGGCAAAAGTCTGTTTACCAACGCCTAACAGCGGCTCAAAGGGGCTGGGCAGAAGAGCGCCAGTTAAATCAAAGTCTCCGGACTCAAATTCGAGGGCTGGAAGTCGCCCTGGCGGCAAGTCGGGAGGGGCAAGCGGTAACTTACCCGCTCATATTCGCCCCATCCCAGTTGTCTTACCAGACAAAGACTCACGAGCCTGCATCTGTCAAAGATTCTACAACCGCCCCGTCCAACAGTCGTCGACCGGGACGTAAAGAGCGTGCCCGCCGCAAAGCCGAACAACTATTGGACAAAACCCATGGTGAACAATTGTCTCGACGGACGAAATACACTTTTCCTTGAAACCATATTTGTGATTAAATTGAATTTTGTATATTTTTCATATAATTAATTAAAATAGAATGGTCATTCGTAAATGCTCTCCTTAGGTCATTAAAAATGATAGTATTCTTCTCTTATTAGTAGGCATGAACTCCAAAACTCCACACGAGGGACCAGATGATCAAAAGCGAGCGCAGGTCTTCTATCGACAGCTCGTGAACCCGAGGGTTGTCCGAGCAATTATAGTACTAGCGATAATACTCAATTTTTGCGGGCAATCCACCACTTGAACACATTACCAACGTTGCCTAGCAACGGGTGCCAAGTGGCGATTAGTATCATTTTGTATGGCGTTACTGGGGCAACCACCGGTCAGTTTAAACAAATAAGGAAGCCCGTAACCCACCATGTATATATTGAGACAAAAAATGCACTTCACGGTCTTTTTCTCTTTGAGCAAGAGTTACATAAAGTGGCTCACTTCCACAAATTTTCCCATTTTTATCAATCATTATAATAGCGCTAATTATTTCACACTAAATTCTAAAAGGTTTTTCTTAATTTTTCATATTCGAGGTCTTCGCCGAATTTTTTTGTAAAACGATTCGTAAATTTAACAATCCTATAACTATTAGCTCGATTTGTTTTTGAAATAAAACGTCCGACATATACTTTTTTATTTTTAATTAGCTTCCCGCAAATAGCATCTATTGCGTTAGTAGCAGTAGTCTCAGTCTCGAAATATATGAAAACAAATCCTTTAGATTTACAACACTTACCAGCTGCATTTTTGAACGATAAAATATTACCAAAAACCACAGATGTGTCATGTAATTCTTTTTGTGTGATTGATGTATATTGCGATAAACCGCAATATCCTTTCACGGCCCATTTAAAAATATACGGTGGAATAGTATTCATTAGGTTGATATGAAAAGAGCAATGGACGAGAATTCGAACAATAACCGTATAATCGCTGACTGAAATTTTGTGTATATTGCCATCCATTTATAATTTCTGACACCATTTAAATTTAATATTCAAGTTATTAATATATATAAGTTACAATCTCTTCAAAAGTCATAATTTATATAACAATTTATTTAATTCAAAAAAAGTGTCTAATTAATTCTGAATATTAAAACAAAGTTTTTAATATTCATTATTGGACATTACTATATATATATAATATTAAATTAACAATAAAACTTTATTGATTTTTTATTTTATAATATTTCACACAATATTTCATTTCATGCTTTGTCAAATGTCTTGAACCATACGCTGTGCCTCCTTCGGTGATGTCTTTCTTGTTCTAAGATAAAACACTGCACCTATGGCTCCAAAACTAACATCCGTATCAATGATAAATTGTCTATCTACCCTTGGATATTCTAATATTGGTACTTCACATAAGAGTTTCTTTAAATTGATAAAACTTTTCTTCCATTCTTCAGTCCATACAATTATTTTGTCATTACCTGTCGTTGCGGCGTACAGAGGTGCTGCTATCATTGAATAATTCTTGATAAATTGTCGATCATAATTTAGGAATAATTTCAATTCTGTAGTACTCTTTGGCTCAGTTGCATTTTCAATTTCTGAAATCTTTATTTTATTTGTTTTGATTCCCTTTTCACTCACTGTATGACCAATAAAATTTAATACATTTTTATTGAACGCACATTTCTCTGAATTGGCTTTTAAGCCGGAATCTCTAATTCGTGTGAATACATAAAATATGAGTTTATCATGAGTTTCCTGATTTTCAGTATCTATTAAAATGCCATCAAAGTACACAACTACTCCTTTGAAAACTAATCCTTCCAATATCTGAAGCATCAGTTTCTGAAAAGTGGCAGGAGCTGTTGACAAACCAAAGGGTAACCTATTGAAACAGAACTGTCCTTCATTTGTACTAAGTGCCGTTTTGATTTGCAAATTTTCATTCACCTCTACTTGATAATAGGCCTGTCTTAAGTCAATGAAAGAAAATATCTTTACTTACCTAAGCAATCCAATAATAATTGCATGTCTGGCATAGGAAATGAAAACTTTTCTGTAACCGAATTTAATAATCTGAAATCTAGACACATTCTTATAGAGCCATCTGGTTTTCCAACTATCACTAATGGTGTGTTCCACGGACTTTTACATTTCCTCACAACTCCAGATTCTAATAAATTCTGTACTAACTCTTCAACTTTGACTTCTAAATGCATGGGTTGTCTTATGGAGTTTTGTAAAATTGGATGACCTGAAGTCTTTTTTCATGTGTTATTACTTTTGTATGACCTAAGTCGAATCTGGATGCCATATAAATGTTGCTAAACTTAGATATTAAAGTGCCCAACTTCGAATTCTTGTCCAACTTGAGTGTCAATAACGTAATCTTTAACCGATTGGAATCTGTAAATCTCTTGTTAACTAACGAGGATTCAATATTATTGACTCTTTAAGCTCCACGTCAAGTATTTGCATGGTGTTTACTCCTCCTATGAAATATGGATGAATTTTCCTAGTAATAATACATTATATTCTCGAAAATGTTTTGTTCCATTTTGCAACAATTTAACGCTTCCGAGAGGTTTCTCGTCTTTTGAAAATACTCGACTCAACCGTATTCTACTGTCAATCAATAATGTACTGCCAATCAATCTCCAACATTTCTCACTCATCACACTGATTGAAGCTCCTGAATCCCATAGCATCTCTACATGAAATCCATTTATTTCCATCATACTTCACTTTCTGTCATCATCCTTCTTAAACATCATATTATTCTTTTCAACATTTCGTTTTTTTAAACGTATCTACTGTCTTGACCCTACTGACGAGATGTAAGCAACAGGGTCTTCTTGGTTTTTTTCTCAACATTATGAATGAGTGGTTCTATCAATTCATCTGATCTGTCACTGTTATCTTTATGTATATAATAAACTCTTCGTTCTAGTTTTTGTGTATTACTTCGTGATTTCAATAACAAATTGCAACTTTTAAATGAATGACCTTCCTTACCCAATATTAAGTACTTTTCCTTCAATGGGCATTCAAATCGCATATGGTCATTTTATCCACAACAAAAGCAAAGACCAGGTTTTAAAGTTTAAAGGTGGTGGTTTACGATCCGTAGTTGTCCTCTCATTATATTGTTATGCCACGGGTTTCACTTTATCAAATTGTCTTTCATTTCTTTTAATTCTATTTTGGTAATTTATTTCTGTTTGACGATTTGGGTATATTCTGTTATTAAAAGGTTTTTGAATCCATTGCTTCTGTTTATCTTGAGTAATGTTTGCATAAGTCGATTTAACTACTGCTTGGACTTCTCCAAGTTGTTCTTTCATATCATAACCTTCTCTTGCTTCATAAACCTTTTCTAAATTTCTAATTTCTTCTTTCTTTCTTTTGAAATTCCAATCATAAACTTCGTCAACGAGTTTATTTACTCAAATTTCTAGTGTAGCAAATCTTTCATCGTGATTTTGTCTCGCTGATGATAATTCACAAATTTTATCCATAATGAGCTTTTTTTGTAAATGTGTCGTTAAACCATTCACGAGCATTTTCAGTAGTCGTGGAGATGTCTTTAAATTCTTTCCCAAAGATAGACACCTCTTCAGACAACAATAAGTCAAAAATATTTACTAAATTCAAATCATTAAGGAGCATCCAATCTTCAATGTCCTTGGCCCATTGCTCTGCTTCCGTCATGCTTCGGCCATCGAATTTTCTGACATTAAAATTTAAAATGTCTTTTGTCTGTTTAGGTAAAGACTCCATAATCAGCTTCCGATTCAGAATTCTTGTTACTGTTTGAATCGGTTCGATTTTTTTCGGCGTGGTCGCTAGCTACAATCTATTCAAAATTCATAATATAATTTCTACTAAATTTTATTAAAATCAAAAACGTATATTTAATTCTGAATATTAAAACAATGTTTTTAATATTCATTATTGGAGATCACTATAACTATTTAAGATTTTATTTTATTTAAATAATGGTTAACTAATTTAATTTACAACATTTTTTGGGGGGGGATTTTTTGGGATATTAAGTCACTAAATCAATAACTATTACATCAATAACATACAAAAACAAAATAACACAACCAATTAAAAAATAAAATTAATATTATCATATTTATCATCAAATAAGTTCAAAAATTATCAATTAATATTAATATAATAAAATATATCACGAAATTGATATAACACATAAAATTAATTAAATCAAATATCTATCATTTTTCACATAATGAGTCATAACATTTTCATAAATTTTCATAGATCATCGGATTGTCATTGCTATCTTTGACTGTTATCCATTGTTTGATGTACATGTATATTTATTATATCTTTTGCATCCAACCACATAATATTTTAATTTTAAGACTTTTATGACTCCCCATCAACCAACAAATGGATAAAGAAAATTTCTTTCAAAAATTATGATTCTATGCCTTTTCAATGATTTGCCTATCCAATATAGTCTGTGTGTTTATGAGTTCGCCTCTCTCCACTATTATATCGCAAAAATTCAATGTTATATTAATTGCTCTTACTTTCCTAAATTTTTCCTTACATTAATTTCATTGGCTAAATTGTTGATTTTAATAATATTTAAATGTTTAAAAATATTCTAATTTATAACTAACGATTAAAACAAATTTAATCATGCATAATTTATGTATTTTATTATTGTATATTCAGTGGAATGCAATTTTGTCAGAAACTGGTATTTATTTTGATTTATATAAAATTTATAAACCTAAATCATCAATTGAAATATATAGAGGTATTACTATCCAGAAATGAAGCTACAAATGCTGCAAATTTTTTCCCCCATATAATTATGCCACTTCTAATAAAGCGGTGGACGGCAACTATAATACTAATATGAATGCGGGTAATGCTAGCTTCCTAGAAAAATTAAATAATAATAATAATATTATTATTATTATTATTATTATTATTATTATTATTATTATTATTATTATTATATTATTATTATTATTATTATTATTATCTTTCAGGATCGTGTTATCACAGTGAACCTATGCAATATCACAAGTGGTGGCTAGTTGTTTTGAAAAATGTTTCCGTTATCAACCGAATAAGAATCTTCAGTAGGACAGATTGCTGTCGTACGTAAATCATTCGTTTGATTTAACATTTTATTCTTTCTTTTCATTGCAGTTGAAAGAACGAAATTGTTAACAATTTTCGCCAGTTATGAAAGTCGATTCGATTACAACACAGATAATTTTTACAATGTCTTTATCTACCATGGACCCCCAATAGATAATAATAATATAACGGACATATTCTTTACCCGATTAGTTGACTTTATTGTCAGTTTTGGATATAACATTATTATTATTATTCACAGGTAGCAAGAACCATTGGAATTTCGAAGCCGTTTATAGAGGACGCGATAAACTTTTGCGAAATAGAAGTTTTTGGATTTGTGTATGTCAAGCCAAATTCCATGATTTGTGAGTTTTATTTGTTTAAATAAAATACGCATTTTATACACTTTTAGATACGGCCTATAGTAATCTGAATACCTTGGTAAATTGGAAGTTTTTCCTGTCAGTTTCCGCCTCATCAAATGCTGAGTGTGGTATATTGTGTTACACTAATACTAAGTGTATTTCCTTTACTCTGGTGAACCAAGGTACATGTCTTTTACATGATCATGCCAGCGGATTCTTCACATCATGATTTAATATATCTTCATTTGGAAGGTTTCTTTGAAAGTTCGACAATAATAAATTGTATTAATGGCTTAATTTTTGAATATTTTTGGGTTTTTCAAAACTTTTCATAAGCAAATAATTAATGAAATTGCAGTTTTATTTATTATTTTAATCAAATTTGTCAACTAGTTCATTATTTTAAAGTCATTTGATGAAACCATAATATAAAATTATATTATTTGCTTATGTAAGAAAGCAATATAGCTCATCAGTTTTAGCATTATTTTTATTTATAGAGTGATTCATATTTAATGACCAACGTTTAAACCTTAATTGTATTGTGTAACGAATTTGCTACATAACAGAATTTCACGTTTAGATCGCCTAAAATAAATAAGAACTAACCATTTCATAGTGTTGCTTGTGAGCTACAAAGCTGTTTAACTGATTTAGTTCATAAAGTGACCACTGGATGGGCTACAAGTATCAATATACTATTCAGTCAAAGGAACTTTATTTTATTTTATTCAAAATAAATAAAAAAAATCATTCAATTAAGGGTTATAACTAAGAAACATCAGTGTAGACACAAATATTAAATAGATTAAAATATAAATATTAAAATATAAATCAATATTATGATAACACTTGGGAAAATGTGCAAGAATAATTTCAAAGATTAAACGAAAAAATGTTGTTATGGTGTCAAAATGAGAGCCAAGTCGGACAATTAGTCACCTTTAAACTCAATTGTTCCAAATTGGACTGAAAAAATCATTTATTTGTGATATGATGTTTCTTCTGTGTCTAAAATAAAGCTGAACATTTTCTCTGAATACAACTCATTGTTAAATTTTGCATTTTGACAATTTAGAACTTTGAATCTCCGTTTGTGACTGTTGTTCACCATAAGTTCACCATGTACATATGTTTTGTTTATCAATAAAAAGTATAAATACTTATTAGTGCAGATCTAAACACGATTTATCAGTTTGGCAAAATAATTGCTACAAACAGAGTGTGGATAATTAAATCAAAGAGTTAATTCTCGTGTTAAAAATATGTAACGAATTTTAAAAAAATTATAATGATAAATTTAAATAAATTTAAAGTTAAATTATGGAATGATGAAATTGTTTGTAAAATGTTTGTAATTTAAATATGTTAAATAGTTATTGAATGTTTGTGTATTAATATTCCCTATTCAATTGTTAACCCATGCTTGCTAAAATATACTCAAAAGAAATACTAAAAAACTTTTATGATTAAAAACAACTTTATATCGTTGTTTTAATATCGGATTGTTTGCAGATTTTTTTGAAATAAAGTTTTGAATTGAGTTTAATTTAGTTTTAATGGACGTGTTAAATTTACGAAACCAAACTGTTAATAGGAATTACAAAAGAAAATTACCATGTCGAAATAATATCGTCAACGGAGTACCAAGGATTAATTGTCATTATTACTCTAAATGTCATCTAATGAAAAATTGGAAGGCTTCTGTTGGATGACTTTGATTTGGTGAAATTTAATTGAGGTACAATGTCAGATGGTAGCAGATGTTGTTTAACTTGGGACCCATTTATCAATTGAAGTGGTTTTAATTTCACAATATATTGAAGACGGATAAAATTCCAAAGGTTTCTGTATAATCATTGTGAGAATGCAAGGTGCTCCAAATATTACATTATTATTTTCTAAGCACAGTTATGTTTCAGACCAAACACAATCAATTTTGTTATTTTTAATTAAGTTTTCCAAACTATATAAAAAAAAATAAAAGCTCCATGTCAATTAATTTTATTAACAAAAAAGAATTTTAATTGAAAACTAGTTAGTATATGGAAAAATAAGGAGGTAGTCAGTAAAACATTTTGAAAATCATTTCCAACCACTCTCTAACAACGACTAAATGAGTATAGCTCGATCTGTAAAGAGGAAAAGTTTTTTTATATTATTATTTTTTTCGTTAACCATTTTTGAAACCGAAGCACCTAAGGCTCAAATTAAAAGAAATAATTTCAAAAATCAAATAAAGATAACTGCGAAATTATTTTTGTGAGAGTTCAAGAACGTTGTGTAAACTGGGGGTGGCAAAAACCGCTGTGCAAAATGTATGAATGAATTGATATGATAAATTGTCGAGCCAAAATTGCCAAAATATTTCAATGATGATGACTTATAAAATTATAAACTGAGGTTGTGAATGTATGTTGTTGATTGGTGAACTCTATTGAATCAAATTAAATCAATTAGTTCTCAGATTTTTAATTTTTTTCAAATAGATTATGACGTGATATTAAATTGTATTTATTAATGGCAGACTAATTTCGAGCTTATTTGGCATCCATCAATATTATATAAAAAACTCGATTCTATCCACTAACTCAATATCTCCAAAAACCGTCAGTCAATTGATTTATTTAATTTCAACATTTTGCTATTTGACGTCATTACAAACTTTTAATGAATACACAACAATTTTGGTGACACAGGATGATATGAGTTTCTCATAGGCATAGTTTGAAAGGTTTCAATTAAATTAACAATAAAACTTTATTGATTTTTTATTTTATAAGATTTTCTACAAAATTTGACTATGAATCAGACTTATTTAAGGTATTCACGTATTTAAATAAAAGGTTGTTACATTGAGCTTAGACAAACAGATTATCCCCTATATATATATATATATATATTTGTGTGTGTGTTTAATTCTTTATTTCACAAAGAATTTTTTCTGGAAATTGAAAAAAAATTTAGATAAATAAAATTTTCAATTAAAAAATATTTAGAATTTTCATTTATGCTGATTTTTTCAATTTTTAAAGTTTATCATTAAATATGGGATTTTGTGTAGGTTAAGAGAAAGGCAAGCTGAATTCATAATTTGATTATAAAGAAATTGTCAAAAAATAACAGAAACGAATAATTAAGGGAATATAATAATTTACTAGAAAGCAAGAAATTCAAAAATAAAAGTTCGTTGCGTTATTTGTTTGAGTTATTTAGTATCAGGGCTTCGGAAGTGTAGAACTAAAAGTGGATACAGAGCGTGAGTTTAAGAATTGATGTAAATCTTGTTCAAATATTTTATTTGTATACGTTAACTTATGTATTTATTAAGCTTATTAGTAGTGATATGTGTCACACGTATCGCACTTTTTTGTAACCCCCCATCTACTACGTATTAGATTATAAACATTACTATTATGTATTTAATTTATTGACTTATTTATTTATTTATATGTAATTTAATTTAATTAAATAATTTTTATTTAAATATTATTAATTTAATTAATTTATTTTTATTTTTAAAATTATTAATTTTATTCATTTATTTATTTAATTAATTATTAATATTATTTTTTATTTATATATTTATTTTTTATTTATATATTTATTTTTATTTTATTTTTATTATCATTTTTATTTTAATGATTTATTTATTTTATTTATTTATTAGTATTTATTATTATTGTTATATTATATTATTATTATTATTATTATTATTATTATTATTATTATTATTATTATTATTATTATTATTATTATTATTATTATTATTATTATTTGTTTATTTTACACATTTTATATACAAAATTTTTATTACGAATATAACAATAAGTAATTAACATCAGAAACCTAATATACATTTAATTAATAGATACAACAATACTAATCACAAATATGTGAACGAAAAGTTTGATAAATATGAGTTATTTGATGAACAGTTTGGTGATCCGTTTGATTGGTAGCTTGATGATCGATTTGAAGAGCAGACCATGCACAGTTTGAATATTGTTCTGTAAACTGATTGATATTCTCTATTATATAATGACCATATGCCAGACTTTCATTCATTCCAACCCAAACCCTTTTATCGACATTATTTGTAAGTGCTACATTAGTTACATTGAAACTATACAACTGATGGTTGCTGGTACCCTAGGAATTTCTGTTCTATTATAACAATCGAGATAAGATTGGTGTTTATATCGGTACTTTTAATATTACCCCTTTTGCTTTTGTTGTACAAATATTATCTAATAAACTGTAACATTTAGGTCTGAGAAATATCCACTCTTTGTATCCTATACCCTTACTCTCGTTTTTAAATTTTCCAATGACAAGATCAAGCTTTTTACTATACAATGGGTGATTTATTTCCACGTCCTGTCATAATTTGTTTATATATCTTCGTCGTCATCGTTTCGGTTCAGGTTCATATTCTTCTTCATAATTTGATATCACTGCAGAAATTACTTTCGGTATTGGTTTTTTGAATTCAGATATATCATTAGATTTTAAAGTTGGTAAGAGTTTGACATTATCCATTATTACATCTTTTGCAGTTTTCATACCAAAATTTCCTATATGTTTAAGAATAGGTAATGCAAATCTACCAATAGTTTTCAACCATCCAGAACCATATTGCCTACCAACAAAATAAGGTAGTAGAAAATAGTGTGCCACCTGGCCCACTTTTTGGTACCCCCATACTACTTATTAGATTATAAACATTACTATTATGTATTTAATTTCTTGACTTATTTTTCATTTAATTTTTTATTATTATTTTAATAATTTATTTATTTTTATTTAATTATTTATTTATTTTTCATTTAATTAATTAATTTTTTATTTAATTATTTTTAATTTAATTACTTTATTATTATTTTATGTATTATTAACTTTATTATTATTATCATCATTTTACACATAGTTTATATACAAAATTTTTATTACGAATATAACAATAAGTAATTAACATCAGAAACCAATATACATTTATTAAATAGATACAACAATGCTAATCACAAATATGTCAATGAAAAGTTTGATAAATATAAACAATTTGATGAACAGTTTGGTGATCCGTTTGATTGGTAGCTTGATGATCGATTTGAAGAGCAGACCATGTACAGTTTGAATAT
Organism: Schmidtea mediterranea; assembly: GCA_022537955.1. NCBI lineage: Eukaryota > Metazoa > Platyhelminthes > Tricladida > Dugesiidae > Schmidtea > Schmidtea mediterranea. The sequence continues at coordinate 39,855,774 of CM039679.1, read as the reverse complement.
TGTTCTGTAAACTGATTGATATTCTCTATCATATAATGACCATATGCCAGACTTTCATTCATTCAAATCCAAACCCTTTTATCAACATTATTTGTAAGTGCGACTTTAGTTGTTTTGAAACTATACAACTGATGGTTGCTGCTACCTATTCGAAATTGAGACACCCTAGGTATTTCTATTCCATTGTAACCATCGAGATAAGATTGATATTTTATATCGGTATCTTTCAATGTTACTCCTTTTGCTTTTGTTGTACAAGTATTATCTAATAAACTGTAACATTTTGGTCTAAGAAATATCCACTTTTTGTATCCTATACCCTTACTCTCGTCTTTAAATTTTCCAATGATAGAGTCAAACGTTTTACAATATAATGGGTTATTTATATCATTATTAGACGCATCTAGTAGATTATCTGAAATCATTGCAGGTAAAAGCTTATCAAATTTGCAAATTTAATTTCTAAGAAGAAGGAATCTGTATCTCCAGAAACAATGTTGATACTCCAATTGAACTGATTTAGATATTTTGCTAATTCTACATATTGATGCTCATACATTCGAGGTTTTATCTAAAATGGCTGCAATTAAATCATCCGCAGTCTTGATGCTTTTTCGGAAAGTTGGCTTTGATGTATAAGTAATCATCTTTTGTTGATTATTACACAATCTTAAATTCATTCTTTTTTTTAAGTTTTCTACAGTCTTACCATTTAGACTATTGTTGAGCAACTTATAATAACTTTATCAAGTGTGTTTGTTGATTCAGCTCTGAATTTGATGTTAGTATCGATAACTTTTAAAAATAGGTTCTTGTTTAAGTCTGATAGCTCGATGAATATTGACAACTTGAACGCCTAATTATAAACACATTTTGAGCAATCGCCAATGCACTATATAATTTTGCTTTGGATTATGCGTTAAGAGTAATTTCTCTAATTTTGAAACACATTTCCTTTCTCCACCAATAGGAAAATCATTCAATAAATGATGAATTTTATTCGGAATTTCCAAATCAACCTCCAGAGTATATACATACGACAATTTTTTTAACTCCAAATTCTTGTAATTTTCTAAAATTCAATCAAGGTTGTCATGAATCCAACTAAATTTTCCACAGAGTAAACTTTGACATAAACCCCATCCATATAGGTTATTGATGTCGCTTTATAATAACTCTGTATCTTCAGTATTTTTCACGTGATGTTCATTAACAAATGTCAAACAATTTCGAACTCTCCCTTCTTATAAAATATAAATTTCCCTGTCTTGTATTAATTCAATGGGTTTATCCAATGTCATTAACGTCGAATTCTATGAGATACTGTGAATACCAAAGAAATTCAAAGGTTTTAATCTATTATGAGCTATAGATTTCGACCGAAATTGTTTAAAAAAAGGCGGCAAGCAAGAAAACATACAATTTCAAATCATCATGTAATTCAGTAAAGTGTTTGTTTCTTTCCATTTACCGAGGGTGTCTCAATGCCGAATAAGTACCAGCAACCATCAGTTGTATAGTTTCAATATAACTAATGTAGCACTTACAAATAATGTCGATAAAAGGGTTTGGGTTGGAATGAATGAAAGTCTGGCATATGGTCATTATATGATAGAGAATATCAATCAGTTTACAGAACAATATTCAAACTGTGCATGGTCTGCTCTTCAAATCGATCATCAAGCTACCAATCAAACGGATCACCAAACTGTTCATCAAATAACTCATATTTATCAAACTTTTCGTTCACATATTTGTGATTAGTATTGTTGTATCTATTAATTAAATGTATATTGGGTTTCTGATGTTAATTACTTATTGTTATATTTGTAATAAAGATTTTGTATATAAAATGTGTAAAATAAATTTAAAAAAATAATAATAATAATAATAATAATAATAATAATAATTAAAGAAATAAATGAAATAAATAAATAAAATTAATAATTTTAAAATTAAAATTAATTAATTAAATTAAAAAGATTTAAATAAAAATTAATTAATTTAGTTAAATATATTTAAATAAAAATTATTTTTAGTAAATTAAATTAAAAATAAATAAATTAATAAAATAATTATATAAATAAATAAATTAATTAAATAAATTAAATACATAATATTAATCTTTTTAATCTAATAAGTAGTATAGAGGGGTACATATCACTACTCTTATTCTTTTACCAGGTGAAATATAATAATAAATTAAACTAAAATTAAAAATAAATTATATTTAAAGTAATTAACGTGATGTTTTTTTAAAATATGAAGTTCATAAGTAAAACTCGGTTTATAAAGTAAATAGATTACAAAAGCAAATAAAATGAATTACAAACTATAACTTATTCATTATTCTTCTTTTGATATAAATTATTATTATTAGTATTATTATTATTATTATTATTATTATTATTATTATTATTATTATTATTATTATTATTAATATTATTAATATTATTAATATTATTATTATTATTATTATTATTATTATTATTATTATTATTATTATTATTATATTATTATTATTATTATATTATTATTATTATTATTATTATTATTATTATTATTATTATTATTATTATTATTATTATTATTATTATTATTATTATTATTATTTTATTATTATTATTATTATTATTATTATTATTATTATTATTATTATTATTATTATTATTATTATTATTATTATTATTATTATTATTATTATTATTATTATTATGAATGTCCGTGGATTTAAGCTTCCAAAAAATGAAACGGAGGTCATGAAACTAATCCTGAAAGATTATGGAAATAAAAAAGGTGAGCTGAAAAACAAATTGCAAAATTCTAAATCATCTGGAGAAAAATTTAGTCTTACGATGGATGAATGGACCAGCACCAAGATGAAGAGATATTTTAATATTAACTTACATGATGCTAGTGGAAAGTTTATTAATTTGGGATTGGCTCGCATAAACGGTTCTTGCAACTCAGAAAAAGTTCAACAAGTTGTTCGAAATCATTTGTTTCAATTTGGTATTTCGTTTGATATAGACATTATCGCTTGTACTACAGATGGTGCTGCTGTTAATGTAAAATTTGGTGGAGAAAGTACTACAGAATTTGAACTGTCTTGCTCATGGCGCTCATTTTGCTGTTATAGATGTAATTTATAATAAAGAAGATTCCTAAAAACAATTTTATGGAGCTGATATTGGTAGTGTTGGATTTGATTTTCCCATTTCTTATTCTCTTGATTCCACTCAAGAAATTCTTTTAATGTTTCATCATTACTTTGTAAAGAGAGAGATAATTGTCTTAAATATAATTTATATATTTGTTCCTTTTGTTCATTACTACCATCATATACAAAAAGTGACTTTTCATAAATAAAATAAGTCCCTTATATTAAGTATCCTTTGGTTAAATGAGTCCCAACTTGAGCAATAGCAACTTCAAAACATTGTCTAATTTCTTCTTTATCAGTTAAATATCCTAACATAAATTGGCAACATTCAAACCATACATCGACACTTCTATAATCTTCAATTGCACGAATGAAAAGAGCACGCATGAAATCTTTTGCTGAATTAATCGACTTTTTATCATTGATACAATCAATCCACATTTCATGGGACAATGTATAATAAATATGCATAGTTTCTCTTGATTCTCTTGCTTCATTCATCTTTTCTGAATGTTTTAGTGCATTAATTAACTTCCAATGAGAATCATAATTAAGAAGATTTTTTAAAACATTTTCTCTATACATATCAATTTTCATAATTTCAGCTGAAAAATCTTCTGATTCCGAATCACTACTAGATAAATCATTATCGATCATATGAAACATTTTTAAAATGTTTTCTTTATAAGACAAATTCGTTTTGTTGTTGGCAATTTAATATATTAAAAATAATTCAAACTACAAATCCTCAACCTTGACGACAATTCAAACCAAATTTTAAATTTACAATTCCGCCAAAAAAAACTAATACACACTAACTCGAATAAACAACATACAAACTAAAAGTAAATTTTACATAAAAAAATAAAATGAACTTTTATTTCAAGATTCAACAGGTAGTGACGAATCAGAAGACGATGATGATTGTTTCATTGAAGATGACGAAAATGATATTGTTTGTTCCCAAACAAGAAACCATAATCCAAATCTTCATTCGAATCTTGAGTCACTAAAAATACTAGTGAAATTTTTTCGAAATTCTACTGTTAGAAATAATATATTACAAGGTCATGTAAAGAAAGTGCTTAATCACGAACTTGAATTACTTTTGGATTGTAATGCTCAATGGAACTCAGTCGCTCCAATGATTGAAAGAGCTCTTTTCTTAAAAAGAATGCATTTTTGATAGTTCAAAAGATTTATGCACTTTACATTTATTTAATGGTGTAGATTTTGTATTATTTGAAAAATTACAAGCTGCATTAGTGCTAATAAAATTGACTGTAGGTGCATTTTGTAGAAGTGACTCAAATATTATGCAGGCCGATGGAGCCGTTAATTTTCTTTAATAAGTCTACAGAAAGTGAGAGAGCTTTCTCTATAGCTGCAAAGTTTTGCATCAAAATAAGATTCAGATTGTCCGATTCTTCTTTAAATGTTTTAATTTTTTAAAAATTTCATTACTTAAATAATAAAAATAAATAAAGTATTTTGATTCAATAAAAAAAATTTAAATTGAATTTGTATCGGTTTTCATTTATTTTTTAACTATATTTTTTAGGAAATCGCATGAACTTCAAAAGCCACGGTTATCAATTTCCATAAAATCGAAAACCGTGGTTTTAAATTATGAGGTTTTCAGAGACCCTAATGATGATAATATATAATTTGAAAGTATAGTATAAAATGGTGATTCTTTGGTAGCAACATAAACTAATATATCAGATAAGTGAATAATAAAATAAGCTCTTGCTGCGAAATAAAAATTATTTTATTGAAAAGAGTTTCGATTATCAATATTATAATTATTACTTCGCAGCAAGAGCTTATTTTGTTATTAGTAGTGGGATTGTGGCCCTCAAGCTCAGTGGCCATCTAGCTCACATACCCCCCCGGCAAAATAATTTTTTCTAAGTTTAAAAGTACAAATTTTTTGTAGAACAAAAACAATGACTCATCAAAATTTTCTCAATGTCATTTAAACAAATCCCATGAGTCATTCAAGGTCACTGGATGACTCATCATGATTTTTCAAGGTCATTCAAAAGTAGGTCAAGGTCATAGGATGAGTCAAAGTGGTGGCGAATTACCATATTTTATTGGTAAACAGTATGGATCAGGATGGTTGAGAACAATTGGTAGATTTGCACTTCCTATTAAACGCCTTGGTAGTTTTGGTATGAAAACTGCTAAAGATGTGATAATGAATGAGCAGAAAATATTACCATCGCTGAAATCAAATGCATTATCCGAGTTAGGGAAAGTTCTACCAGGTGTTGCAGGTATGTTTCAAAAACATTAACCAGCACCGACATCAGCACCGGCTCAAAAACGTAAAAGACATCATAAACATATAAACAAACGAATGAAAGGACATGGAACTATATTTCAAAAATGATTTGCGGTAAATCTGAATTGTGTTTATTTGATAGACCATCTCCCCAAGCAGTAATTGAAATGGGGGCCTTTGAAGATGTATTCCCGATGAATTCTATTATGGATAGTAGAACTGATATTGAATTTTATATTAATGGTTCCCAAACTGAATATCTAGATTTGAATGATACATTGTTAACTGTTCAGATCAAAGTTATAGACAAAGAAAGAAAACCGTTTGGTGAACCTAGTGATGTAATACCAAACAATTTCTTGTTTCATACACTTTTTAAAGATGCAGTTCTCGGATTTAATAATATCAAGATTGAGGGTGGTAACAGTACATATATTCACAAAGCTCTAATAGAAACTATTATAAATTACAATAGCGATACTAAAAATACATGTTTAACTCCTATGGGTTATGGTATTGATGACGATAGAAAAAAGTGGATTAAAGGCTCGAAATTATTTACCATGTGCTCATCATTACAACTCGATTTTATGGATCAACCGAAATATTTACTCCCAGGTGTTAATGTACACATTAGATTAAAAAGATCTGAGTCGGCATTATCACTAACAAGTGCCACCACAACACCAATTCTTCAATTAGTTGATGCAAAATTATTGGTGAGAAGAGTTCGTTTTGAGCCCTCTGTATTAGCCGGGGCTTAATTCTAAGCATGCAATATATCCATTGAAAACAAAGGAAATTGTTCAATTTACAATTGCTAAAGGTTCAGCTTCTTTCTATAAGGAACAAATATTTGGAGATAGAAGAATGCCCAACTTTATATTGGTAACATTTCAAAGTGAATCTCAATATAATGGATCATACTTAACATCGAGCTCAATTTTCAAAAACTTTGGAGTAACATCGTTAACTTTATCGAAAAATAGTGATTATAGAGAAACAATGTTTCTGAAACATATACTCAAGATTTCGATAATGATAATTATTGTGCTATATATATGCAGAGTATAGTGAGAAATATGGGTTATTTGGATAAAAACCTTAATTGTGGTATAAATCTTGAAGATTTTAAAAGCAAATATCCATTCTTCACATTTGTTTTGGCACCCGATTTTGATTTAAATCAGAGTCAATTACCTCAAAATGGAAATTTACTATTAGATATAAAATTTGCTAAAGCTACAACTGAACCGGTACATGTTGTAATATATGGAGTATTTGAAAATGAGGTTCAAATAACTGCAAACGAACAGTATTGGTTTGAACGAACATTGTTGGTTTGAGTGGTATAAATGTATAGATAATTTGTCATGGAGTAAGTTTTTCACTTATTATTAATATTATTAATGTAGTTCTGTTCAGGTCTATCGAATTGGAAAACAAATAATAGGACATGAATTTTTAGGGGTATTTCCTCTTGATAAAATTCCATATTTACGTAATAATCAAGCCATAATCGTCAATACTCAATTGTCTCATCTCGGTGGAGAACATTGGTTAGCAATATATATGAAACCTAGCAAGATATTTGTATTTGATCCTATGGGTTTCTATTATCCTGCTTTAATGGTTTCAAAACTGCAAACAATGGGTAAATCTATTGTGTATAATAAAACTATGTATCAAAAACCATTGACCTTAACATGTGGTCAACATTGTTTAGCTTGGTTATTATCCAAGCGATTTGATGTTCAATCGATGTTTTATTGTTATTGTTATGTTTTATTGTTATGTTTTATTATTATTATTATTAATATTATTATTATTAATATTATTATTATTATTATTAATTAATTAATGGTCACAAAGACAGTGCATGATAAGTGCGTGATCATTACATGATAAGTGCGTGACTAGTAACAAGAAACACACACAAAACTGTATGTGATTTACAAAGAAAACACATACAAACAAAAGTATGTATGTGATTTTACAAAGAACGCATGCCTACACGGTATAGACTGCATGTGTTTTACAAAGAAAACATGCCTAAAAATCTCTCACCTATCTGTGTGTATTGCTTAAATGTGATTGGCTAAATCCTGAAAATATTATTCTCTTTATAAACATTGACAATTTCGAAATTTGTCACAATTATTTCAAAAATTTACTCGCGCGATATTCGAAAATGGAAAATAATAAATCTAATATTTTAAGAGCTCTTTTGATGAATGAGACGGGTAAATTATTTTTTATTTTATTTTTTATTATTCTATTATCATTTTAGATTGGTTTACAATAACCGAAATCTAAAATGAAATTGACGGTGTTAATGAATTTGTTCCTGGTAATTTTAAATTTTATTATTATTTATTTTAATATAATTTTAGAAAATGTTTCAAATGAGGAAATTATTTTAATAGAAGATAGCGATGATTCTGATATCGGTAAATTTATTTATTAAATTAATAAATTATTAAATTTTTTTCAGAAATTATTAATTTTTCTGAAGATATCGATGAAATTATTCATACGACAGCCATAGTAGATTTGGATGAAACATTTATTGCTGATGCCCCCGTTTCTGGAGAAGATGCCCACATTTCTGGGGGAAAATACCCACATTTCTATGGATGCCCACGTTTCTGAGGAAGATTTGGATGATGAGATTTCGTATAAAAAATGTAAGATTTTTATTATTTTTTAATATTTTTAATGAGTATAATAATATGTAAAGTATTATAATTTATCCTTAATTTATAAGAATATAAATATTTTTAATGAGTAAAAGTTAATAATATGAAAAGTATTATAACATAATACTTTAAATATAATTAATTTATAATAAGAATAGAAATAAGAATATAAATATCTGATTTATAATAAGAATTGAAATATGTGATTTATTTTATAAATTATTTTACGAAATGTTATTGAAAAATATGATTTATTTTTATAATAGAAATATCTGATTTATAATAAGAATTGAAATATTAATTTTTATTAAAATATTTACATAGTTAATAATTATCATCATTTATATATTATTATTTGATTCATATATGATTTAAATAATAATAAACATTTGATAATAATTACATATTTCTCAGGTCGATTGTATAAAAACTATTGCCAATCTGGAATTGGTCATAACTCGAAATGCCATACGACTATGAAAAGTTACTATGGTCATAGATTCTATGGCATCGACTTTTTTATTTGCCCTAAATGCGATACCGCCCATGACATTGAATATCTAGAGTTTTATAAGAAACACTCTAGCCATTTAAATCAATTTAAAATTAATAAAAAGACATTATTTCAAATGATTAATGCGAAAAATGTTAATAATAATAATAATAATAATAATAATAATAATAATAATAATAATAATAATAATAATAATAATAATAATAATAATATCACAAATAACACAAATAATACAAAGATTACTAAAAACATAAACAATAATACAAATGTTACTAAAAATAATAAAAAATCAAAAAGACCTGCTGATAAAATCGTGTCATGTATCCCTGCTAAAATTAAAAAAATAGAAATCATCATTACTGATGACGAAACTGAATATAATCAAATAGGGGGTTCGGTAAATAATGAAATAAATGTAAACGATGTACCTGAAATAGAGGTTGACTTAAGGGGTTCCCGTAAAAATATTCGATTTGATTTTGAAAATCAAAACCTTGTTCAAATCGCCCTAACGGATAAACTTGTAAATAAATTAAAAAATGAAATAAAGAAAATGGGATCTGTAAAAGTCCAGTTTACAGCTCTCATTCAATTTGAAAAAGATGGGGAAATATAAGATAATTTCTTTTCACATAGCGCGAGTGTCTTTTCCAATAGTTTTCTTGCTGATGGACTGAGTCGGTTAAATGAGAAAATCGAAAAATTCACATATTTAGGAAGTGGGTGGCGCGTAGTTAAGATTCGCGAAATTTTTTTTTAACCACGTATTATCCTGTAAGTCGATTAGCTGGACATAGTTTTATCCCTACACCGGAATCTCTAGTAGGTAAAAAGGCTATTGTAAATGTTAAAAACACAGATCAGTCGTGTTTTATATATAGTGTTTTATCGATTTTAAAGCGTGATATAGTTTTAAAGAATATGGAGCGTGTTTCTTCTTACACTACTTTTATGGATGAATTGAATTACGATCCAATTACCGATTGTCCAATGAGACTCTGTAGCATCCCAAATTTTGAGAGAAACAATAGCGATTTAAATTTGGCAATCAATGTCTTTGAATATAACAACACCCTTTCTAAACAATTGAATGATATTGATTACGTACCTCACCATCCTCACCTCGTCTTAATTCATCGAACAAAGGTTATCGGCGGTAACCCGATTAATCTTTTATTATTACAAGACGGTGATAATTATCATTATTCCGCCAATTTTAATTTAAATAGACTGTTGAATTGTCATTCTAGTAGTGAATGTAACGCCAGAATTCGCGTAAAATGGTGTCCCCATTGTTTAAACGGTTTTTTTTATGATAAAACCTTTAAGGCACATGTTGATTTGTGCGCTAAAAATCAAATAGGAACAACCCTATACACGCTCCCTGAAAATAAAAACTTGATATTTAAAAATTATTCTAATATGATTAACCCACCATTCGTAATTTATGCGGATTTTGAGGCTGTTTTGCCTAAAGATATAAAACATCACCAAATACACATGCCGATATCAGCAGGCTTATTATTAATAAATAATTACACAAATACTACACAATATTTCAATTTTATAGGCTTGGAATGTGTTTTGGAATTTTTAAAGAAAGTAGAGGAAATTGCTGTCACAATTGTCCTACCGTATTATGAAAATCATGGTAAAAACCTATGAATAATCTTACATCTAATGAGGAACAGCAGTTCGTCGCATGTAGAACTTGCTATCTTTGTAAAAAAAACTTATTAGAAATAAGGCTAAGGACCATGATTATTTTACAGGTCATTATCTTGGTGCTGCTTTTCGTAACTGTAATATTAATAGGAAAATAAGTAAACAGTTACCTATCGTATTTCATAATTTGAGAGGGTATGACCTTCATCATATTTTAAAGTATGGTTTGAATGAATTTCCATCTTGGAAATTAAATATCATTCCTACAACAACTGAGAAATTCATATCTTTGATTGTAAATATTAAGGAATTGGCTGTTAGATTTATAGATAGTATGCAATTTGTAAATTGCTCTTTAGCCAAGGCTGTGAAAACTCGTACTGATCTACCTCTAACTTGTTCTGCTTTTGATGGTCTTATAGTTAAGGCAAAGGGTATCTTTCCTTATGATTTTGCAGTATCACTAGAGGTTCTTGAATCGACTTATGAACTACCTCCAAAATGGGATTCTGTATCTGATGATGAATATGCTACCGCCCAACTAATTTGGACACAGCAAAATTGCACTACAATGTTAGACTATATGTTAACTTACCTAAAATTAGACGTATTCCTCCTTTCAGACTATTTTCAGCAATTTCGCGCAAAGGCTATTGCTTACAATGGTTTAGAACCTCTGAATTTTTATGGAATTCCTGGAATGTCATGAGCGTCGGTTCTCATGACATTAAAGGAACCAATAGAACTTCTGCAGGATATGGAAATGTTTAATTTCTATGAGGGTGGAATACGGGGTGGGTTAACATTTGTTAACAAACATTATGTTGCAAGTTCTGAAGATACAAAACTCTTGTATATAGACATTAATAATTTATATGGTTGGGCACTTAGCCAAAACCTTCCGTATGGTGATTTTGTTTGGGTGCATGATAATCTGAATGATGTGCTGAGTGAATGTGTGAATGTGTGAATGTGTGAATGCGAATATTGAATTCCTTCCGTATGGTTATACAATGGAAGTTGACATCAATATCCCTGAGCGTGTGCATCAGTATTTGAATGACTTTTCGCTTGCTCCGGAAAAAATGTGTCCGCCCAATTCAAAAGTCGAGAAGTTAATGCTCACGCATTACAGTAAGAAGAACCATGTTCTTCACTGGAGACTTCTCAAGCTGTATATAGAATTGGGTGCGGAAGTTGAGTGTATTCATAGGGCAATTAAATTTAAACAAGCACCTATTTTTAAAGAATATTTACAGAGAAATACGGATTTACGCTCAAACTCAAAGTGCGAGCTTCATAGAGATTTGTATAAATTATTTAATAATAGTCTATATGGGAAGTCTGTTGAGAATTTGAAAAAACGGATGAATTTGAGGCTATGCAATTCAGCTGAAAAGATGATTGTATATGCTTCAAAACGGACTTCCAAAAATTCCATTAAAATAGTGGATGATTTGATTGCTGCTCATCTGAACAAAGACTCTATTTGTTTAGACAGGCCTAGCTACATTGGCCAATCAGTACTAGACCTGTCTAAGCTGCGGATGTAACAATTACAATATAATGAATTGGCAAAATATAGATCAGAATTTAACTGTGATATTAATATTGTTGCCGGTGACACTGATTCGTTTTTCCTTGAGGTTAAGCACTGTAAGCTTGACATTCTTTTGCCGGCAATGATAAGAGACAACCTTTTAGATACCTCAAATTACTACCCGGCACATCCCTTATACTCGAGGAAATTAGATTCTGTGATAGGAAAATTTAAAGATGAAAGTAAAGGTCTCGGGTATAAGGAATGGGTTTTCTTAAGACCCAAGTGCTATAGTTTATTAGGTAAATCTGATACAATGACGGCTAAGGGGGTAAATTTGTTGGGGACTGACATCAAACATCAGTCGTATTTGGATTGCTACAATAACAACGTAGTATTCGCAGTACTTCAAAGTAGGAAAGGGACTCGGAACCATCAGCTGTATACATTTAGAAACAGTAAAAAAGTAGTATTAAAAAGTAGTAATAATAATAATATTAATAATAATAATAATAAAAATAATAATAATATTAATAATAATAATAATAATAATAATAATAATAATAATAATAATTAAAGTTTTATAATATTATTAAAACATTACTTATAAAAATAATTAAATTTAAAAATATATATATATATACTACTTATAAAAATAAGTAGTAAATTAAAATTAAAAAATGTTTAAAAATATTATGACCTTGATAAAATTCGAATGACCTTGAGAAATTATGATGACTCATCATATGACCTTGACCTACTTTTTAATGACCTTGAAAAATTATGATGAGTCATCCAATTACCTTGAATGACTCATGGTCTTTGTTTAAATTACCTTGAAAAATTGTGATGACTCATCCAATGTCCTTGAATGACTCGTGGTCTTTGTTTAAATGACCTTGAGAAATTATGATGTGTCATCCAATGACCTTGAATGACTCATGGTCTTTGTTTAAATGACCTTGCGAAAATTTTGATGAGTCATTGTCTTTCTTCTACAAAAAATTTGTACTTTAAAACTTAGAGAGAAAAAATATTTTGCCGGGGGGGTATGTGAGCTAGATGGCCACTGAGCTAGAGGGCCACAATCCCACTACTCTTATTCACTGATCTTAAATATATATAATTTGGTTTTCCAAATTATTGTGTAATTACTAAAAATAATAATTACTTAAATTAGCAATTTAGAAATAGTAATTAAAATGCAATGTTGGAAAAACCAAAATCCTTAAATTCCGATTGGACAATGGACCTAGAAATTTAGTATTTTAACAGCGTCTAAATTCATTATTTTAAACACTCGTTTGTCTTATCAAACTAGATAAAAGCAAACGCTTAAAGGAAGTTCTATCCAACTGGATAAAATGATGCTTTTGAAATCACTCGGATATATCAAGCCTTCGAAAAGTATTTGAAACAAGTGAGACGCTGCCTATATACTTTCCACTAGCTCATAATTTGTGAGTTATAGTGCGACAAGGAAATTAATTTAACTAGCACTCTTATCTTCCCTCTATTTTTCTTAGTTGATCAGGAGACTTAGATCCGATAGACTTGTTAAACTTATGGCGATATAAATTCTACTCTGTATCTTGCTTCAATAGTTAACCAAAAACTAAATTACTTTTGTTCAATTGTATTTATTATATAATTTGTAATTGTTATTCAGACCAATAAATATTTTAAGCAGATATCGTCCTCCTAGTGATTTATTCTATCGTATTTATGTTAATTAATTAAACACGCAATCCACGGATAGGTTGTAGTTTATCCACCTAGCCAGAGAAGTCAGCATTATTATTATTATTATGATTATTTATTATTATTGTTTTTTTTTATTATTATTATTATTGTTATTATTATTATTATTATTATTATTATTATTATTATTATTATTATTGTTATTATTATTATTATTATTATTATTATTATTATTATTATTATTATTATTTACATTACTTTTGAGTGAACCTAATAAATTAAGTAGAGTCTCGACTTTTCGTGTATACAACATAAGATAAGATGGAGTTTAAAACCTAGTCAGCTGCTTGAAGTATTTCAATACAATTCATCATCATAAATGAAAGTAAATTTTTACATTAATTCTACTTTTTCTGTTGACAACCTGATGCTCAAGAGCCAAGCAAACATAAGAATAGAAGACATCTAAATAAATATTGATAAATGTCATTTAACCAACTCTTTTTCAAATATGGGTTACGTTAAACTTGTAAACGAATTTATAGAATTTTTTATTGAAATTATTTATTTTGTTTTAATCTTTGTCATTTAATAAATTTTTTAAGTATCAAAAGTAAATGGACTGTGAGGTAAGCATCTTTGTTATTCTTGTTTTTTACATATTTCGAGAGATTTATTGTCATTTTCAAAATTATACAATAAACAATGTATTAAAAATGCGATAAAAATTAATTTTTAAAAAAACTAATATAACAATATTGCTCTAAAATATTTGTTAAATCAAGTTTCAAGGTATATAACTAGATGACTTTTGACAGAATTTCAAACAAAAATTTGAGACCACTTTTTAATTGAAAATCTTTGACATTAATGGTAAACTTTTGTCGTGAATTCACCAGATCGGAACTCATACAAGTTTTTACTAAAAAAGTGTCTTAGACAAGCAGAGATTTGATTTGAATCCAAATATTATAATGCCCTTTACTATTGTATTCATCAAGGTTTTATTATAATATTATTATTATTATAAATTTGTGTCGGTGTTCTTCATTGAGATCTTTTCTAAATGATGTATTAATGTTACACTCTTTTATCCTGGCAAACAGTCGGAATACGGAACGCAAGTCAGTAAAATATACATAATAGTAACATAATATGAACAGCCTCGACTGTGAAACCATTCCTGTGGCTGTTTAAAGATACCCCTATGACTTCAAACAAGGTATCTGAATTTACTTTCATATTATGGTGACGTCGAGAAGTTGGAGGGGAAATTTTTTGACTTCTAACCCGACACCGAGGCGGTCATAAACTCGACTTAAGGTTTCAAAATACACGACTCAAATTCACTGTAACACCGAGTAGTCCCAAGGAAACTCAGTAACTTCTAATATTAAAACGATTTGCCTATTATGGGAAAATGAAGGAGGGGAAGAGGACAATGGCTCGAAATTGTTGCACTAACTATTAACGAATTATTATTAAGTAAATTATTTGAACTAGAATAAACGAACTTTTAACGATGACTAAAGGGATTCAGAATTTTTTACGGTCACCAAAATCTATTTGAATCGTGTGTCAAATAAATAGAAACCAGTAATGTGCACTCCAGATACTTGATTGTTTGGAAAAAGGTAAGGGTCCTCCCTTGCATTTTCAAAATCTTTCTGAAGACCCCACCCTCTTTTATTATATTTTGTTTAAATCTTTGATTTTAAAAATTTTTTAAATCGATTTTTCCCGCGCGAATTTTGACATTCGTTAAGAATTGTTGATTCCTATATGCGTCAAATTTGATCCTTGTTTTTAAGAACCAATTTTATTGTTATATTTTTGAATTTTAAATTATTTTACAATTTATAAATTTATATATAGTTTTCAACGACACTCAATATTTTCAATCAAACAACAGATGTATAGAAATTTATTCTCTACAAGATTGTATTAAAATATTCCAAAGGTGATAATTATTACAGTGTCCAACTCAATGTTAAAATATTTACGACAAAACACACATGTAGGTAGAACAACACGACTTATTAAAATTATAATACCTCTAGCTTGTAGGAAATTAAATTTTGTCTATACATGGTTATACTCAAACCCTGACAGCACCCTTGAATTCTGATCAAAATGCCTTTGAAAAACCATGCATGTAGTAAAATGTGTGCACTCCAGAACAAATGAATATTATGTAATAAAAACATATTATATAATAATTTTCCCGAAACTCCTCCCGCATTTTTTTATAAAAAGTTTTGCGACACCTCTCCTTCTTTTTTAAGATTTGTTTAAATTGATGATTGCGTAATTTTTGAATAATTTTAAGCCCATGATTATGTCACTATTATGTAATTTTTTACGATATTTTTACATATAAATGATTACCGTGTTGTACTCTACAATTTCATGCTTTCAAATTTTGTTTAAATCGATTATTACGTAACTTCAAAAACGTTTTAAAATCATCGAATACAACACTAATTTTAACATTCGTTTAGAATTTTTGATCCCTATAAACGTAATATTTGACACTTGTTTCAATGGTACTATTACTTTATTATTATTATTATTATTATTATTATTATTATTATTATTATTATTATTATTATTATTATTATTATTATTATTATTATTATTATTATTATTATTATTATTATTATTATTATTATTATTATTATTATTATTATTATTATTATTATTATTATTATTATTATTATTATTACCAACAAATATTATCAACAAATAAAAATGTATAAATTATATACCGCCAAATACTTTAACACATAAAAATCAAGAGAAAATAATTTTATATTCAAATTTTTATTGATATAAATCGTCATATGGAAAATGTGAATGGAAAAAATTATTGTTAGGGAAATTTTCATCAGGATCACTCACCGGTAACATAATTTCATCTGGATCAATCATCGGCACCATTTGATTATCCACACTCATAACCGTACTACCCCCTCTTTATTGCCCATACGCATAACTTTTATTTTTAAGAACCCATTCACGCTTATCATCTTTATTGGTCAAAGCCCTCTTATTATTTTTTATACTATAAAGTTGATGATTTTTACTAGTAATTCTAAATTGTGTCGCTGTATAAATTTCATTAGTGTTGTAACAATCTAGATACGACTGGTGAGTTAGTTCAGTATCTTTCATAGTAATCCCCTTTGCCTTCATACAATCATTACTCCCCTTCATACTATAACATGTAGGCCTTAAAAATATCCACTCATCATATCCCAACCCTTTGCTCTTGTCTTTGAATTTTCCTATTACAGAGTCAAGTTCTATACTATATAAGGGATGTGTTTGCGCATAGTTTGATTTGTCTAATAATTTATCTCTTATCATTGCAGGCAAAAGAGTATTTAATTTACAATATTTTATTTCCAAAAAAAAGGAATCTGTGCTCCCAGCAATAATATTTATTTTACAATTAAATTCTTTACGATATTTTTCCACCTCAATATACTCAAGTTGGTACATGCGCAGTTTTCACAAGTACAAAACTGATTGATCAATATAACTTGGTTTATTTAGACATATTAAATCTTTTCTTAATAAAAAAATATTACGTCATCATCAATTTTAGTTGTTCTTTGAAAATTGGGTTTTAAAAAAAATGTTAATGATTTTTGTGCCGAGTTATATAACCGTAAGTTTATACGTTTTTATCAAATTTTCAACATTTTTTTTGTACAAACTGTTGTTTATTAATTTAAAATAATTTTTATCGAGGGTATTTGTTGATAAAGCCATAAGTCGCGTGTTGCTATCTACATAATTTTTAAATATTGGATATTGTTTAAATTGAATAGCTTTATGAATGTTAGATACTTTTATCCCAATATTTAAATAATGCTGGAACCACATAGTTCTTTATGGGTAAGCATCAACTTTTAAACTTTAGAAACCCGCATCTTTTCAGCAGCAACTGGAAAATCGTCTAATTTATCATCAATAGACTCTGGTGTCTCCAAGTCAACTTCAACTGTGTAACCAAAAGACAATAATTCCATGTCTGTATTTACACAGTCATCCAAATTTTATTTAATTTTACATTGTCAGTTATCCAAACAAATTTACCGTCTGGTAATGGTTGACTAAGGGCCCAACCGTACAGATTGTTAATGTCTATATACAACAACTCTGTATTTTCATCAGATTTTTTTTTATATAATGTTTATTTACAAAACTTAGACCCCTCGAATCCCACCCTCAAAGAAATTATAAATTTCCATATCCTGAATCAATTCAAGTGGATGATCTAAAGTCATCAAAGACGAATTCCAACTCATACCTGAAATTCTTAAGAAATTTAAAGGATCCAATCGATTATTAGCTATTGATTTTGCTCTAAGCTGCTGGAAATAATCAGAGAGTAAAAACACATCTAATTTTAGGTAAACCATCATATTGTCTAAAAAAATATTACAATTAGTTTCGTTCCATATACGTTTTGCCATACTATATTAATCTTCAGTAACACCATCCCAAATTGGTTGTAATTGGGGAGTTGGCCGAAGAACTTCTAAACTAGTAGCAACATCCTATGGAAATATTCCCTTACTTTTAACAATTACACATCTAAACTCAAAACATGTTATTGATAGTGAAGTCAATGTATTAACAACATTTTTTAAAGAATCACCTATAAATTTTATTGTTAATCCACCAGTTCTATCAAATAAACTTAGAAATTTTTCACTTGTAATAGAAATACAATTAATATTCCGAGTTTTAAATTTACTTAAGCCAAATTTGAGAATATGATGGAGATCATACCCCGTAAATTGTGAAAATAGATAAAATCGGTTTAATTAGTCGAAAAAGATTACTGGATCTACATCCCGCACCTAAAGATTTACCAGAAAAATGGTCATGATCTCTTACCGGAAATACTAATGTTCTCTTAGACAAATGACAAGTTGTAGCCGAAGAAAAGTTTATTTTATCAATACTATTATAAAACATAGCCTTTTTATATCTTTAATCAAAAATTTTGGTACTGTATTTTATTATACATGATTGGTTTGCCAATTGTTTGTAGGTTATTAACTAATAGAGACGGGTAATAATAACCCATCGGATCAAAAACATATATTTTAACTGGCTTCGTGTAAATTGCAATCCAATGTTCCCCGGCGAGAGTTGATGAGTGAGTATTGACAATTATTGCTTGGTTATTGTTCAGGTATGGGATTTTATCTAATGGGAATACTCCAGCAAACTGATTTCCCAACAGATTTTTTCCAATTCTATTAACCTGAATAAAACTAATTAAATAAAATTATAAAGTATTTAAAAAACTTACTCCATGATAATTTGATTACATTGTTTGTCACATTCATACCAGTAATATTCGTTCAAACTAGAACTGATTTACTTGCAGTAATTTGTATTTCTCTTTCGAAAACTCTTTTCACTATTATATATACCGATTCCGTGAGCAATTTATTAAACTTTATACTCAGTTTTTAATTTCCTTGTTGTGGTAATTGATTTTGATTCAAATCAAAATCTGGTGCCAAGACAAAAGTAAAGAATGGGTATTTATCTTTAAAATCTTCAAGTGTGATTCCATAATTTATGTTTTTATCCAAATATCAAAGATGTCTCATAATACTTTGCATATAAGTTGTAGTATAATCATTATTTTCAAAATCCTGTGTATACGTTTATCTTATGGTCATTATTTTTAGCCAGAGTTAATGAGTTAATATCCAAATATTTAAAGACTGAGAATGAATCCTTATATGTTCACTTGTATTGAGATTCAGTAAGCAGTTGTTCTTTATAAAATGATAATGAACCATTACTGATTGTAAAGTCAACAGTTTCTTTACTTCTAATTGGATGCATAGCATATCTGGAATTTAAACCAATTTGATGTCCAGTTAAAACAGATGGTTCTACTCGAACTCTATGAATAATTAATTTTGCTTCCAATATCTTTACCTTTGGCTCTTCTGTTAGAGATTGTACACTGTAATCGGACGAATTTCTTTTCAATGTTATGTTAACATTAACTCTAGGAAGTAGATATTTTGGTTGATCCATAAAATCAATTTGTAATGAAAAACATAATGAAACTATTTTTGATTCTGAAATTAATTCGGTCCTTGTCTTGTCATTTGAAATATATCCCATAGGCGCTAAACAAGTGTTTTTACAATTTCCATTATAATTTAAAATAGTTTCAATTAAATCTTGTTGGGTATATCTTGCGTTTCCACCTTCAATCTTTTGACTATTGAGTCTAACAACCACATCGCTGAAAAGTGTATGGAACAAATAATTGTTAGCTTTTGATTCTGAAGATGTCAGTAATTCTTTCCCATTATTTTTTTTAACTTTCAATTTAATGTACACTAATGTATCATTTAAATAAATGTATTCAGTATGAGAACCAGTTATCTTGAATTCAATGTCACAATTTAATTAAAAGGGAATATGTCTTCAAATGTCTCATATTCTATTACCGCTTGAGGGGCCAGTCGATCAAAGATATATAATTCAGTTTTTCCACAAATCATTATTCGAATATATTTCCACGTCCTGTCATTATTTTGTTTATATACCTTCGTCATCGTCGTTTCGGTTCAGGTTCATATTCTTCTTCATAATTTGATATCACTGCAGAAATTACTTTCGGTATTGCTTCTTTGAATTCAGATATATCATTAGATTTTAAAGTTGGTAAGAGTTTGACATTATCCATTATTACATCTTTTGCAGTTTTCATACCAAAATTTCCTATATGTTTAAGAATAGGTAATGCAAATCTACCAATAGTTTCCAACCATCCAGAACCATATTGCCTATCAACAAAATAAGGTAGTAGAAAATAGTGTGCCACCTGGCCCACTTTTTGGTACCCCCATACTACTTATTAAATTATAAACATTACTATTATGTATTTAATTTCTTGACTTATTTTTTATTTAATTTTTTATTATTATTTTATTAATTTATTTATTTTTATTTAATTATTTAATTATTTTAAATTTAATTACTTTATTATTATTTTAAGTTTTATTAACTTTATTTATTTAATTAATTAAGTTTTATTATTATTGTTATTATTATTATTTTACACATAGTTTATATACAAAATTTTTATTACGAATATACCAATAAGTAATTAACATCAGAAACCAATATACATTTATTAAATAGATACAACAATGCTAATCACAAATATGTCAATGAAAAGTTTGATAAATATGATAAATAATAACTTTTATCAAGTGTGTTTGTTAATTCAGCTCTGAATTTGGTGTTAGTATCGATAACTTTTAAAAATAGGTTCTTGTTTAAGTCTGATAGCTCGATGAATATTGACAACTTGAACGCCTAATTATAAACACATTTTGAGCAATCGCCAATGCACTATATAATTTTGCTTTGGATTATGCGTTAAGAGTAATTTCTCTACTTTTGAAACACATTTCCTTTCTCCACCAATAGGAAAATCATTCAATAAATGATGAATTTTATTCGGAATTTCCAAATCAACCTCCAGAGTATATCCATACGACAATTTTTTTAACTCCAAATTCTTGTAATCTTCTAAAATTCAATCAAGGTTATCATGAATCCAACTAAATTTTCCACAGAGTAAACTTTGACATAAACCCCATCCATATAGGTTATTGATGTCGCTTTATAATAACTCTGTATCTTCAGTATTTTTCACGTGATGTTCATTAACAAATGTCAAACAATTTCGAACTCTCCCTTCTTATAAAATATAAATTTCCCTGTCTTGTATTAATTCAATGGGTTTATCCAATGTCATTAACGTCGAATTCTATGAGATACTGTGAATACCAAAGAAATTCAAAGGTTTTAATCGATTATGAGCTAAAGATTTGACTCTAAATTGTTGAAAGAAATTAGCTAGTAAAAACACATTCAATTTCAAATAAACCATCATGTAATAAAATAAAAATTTACAGTTTGTTTCTTTCCATATTTTCTTTGCTTTTTGATATTCATTTCTGTAACTTTTTCACAGATAGGTGGTAATTCATATGTGGTTTCCAAAACATCTAAAGAAGTTGCAAAATTATATGGGAATATTCCTTTAGAGTCAACTAAAGTTCCATCAAATACTGATTCTGTTAAGGGTAGATTGTTCAATGTCTTAACAGCTTTAACCAATGAATCATTTACAAACTGGTATGAACCAATAAACCGTATTCTAAGCTTACCAACATATACCATAAAAGATAAGAACTTTTCACTACTAGTTGGAATACATGATAAATTCTAATTAGGAAATTGATTTAAGCCATACTTAAGAATATGATGTAAATCATACTCTCGTAAATTATGAAAACTACAGGTAATAATTCTATAATTTGTCTGGATACATTACATTTACTACATGCAGGATCAATATATTTTCCTGTAAAATGATCATGGTCTTTAACCTTAACTACAATCTTTTTCTCATGCAAATAACAATATTCACTGATATTAAAAGATTTTTTTTTATCCAAAGTAAGTGGTAAAATCAGTTTGTGCCCCTCTTCTTTGTAATATGGAAGTACAATATCTGTTCCTATATCTGAAACCTTCTTCAAAAAACAATAAACACAATTTTTACCAGCAAATTGATAGTAATTTGATATTGCAGTAAGGTTATTAATTAACACGTTGACGGACAGTAGGAACAAGCGAAGTTCGAAAATTGACACTATATGTTTTTGTGATTTTTCACAACCACGTGCATACTGAATCTGCAACTCGTATAACAGGTGAAATATGAACTTCAACCTAAAAAGATGTTTTCAAAACACGACACTATGCTTCTACGTATACGCCAGTAAGTGCACATTTGTGCTGCTATAGCCGTAGTGTCTAAAAACGACCGTTTCGTTTTGGACGGCTATAGCAGTCATGCCACATTGTGAACTTCGCTTTGACGGCTATAGCCGCAATTGTCCGTCAACGTGTTAATAAAAGTCTATCAGAAATTGGCAAATGTTTTTGAAAATAAATGTCATCTTTTGGTAATATAGATTCAAAATCTGCATAGATAACGAACGGAGGTGTTATTGTTTTGGACCAATTTTTAAATTCTAAATTTTTATCTTCAGGTAAGATATACAATGTTGTTTCTAACTGATATTTTTACATAAATCTTGAGGTTTTTGAAATGCCTTTGGCTTTTGAAAACCATTTAGAAATTTCACACCATTTGCAACAAATTATGACATTACAATCATTGTTTTTATGACAATTCATTAACGTTTGTAAATTAGTCACTGTAGTATAATGATACTTTTCACCTTCCTTTATAATAACAAATATATTGCATCCACTTCAGTTACTTTTGTTTGATGAATTATATCCAAATAAGGATGTTTCATAACAATTTCATATTTTTCCACATGATTTTTGTTATTATAAATCATTACATTTATTGCCAAACCCGCATTTTTCTTCTCAAAAATCTAGATATCACACAGTTTTATTGGCATATCATTAGGATGGTACACTAATTCCTTTATATACAGTAAATATTTTCTTGATCTATCTCTATGCTTCTTGATTTTATCAAATTTCAATACAGCCAAAACACTGTATATGAAACATAAATTATCTTTATTTTGTACGTTAACTATTGTCTTTTTACCGGTTAATCCATTAGGTGTGGGAATATAACTATGTCCAGATAATCTAGATATATTGGAGACCTTTGTTATTTTAAAATTTAATTCTAGTATTCGTTTTAATTTCCAACTACTTCCTAATTCAATTCTCTCAACAATCTTTTCATGTTCGATATATTAATATACTAACTATTTTGGTTTCTTCATCTTTTTCAAATTCTAATTGAATTCCAAATTGAATTTTCGATCTTTTCATTTCGACTCATGCTATTTTTAATTTTTCCACTAAAGAAAATGGAAGCACTATTTCCTAAACATTATATCTATCGATATTCACTTTTGTAATTTGAATTGAACGTAATAAGTCGTACTCAATAATTACGTTTTAAGCAGACTTTCTTTAATTAATTTATTTTCACATATTTGAATTATTTTCATAATTAAGGCAAACTTTACCCGAATTACTGCTAATCTACGACCCATGATGATAAATGTCATCATATAATGATGATATATTATCAAATAAAAAATTATTATACATGTCCTGTATGTCAGACACAAACTTCTAACCCTTACCATAAATTTTATAATGATCATAGAGCGCATTTGACCCAATTTAATGATAATAAAATGTCTTTATTAAAAGGCGGTGTAAAAAAAAAGTACCATTACGTCGGAAATATTTGAAAAATAATTATAAAAGATAGTAATCAAATCGGACAGGAATTTAGTGACATTATTGTTGGAAAAAATGAAAGTTTGGCATATGGTCATTATATGATTGAGGATATCAATCAGTTTACAGAATATTATTCAAACTGCATGTTCTGTTCTTCAAATCGACTATCAGGCTACCAATAGAACGGATCATAAAATTGTTCATCAAATTGTTCATATTTTTCAAACTTTTCATTGACATATTTGTGATTAGCATCGTTGTATCTATTTAATAAATGTATATTGGTTTCTGATGTTAATTACTTATTGGTATATTCGTAATAAAAATTTTGTATGACAAACTATGTGTAAAATAATAATAATAATAATAATAATAATAATAATAATAACAATAAAAAACAATAATAATAAATAAAAATAAAAAATAAATAAATAAATCACTAAAAAAAAAATAATAATAATAATAAAAATAGTAATAAAGTAATTAAATTAAAAATAATTAAATTAAAAAATTAATTAGTTAAATTAAAAATAAATAAATAATTAAATAAAAATAAATAAATTATTAAAATAATAATAAAAAATTAAATAAAAAATAAGTCAAGAAATTAAATACATAATATTAATCTTTATAACAGCTTTTAAATGAGGAACCAATGAATCACCAACATTTATTGGTTCAATAATATCACTATAGATTAACATTTGCTGATGGTGATTAAATATTTTTCCTTTGCAAATACCAACAAATAGAGATTCATTATATAGTTTTTCTTGTAATCCAAATGTGTTTACCACATTTTTATCGAAAACAACTTCTTTTATGTTTTCACCGAGAATGCATTTGAAGACATCTTTATTTAATTCAATAGATTTGAAAATATGGGGACAATTATTCATTAAATAAACATTAAATCTTCAACTTTCCGTATATATAAATCATCATTAAATGTAAACACTGAATCTTTTAAACATCAGTATATTAATTTAAAACTGATTACTTGCTTTTTCTCATATGGGAGTAATAATATTTGAAATGTACTATTGGGACATTTAATTGTTGATTTTGGAGTTCCCAATTGCTTTACAGATTCCATATCTTCAAATATTATTTCAAACGGATCAAAATTACAATGAATATGTAAAACTGTTTTGGTAACATATATGTAACAATCCTCATTTAATTGTTTTATCGGTTGTACTTCATTACTTTCAATGTCATAAAAATCGTTAACTGTCTTGAATGCATTTGATTTATATTCAATCCTTGAATTACTATAAAATGGAAATGTGTTGTACACATATGTATAATCAAGTGATGCAACTTCCAAATTATTATCTAAGTAAATAGGGTTTTGTAACTCTACGATAAAGTTACTAGAGTCATTATTCGGATGAATTAATGGACAACTATTGCTTGGTAAAATAGTAAAAAAACTGTTTCTATTCATTCTATTTCAGATGCTGATATCCAAGTTGGGTTTTGATATCCATGCCACCATACCTTTATATATTGATGTTAGAATCTTTTCAATTCATAAGATGGTGGGTGGTGAGATAACCTGCAGTTCCTGTTCGTAAACTTTACCTTGGATTGGTAATCACATACATGACTGGATTTTGTTTCTTATTAATATTTGATGTTTTAAAAACTTCATCACTCTAGTTGTTGTCAAAACTTTTAATGAATAGCGAAGCGGATATTTTACTTATTCGAACATGGTCATCAACTTTATATTTTGGTTTCTTAGTTTTATCTTGTTGTGATATTTTGTTTGTGATATCTGTTACATCAATCGGCCTTAAACCTTTTAAACCTCGATGGGACGAATGATTGTAACTATGAATTATTTTCGGTAAAACATTTTATCCAAGTTTGATTACCTTGATGCAAAAAATATTTATTCAACCGATCTCTTAAGGTTCGATTAAATCGTTCTACATTGGCAGCTTTGAATTGAGAAAATGCAGAGTAATGATAAACTCCATTGATAATTTCTTTAACTTTGCTATTGTAAATTTTTTACCTAAAGATATCATTAATTTAATAAAATTAATCATTTTCTTGCCTAAATCAGTTTGTAAATTATCTGGTTTACAATTTTTAAATATTCTTTTTTACAGATGCTACATCATTAGAGGATTTTGTTTTCAATTGTATAGCGCGGCCAAATCTACTGAAAATATTGATACATGTCAGGATATACTTATATCCCTTATTGATTTTCGAATATAGTGTCATTTTCATCAAATCCATTTGCCATAAATCATTAATACTATATGTTTTATATCCTCTAGTTGGAAACCGTTTCATCATTGGTTTGTTTAGACAGTATACCATTTGATCCGATAACCACTTTTGTGTTTCCTTTTTTGAATTTGTAACTCTTTTCTTTAACTTTTCTACTCCAACGAAACCTGCGGGGTCTTATGGGTTTGCCCATATCTTCTCCATTGCAACAAGAATGTTTTAAAATTTAATACAAGATTAGGTATTGATTTTCCCATTGTTTATGAAGATTGTTTAAGTCATTGTTTATGCAAAGCTACATATTACTCCACTTAATAAAGATAATGCAATCGGTAACACTGCACATATAAAATCTCCACGCTGTTTAAATATAATTTTTCGCATCAATCGTTTATTTTTTGTATTGACTAAGGATAAAAGTGATTTTTTGTGGTTATTTAATACAAGTTTTTTCGCTTTGCTAATATCAACATTACCGCGCACAACATTAGCAATGATTTCAAGCAAGTAATCAACAACAAACGAAGCGAATCATTGTAAAATACGTGATTTTTCAAGACTGGTACTTTAATCAAAGCATTAAAATATGGTATACTACGTTGTAATTTCATTTTTAAAAATATGTTACATTTTGTTTATAATTTAATTCATTTTTTAGGGGTTGTGAATGGTTTTTTCTTAATTATTTTCGATTCTGGTTTCTTCCTAAGTATTTTCTTTAATGATTTTTTTATTATTTTCTTTATAGATTTCTTACTAGATTTATTTACTAGATTTATTTCCGGCTTAATTAAAACTTTCTTGAATCCCATTTTTATTTAATTATTCTGATAGTTTAATTTTGTTTATAAACTGTTACACCTTCTTTATTGAAAATATCTGTTATCACCCGTATATCATCAGGACATTGCTGAGTAAAATCAAAGAATAAATAACCATGAAGTATTTTGGTTGCATCTTGAAACGATTCGATTAAAAAGTTGCGATTGTTGGGATATGCTTGTCTTGCAAGAAAATCAATAACAGTTGCATCTCTAGTGTTTTGAAAGCAACTAGATATTGAAAATTTAAATTACGTGTACGATGTGCTCCACCACGATGAAATAGATTTTGGGTTATAAAAATAACTGTAACACATTGATGTCTACTGATTTTTGTAAACAAATTATTAAAATCTTTTTCTTTGTTTGATTCCTGGTTCAAGTCATTAATAATAATTAGATCACCATGTTGTAATCTAGATGACTAATTTTTATCAATCCCCTTTATTATTGTCATTTTCAACTTGCAAAATTGTTCTTGAGTTAAGCCATGTTCGTCATCTGCACTCCTATGCCAATATATTTTATTGAATTTTGAATTAAACATTTTTGATTGTAATTCTTTACAAACAAATAATGTTTTACCACTTCCACTTGAACCTACAATTTGATGTACTGCATCATTTCTCAATTCCATTTTTTAACATATTATTTAAATAAATATTGATTATATCAATTAAACTTTTTAATGTTTTCAAATATAAATTATAGAGGAAAAGTTTATATGTTCAATATGATATTTCCTGACTGAAAACCTCAACAAATAGTTGGCAAAAGTGGGAAATATACAATAATATTTTTCAAATCTGGAGAATGTCGGATAATGGGATGTAAACATTCAATCACAGTTGCCGGCTTGCAATATAAAGTCAGTAATTTAGAATTACAATTAATTAAAGTTACTGCAGATGTTTGAACATCAGTTAATTTACCGGATTTATCAAAGTATATGAAATTTTTTTATGAACCAAAATAATTTCCAGCTTTGAGATATATTAAGTATAACCTCCTATTTGTGTTATTGTATTTAGCAGTGATAAAGTAGTTATACTTGGTATAAAAACAATGGATTATGAATTTATTGTTGAAGAAATCATTAATGATATAAAATCAGTTATCGATGACATGGAAGTTTGTAAATTTTTTCTTTACAATACGATTGAAATATGACTGCATCACACATGCTCGAATTTAATTGGTTACATACCTGATTTTATAGGTATAAATGAAATCCCATATGAATGCTCAAAGCCAGTGAAATTGATCAATTCGCACTATCATAATTTCAATGAACAGTTAAAAAAAGAAGATATTGTTGCAGTTAATAAAGTGTTGATGAAAATTAACAAGAATCTAAGTTGGAATGAAAATATATTCATCAACCATCGAATTGCCAGTTTTTTCGATTCGTTTGAAGAAATTGGATAAAAAGATAAAGAAAGCTGGTTTTTAATATGGTATAAAATGGATATGATATAAAAGTGTACAAGACTATAAAATGGATGAAAACAATGTCATATCGCTAATTTGGAAATTAGTCAGTGCTCGGCTTTCTCTGATTTTAAGATCTGAATAAATGTATTATTATTAACAAGTCTTTTGATTTTTATGTTTTTTATGTAAAATGTTTAAAGTTATAAAGTAAGTAATAGTACCTTTGAAACAAGCGTCAAATATTACCTCTATAGGGAACAACAATTCTAGATGAATGTTAAAATTGGTGATATAATCAATGGTTTTATAAAGTTTTTGAAGTTATGTAATAATCGATTTAAACAAAATTTGAAGATATGGAATCGTACACTACAATACGGAGATCATTTCTATGTAAAAATATCGTAAAATAATTATGTAATAATGACATAATCGAGGTTTTAAAATTTTTCAAAATTATGAAATCATCAATTTAAGCAAATTTTAAAAAAGTAGGAAGGGTGGTATCTCAAAAAAAATGCGGGGGGTCCCGGGAAAAATATTACGTGAAATGTCTATGTTACGTAACATTCCTTAGTTCTGGAGTGTACACATTATACTACTTGCACGGTTTTTCAAAGACGTTTTGACGAGAATTGAAGGGTACTGTCAAGTTTTGAGTATAACCATGTATAGACAAAATTTAATTCCCTACAAGCTAGAGGTATTATAATTTTAATAAGTCGTGTCGTTCTACCTATAGATGTGTTTTGTCGTAAATATTTTAACATTGAGTTGGACACTGTAATAATTATCATCTTTGGAATATTTTAATACCATCTTGTAGAGAATAAATTTCTATATATCCATTGTTTGAACCGCTGTAGAACAAAGACCATGAGTCATACAAACATGTGACCCTTGACTCACTCTCTACAAGATGAGTCATCGTTTTCCGTCAGTCAATCAGAATGCTCTGAGCTGGATGGCTCACATCTACCTACTAACTCCTGGTTTGTTACTCGAGGAATCATTTTCTGTAATGAGTAATAATGCTGAGTAAAATACTAAATTTTGTATCTGAGTATCCATCTAAGGTGTGATGGACATACACTAATCTGATTTGACGATGTTACTTTAAAAACAATAATATAACAGGTTAACTGGAAACTTTCTTTTTGTCATTTGTTCAGACTATGAAACTGCCTGAAATTAATTTTCAAATATGTTGACTGGACATTACTTGCAAAATATTTATTTTGTGAGACTGAAATAATAAAACGAAATGTCAATGAAATATAAATGTAGATTTATACTGAAAGTAAACAAGATTTCATAATAGTTATCAACATTTTCCTTTATCGAGAAAATTATTCATTGCACTACAAATGCAATCTAACTGCAATAGTATAATATAGATTATGTAAAAACTCAAGTGGATTTACCTCTTATCTAGAAATTATTTATATTTTATGTAAAATATATTCAATAGAATTGTTTTCTACTACTTGATGAAATTGTCCAAAGAGATATTTACTAAAAACCATAAAATTTACATGTTTCTCTTGTTTAGAATTCAAAGTAAATATATATTTGAAAATGTTTGTTTTAAATGATTTCTCAAATAAAATTTAAATTTTGATAATTTGCCGCACGATATATTAATGTGTAATAAAAATTAACAATGACTAAAATACCCATGTTTTCATATCAAACACACATATCTAATGTTTTTCACATTGGTAGCGGAACCCATTTTTGGGTGACTTTTGAGACATGTTGTAAGTTCATCTAGCCAAATCATACATCTGAATAAAATGATTAATTTTCGTGTATTATTGAAAAATAATCATGTCTTTATAATTGAAACTGTTTCTCACATTAGCAACTTCATAATTTCTGTGAATGACTGATAAATTAAGCAAAACATATCATTAGTATTTGTTGGTTTGAAACATATAAATCAGACTTAAAATTACTCAGTGAACTATAAAACTGAAAGATTATCGTTAGCTCTTGAAGGATGACTTCTTGAACATTTTCCTAATAATTTATATAAATGATTTCTTAATAAAGACCATGCACTAAATTTTATTCCAATAAATATTATTCTCATCAGTTGGTTATTTCTTCCAAATATAACAAAAACTGTTTAATTTTACCCAATTACTTCGATTAAAATTGACGATAAATTTATTCCTCATTCATGTCGATAAAATTTAAATAATTGACCGTTGCATGAACTGACATGTTCAATTTGAAAAATTGACAAATTTTATCTTATAATTCTTTAAAAATAAATAAATAAAAACACACATCAAATAACTTGCTAAATAACCATATATTCCTCATAATCATAAATTACTTAAGTGTTTGTTTAATTTTGCCATAAATATCATTGTACTTCGAGCAAAACTGTCAAACAAAGTTTTTAATTATCTAATATACCTATGATGCTGATAAATTAGTCTAAAAATAATTTCAATAATAGGATGTTTAGTAGTATTTTTAAAATATAGAAAATGAACTACTTAAATTGAATATAATGCCCAAGTGTTAACTAAATATTTACTAAAATATACAAAGAAATTCTTAAAATACACATCTTTGTGTGCAATGACTTTGTTTTAAAATGTCAAATATCATCTATTTGGTTTTACTATTGCTTTGTCTTAATTGTTACTGCTAGTTTTAAATTATTATTATTCTAAAAACAAAACAAGTCATAATAAAATAACATTTATTGTTCACGATTATCAAAATTTTAATTATTTAATTCATTCCTTAGGACCCATACATTTTATGATCTCATCCGATCTTCACAAGTTTCGCGTCGATATGGGCATTGAAAAGGTTTTTCAACAATTGGAAAATCTTCTTCGGACGTCTCTTAGTGTTGACAAACGATTTCGAAGAGATCAATTCCAGTACGACCTCTAAGTGGATATGATAGTACTTCTGGAACCGTGCAGGATAAAGACAGTCGGAGCTCCATTTTTTTCATAAGTATCTCCAGTGACAATGCTTAAAAGTAATTAATATTGAACCAGAAATAAAAATAAATATACCATATTTATCAGATGAATCCATTTTTTAAATAACGAATAAATAACTTATTGAAAACAAAAATATATGTAAATTTGAACAATCAGAGATCGACCAATCCTGTCGCATAACAAGTTTTTTAAGAAATGATTGGCAGTTGAGATGTTTAAGTCCTTATACTACAATTTTGTTTTATTGCAATATCCATTCATTTAAAATACACTATCGATGCAATTTATTACTCAGACATCGAGATTATGAATAGATCATGCACACATTAAGGTTATGTACACAATACAATCAAAATTATGTATTGTCATTGCATCCATAGTTTAAATACTATGACACTTTTAATCATTATTTCGACATGCAAACAGAATTTATTATAGTGAAGAATTGTAGCCATACTTTAAATTTTCTCAGATTTCCTATCATTTACAAATTTTCAATGCCAATCAAATTAATCAATACCCAATTTTCATTCTTACGTGCAATAATATCTGATACAGATATAAATTCACTAAATGAAATTCTAAATACATGGAATAACAAGTTAAGAAGCAATAACCACATATATCTTGGTTACGATAATGCAAAGTTTTATATTGGTAATAGAGAAGTAAATTTTTTTGACGAATTTCATTAGTATCCAAACATCATTATCCAAGGATACAAGACCGATTCAGATGATGTCATGACTCTAATTTGGAAGGTCAATAATGTTAGAATGTCATTTTAATGAATCTTTTCATAAAATGTCTGGTTTTTTATTGTGCAGATTAGTTTCCGCCTGCTTTTTATTGATTTAAGAGTAAACTAGTTTTTTTTATTAATTTATTGTGTGTTGACACCCTTTTTACTCACATTGTACCCACCAGATCCTGATCTGTTACTAATTTACACATGACACTCATTTGAACTACAATTTCTACACATATAATATACTTTAAGTTAAAATTATCTTATAATTAAATAAATTTAAGTCAAAAAATTAAGTAAAAACTTTATAAATTAACTTAATATTTAAAAAATTGTAAAATTTCTGGTAAATATTATTATGTTATTTTTCAATTTATTCAATTACTTTGCTTTCTTTAGAATTTGAATGTGTCTAATTGGTGTAATATGTTAGATTTTAGTTGACTTGGTGCTGGGTTTTCAAGGCATGTAACTGACGACTTTAAACAGATATTTATGCCCTTTGTTTTATCCCAACACAGACACAAAAGGTGTAGATTCGAGTATTGAAAACCAAAATTATGGCATGCCATAACGGAAATGTGGTCATGTACCAACTGATACAGTCATCAACTGTAATAAGAAATAGAAATTCACAGAAACATTTAAAATCAGGAAGACCGAGAGGGTATGAAAAAGGATGCTACACGAGTTGCAGAAAGACGATCAAGTCATATCTAGATTAAGGTCAAGGACTCCCGAAAATCTTTTGTGATTTATAGAAACAATTGTTATTATATGATTTGTGATTTGAATGTTGAAAATACAATTTTATATTTTTTTCTGTATTTAATCAAGAAATATTTGTTCCTGGACATACATTAAGTGGCGAAAATAGCTGAAACAAAGGAATTGTAGGAAAAAATCGAGCGCATAACTTTTATCGGTTTGTTGGACCAGAACAAGGTTTTGTTTAAATGAATTGGAAATAACATGCAAATATAACAGGCAGATTTAAAATCAGATCCATAAAACATCAAGTAAACACCTTAAAATGCGAGAAAGAAATAATTAAAATATAAAATCAAAAACATAAAAATAAATTAAAATAATAACACGATGCACCAAGATCAGCACGAAATAAAAATAGAAATAACAAAAGAACATTGAAATTTGACCGAAAATTGACAATTTATTTAAAAGATCAAGAGTTAATGAAAAATAGAAGAAAAATCAAATGATTTTAATTGGAAATAATTCAAGTAAAAATTAAAGAAATGAATTGTCAAGCAAAATCAAGAAATAATAAAAATTAGAATTAGATTATACAAATAATTTCAAGGTCAAATTTTGTTTTATCGCACTTAATTTAACAAGCAAGGTTATGGTCACAGAACAGGTATATATACCAATTCATTTCCACAGAATTTTAACTCAATTCGTTCTAATGAACTCATCTCATTACAACTTTGCAAGTGGACAATCTCGAAAACTTTTTCCATACAGTGTACAAGCAACTTCAATGTAAGCACTACTTGACGCTTGTGTGGGAAAACTTTGTTTGTATGATGAAATGCCAATTATGTCATGCCGTTATGATCAAATACATGCTTCAAAGGAAAGATATGCCTTGTCAAAATTTTTCCGACCTACAGCCGAAACAGTACCGCAAGATATTAAAATCTACATAACAATTCGCTCTGTGTAAGTGCGGTTCATCCGCCAATAACTCGTGCCCGTGAAGGTTCCGGCGTGCGTAACGCAGAAACCCAAACGTCAATACATTCCGCTTATAAGGGAAAATTTGAAGATAAGAGGGTATTCTTTTGACTGCTCCTTCGTCATCCGTTTCCCGAAAAATCGACCTAAAATTATTATTATACATCGGCTCAAAATCACATACACCGAGTAGTCCAGTGGGCACTCATAATATCGTAATATTAACATATATTACAAATAAAGGAGGTGAGTGTGGGAAAGAATCGGAAATCGTTGTTATGTCAAAATAAATAAAAAGAACAATCTTAACGTTTGAAATAAAGTATTTTAATAATAATACTGACTATGGCGAGATCAACTTAACGAATTGAGAGTTTCAATCACATTAGTCTTTACATTGAAAAGATAAAGCTTTAAATAATTTTAAAAACCTTTTTAATGCTAATATTCATATCGAAATAAAATAAACGAAGTAAATCTAATATCTAGATTGCTAATTCGAAAATCTTGATGGTAATATTCATGGCGAAGTTAGATTAGACGAAATTAATCCAAAATCTAGATCACTAACCCAAAAATCTTAACGATAACATTTATATTGAAGTTGAAATACGAAATAACTCCAAAAATTGGATCACTAACCTGAGAACGATAATAATCATGTTGACGTAAACTCGAATTCACTAAACCTAAAGTTGAATCATTACGTTGAGAACTTCACCAACAATACTATTTAAGGCGAGGTTAAATCAGCTTGAACCATATTAAGGGGCAGCACGCGAAACGGGGAGTTCTTGAGAGCGATGGTAGTTTCCCAAAAGAGAAAAAATAATTTCAAAACTGCGTCGTTAAATTGAGGGTATTAGTAACAATAACTCATGTCGATTATAACTCATGAAATCAATAACCCAAACGATCTAGATTGCTAGGTTAACAAATTATATTTCATGGCCAGTAAAGCTAGGAAATTAATTAAACTAATATCGTAATTAACTAACCCACTGAGTAAATCGATCTCCGAAACATGACTGACATCAAATACAACCAGCTCCACACCACCCAGCATAAACTCGATGACAAACCGCAAAACAAACAAACTGATCATCACGAAATGGCATTGAACATACATTGTGTAGTCATAATAAGGAGTCTACGCACACGCAAACATTTAATTTAGAAGATCGTCTGCGAGGAAGAACATTGGAATTGAGAGTTGACATCATCTGGACATTGCGCATTAGGAATGTTGAACCACAGTTAGCTTCAGATCAGTGATCTTCCATCGGCCATATCATGCCATATACTGGAGAATCGTGACTGTTGACCATACTCTGAGGAGCTGAATGCGGAGATGTGATGCCAAAGATCGTCATAACAGGCTAACCTACCAGCAGAGCTTGGCAATTGTGATTTGATAATTAAATGTAAGAAATGACATACTGAGATTGTCCGGATAAATGGAAGAGCAAGAAGTCTTGTTTGAATAGATAAAATCCACAATATCTGAATCGATGCAATTCCATTGATTACACAAGCGAATATGAATTAACATATGGATAATGCATTTGTATAAGTGTGCACACTCACTGCATACAGTAGTCACACCAACGACAAAATACACCAAGCGAAGTTGAGATAAATCACCTATAATATAAAAGAAAATCAATAAATTTATAGCATATAAACACACCAACTCACCTTGAGGTTGCTTGTAAAATAGTCAATGAGACAAACCCTACACTATAGAAACAGAAAAAGTGACAGAGAAATAAAATAATGCACATTAACACAACCCATAATAAAACATGCATGCAAACTTTTAACATGTAGCCATCCGAAGTTGAAAAAATCCCTATAATAAATAATTTATAGACATTTTTGAAATAATTTTAGAAAGAAAAATGGCGGAAAAAAATTTTAATTTAAATTTTGAGGTTTTTGCTAGGAAATTTCGAGTAAATGAGGATGTATCTTCATAAGATTTACCCTTAAAACTAAAATTAATCTAATATTTCAGATATTTCTGTCGAAAAAAGCAAAACTTGAAATCCGAAAAAAAGCATAAATTTTTAAATTATATTGGTAAGTTTTAAAAAATAATCATAAACCAAATTATTTTGTGTACATAATCGATGAGTTTTTACAAAATATGTATAAAAAACATAATTATTTAATGCAAATAATAATTTTTATAAGTACAAAAATAATTTAACTCACATTTTTTGAATAATATCCGAAAAAAAATACATATTTTTGGAGATTAGTTATTGTTACTTACTTAATTTCCTAAATATTATTTATAATAATATATATGAAATAGTTGATCAAAGTTATATTTAAGAGCTTGAATTATGATCATATTTCCTTATGAAATCATAATTCAACTCTTAAAATTTAACTTTAAGTTATATAACTATAAAAAATGACTTACTTAGCACCCATTTAAAAAATGGCTGAAATGCATTCACAAAATAAATTCCGCCAAGTTGATTTATGTATCAGCTTGAATTATAGCGGAATTTATCTCAGTGACAGCTGGTGTACAGAAGCTAATATGCCACGTGGTCAGGGCAAAAAAGAAATTCATGAAAATCAATTAGACATGACAGAAGATCACAGACCTGCCGCGTCACCAGACACAGAAATTGTTGTAACCAACACACACGCTGACAGACGACGGCGTATAAATAACCAGCCAAATGTTTCGAAGTAAGCAGTTACTAATTCTATACAAATCTAAGCAAACTATGCACGCGCAAGAAGAGAAATCGTTGACGACTCCGATGAGACAAAATCGCTACAGTCCGCAACGAGGAGAGTATCAGACGGAAGGACCCATGGAGAACAGAAGGCACAAGGAGGAGGGTATGACTCTATTGCTAATAAATCATTCTTATTTTTTATTTTTTAACTTAAAATGAGACACCGTAATTCGGTTAAACACAGAACCTACTCAGACATGCATATAAATGAATCCAGGATGAAAAGGCAAGGTCGATGTTAATAAAATTCCACATCTTCTAACGAATTTATGGCCTAAAGAACCTGCAAACCACAAATAAAGGATCTGGACTTGATAAGGAAGAAAGTGGAGGTGAGGACCAATACCCCGACCGAGGAAACGACTGGAGTGGACGTTCACGTGATCCTAATTGTTTATCTTTTATTTGAGGCAATCGATTAAATAAAAACTTAGTATGATATTCTTTTGTTGTTTCCAATGGAGAGATTAGTTCTACGATTTGTCAATGTATACTACATCACTTGCAAAGAAGTGAGTTAATACAATTACCTATGTTGAGAGCCACAGTGGTTAACGATCATCTTACATATTGCCCAGAAATTAACACTTGATAAGTCCTGATATCCGGAAAACAGTCGATACGTAAGATATAACCAAGCGAGATTAGAACCAATATATAGATAAGTCTCGATGGCTCAAGGGATCGATGGACGGTCCCAGTAAAATGCGATCTTAACAGATCCCACTCGACCATTGAACGTAGTAATTCCAAGAAAATTGCTACCGAGGGAGACACAATACGCGGATAGAAGCCCATCAGGACAGCAAGAGCATTTGTATGCTCGAAAGCAAGTTAGATTCGATCTGGATTCGTGTCGCCGGAATCCAAGATATCAATAGCATGTTATATGAATACAATCAACACTCTGAGTAAGGAGCTAGCAAAATCACGCCGAGAGAATGCACCACTTCCAGTTGCTCCAAATAAACCGAGAAATTCAACAAATCCGAGCCTTGTGGATTGAACAATCAAAGACGAAGAGGATTTACCAAAGATTGACGGCCGCCCAACGCGGGTGGATGAGAAACATGCTGGGCGCTGATGGGTCACTAAAATGTTAAACCTGCCTAAGGGTAACTACTTCCAACCCAGCGCCTGCATAAGAGATTTTACAGCTAGTCACCCGTCAAAATTGACGTTGGTACTGTGAACTAGTGAGTGAAAAGTTAGCAAAAGGTGAGCTTCTCTACAAGAACTGATAATGCCCTCCTTGGGTTCACGAGCTGTCATAGAAGACTTTGTGCTCTAACTCTATAGTCCCCGTTTCAACTATTTATCTAATTTAATATTTAACTCAATAATTTAACCATTTTAATATTCTAAGATTCAATTGCTTTAAATCCTTTTCAATACCATTATCAAAATCAACACTAATAAATTATTATTTAAATCTATCGACAATTACAACATTAAATGATATATCATAAAATCAAAGTTATTGAACGCGCGGTGTTCAGAACCCGTTCGCATCAAGCATATGGCCGATTAGGCGAGCCTTGTGCAGTTTGAACAACCTCTCACGCTCTTTCTTGCTAGGCCGATTTCTCTTCCTATTTCTTTTCGGCACTTTTACTAGTGAGCGTGAGAGTCCTGGAGTCATGATCTTCACACCAATATCCTTCCCCGTTACATTCCGATCACTATGGTCACTATGTTCGGCCGATAGTGTCGCACCACTCTGCGTCAACCCTGTGCGAATCTCAACTCTCAACTTGAGTTCCTTAACTTCCTTTTCCACGCCTGGGCCTTCTCCTCTGCTTGCCGCAGGGCTACATCTTTTTGAGTCAGTTTGGCTTTCAATCCCTCTAATTCGGTATTAAACTTGACCTCCGCTTCTGGACGAAGCCGTGTCTGCCCCATGTGGTGGCATTTCCGCACCATGGCCTCCGCCCTCTGAATTTGGTTAAGAACCTCCCGATGATACTCGGAAATATCCCTTCGGAACTTTTTCATCATTCTTCTATTTGATTCCACTGAAAGAAATTTATTTTAATATTCCTATCTTTATGAACAATTGATTATGAAAATTTAAATTATAGACATGTTGGGTCAGAACACATATGGCCTTGGAAAATGTTTAAATGGATCGGTAACACTCATGCAAATATAACAAGTAAATTTAAAATAAAACCTATTGAAACATCAATTAAACCCTACCAAATATGAGAAAAAAAAGAGAATTAAATATAAAATAATAAACATAAAAATAAATTTAAATAATAACAAAACGCACCAAGATCCGCACGATACCAACACAAACATAACAAGAAAACACAACAAATTCGACAAAAATTGATAAAGTAATAAAAGTAATAAAAAATGAAACTTAAATCAAAAGATTTGAATTAGTAATAATTCAATAAAAATTCTAAACGAAAAATTATTAAAATAAATCGAAAAATAATAAAATTAAAGAATAGAATTCACTAGAAAATAACAAGGTCGAAATTTGTTTTACTACATCAAAATTAACATGCAAGGTTAGGGACAGAAAATAGGTATAAATACTGATCCATTTTCACATTAAAACACACCGGTTTCAAACCATAAAACCATTTTTCAAAATTACTTTGAATTTTGTTTAAAAATCTATTACGAAATTTCTAGGTGAGAATTAGTTTTATTTGGAACTCTCTCTCCACGTCACATCCTCGCAACCTCGGTAGAGCTCTGCTTGGATGTCGGCGTGGGGGGAGATGTATTTTTATGAAATTTTTGATTGAATGGATCAAGTAATTCTGTATTTTGTTTTTAATATATATTAATACATATTTATGATGTTTAAAATTTGTTTTTCTTAAAATTAATTAAACATCTGTCGAAATTTTTCCGGCCCACAGCCGACACCTATCGCAAGTAAATAAAATCCACACATAATTCAGATTCGTGTAAGTGCGTGGAATATCGCCAATGATCTGTGCCCGTGAAGACCCGGCGTGCGGAACGCAGGGTTGGAACGTCAATACTATCCCGTTTGGAAGAAACGAGGAATAAGGAAGGAGTCTATTGGCTGCTTCCTCGTTTCTCATTTCTATAAAATCGACCTAAAATTATATTACACACGGCTCAAAATAATCACACCGAGTAGTCCAGTGGGCACTCAGTAAATATAATATAAACATAAAATGCGCCTAAGGCCTATTAAAGGGAAAGGGTACGGGAATAAATTAAATTGAAATCGTTGTTATAGCTAATTCGGATTGATATTATGAAATAAATTAGATAAAAATTATTGGTATAATTAAATTGAAGTTGCATTTTCGAAATAAATTAGTAGAAATCATTAAATAAGTAATCCATTGATTCAATTAAATTAAGTTATTGATTAAAAGTAAAGTAGCTATTGATTGAAATAAAGTAAAAATTAAAGTAATTCATTAAATTATTATTGAGTAAGAATAAGTAATTCATTAAATTAAATTATTATAAATTATCGATTAAAAGTAAAATGATTATTGAGTAAAATTAAGTATATCATGGATCAAATTCCATTAATTAAACATAATTATTAAGCAGAATTAACGTAACAAACAAATTTTCTTTAATGTAATTAGTGGATTAAAGCTAAGTAATATGAATTCCTTGATTAACAATAAATCAATCCGTTGATTAAACTAACGAAAGTTGTTGATTAGACCAAGCGATACATTAATTAAAATTAAAGTAACTTGAACAAAAGTAAAATAATTCCTTGATAAAAGTCAAGTAAATCTTCGAGAAAGAAAAATAAAATAAAGCTTGATTCATTGATTAAAAATATAAAAATAATTTATTAAATTACAAATAACTCGAATGACGAAAATTAATATAATTCATGGATAAAGTGATTCCTTGATTCGAATTAGAATAATTTTTCGGGTAAAAGTAACGAAAGCTATTGGTTAAAAACAACATGGTTCGTTAAATAATATAAATTCGTAGACTAAAATATGGTGATGGAATAAAATGGTTTATTACTTAAAACAAATTGATGCAAATTACAATAAAAATTTACATTAATAGTACATAAAATGTTCAATCACAGGAAGGCTTACTACCGATTTTCTTTTTGAATAATAAAATTCCAATGTAGGAGATTACATCCGCTCGAAACCCACGATAGATGCAGGAGTTTCCCTTAAAAAGTATTAGTAGGAAATATTCAAACTAACTGAAACATATAACTCACCAAATATTCCACGAACGCGCGATCTTAAAAGTTTACTCGTCTAAAATAAATTAGAGAAAAATTACAAGTAATAAAATAAACAACATTAACTTACTGACATTTCCGGCGATATAAACATTCACCGTGATCGAATTACGATTAACGTCCACTTCCTGCCATCTGATTCAACCAACCGCATATTCGTCAATATACTCGTCGACGATAGCAGAATACATCATTTTTTTTTCACTTGACAAATTATGCATTCAACCAACGTCTCAGACGAAGATTTAGCACGTCAATCTATGAATGTTGCAGAAGCCCTTCAAACGCGTAAGTTTTAATTAATTTTAATACAAATTATGATCGTGTACGAGCCTTAGAAACAACCCAGAATCGGAACCATATCATCTTCTCCGCCAAGTGAAAACCCGAGTTAGTAAGAAATCTCCAGATTAAAGGTAGTGACCAAATAAACCATACTTGCTAACGCATCGCAGAACTTCCGCACCAGACAGATCCAAAACTCCTGACATCCCACCGATACGTGCAGCAATCATTTTTTCATTTGTCGCTATGCACCTTCAGTAATCCCAATGGGTCTACAGCACCACGAAGGTTTAGTTAACAAGTACTGCGCGAGAATTCCAGTCCTGATCGTATAAGAAAATTGTCCGACGATTCATTTTGAGAAAACAAATTTCTCGAATATTTACTTCATAAATCTAGGTTAAAATCAAATCTCCTGGAAGTAAAGATACTGGCTTAGCGATCGTCCCAAGTACTTTCCTTTAAACTCTTCAGTCGAATCGTTGGATCATTCTATTATTATTAGTCCCCATTCGACCTAGGTATTTTAATTGATCAATGAACCAAACACTAAGTATGAATTTAGTAACCTTTGTAATTGTTTTATTTTTCGAATAATTAAACGGTAATTGTTAAAATCACTTTATCTTAAATGACATATAAATGTTT
This sequence comes from Schmidtea mediterranea, assembly GCA_022537955.1. Lineage (NCBI taxonomy): Eukaryota > Metazoa > Platyhelminthes > Tricladida > Dugesiidae > Schmidtea > Schmidtea mediterranea. Next base: position 39,814,027 of record CM039679.1, on the reverse strand, counting down.
AATTGTCAATTTATTGGTTGCATAAAAGATAGACCACTTTATTCCTGTTCTATTCAGAAAATTAATAAATGTTCAAAGGGTATTTTATAATATTTTCATGAAAATTATTTATTTTTCTTTCGTTTTATATCAATGTTTAAATCTAGTTGAATATTTTAAATATATACAAATTTTAAAGATCAGTAATAAAAATACAAATTTTGAAATCTAAATGAGTTAAAGCTACCAATGATTTGCATTTTTGTTGTTTTTTAACATCAGTAAAGATTTCTCGAATGGACCCTTACGGCATGAGAACGCGTAACCCAGTAGCTTCGAAGTATTGCTTTCCCTCGTTTCCAAGTACATTGCCAGACCGGGCAGTAATACGCGTTCAACTTCGAGTTCCGTGAGTTTTAGCGCATTTGAAATTGAGTTAATCCAGTTTTCTTTAAACGACGAGAAATTTTATATAATTGCGAACCACCAGATAATTGTCCCAATCTAAAATGCCAAGAGAGATACTGAGCAAAAAACGCTAATCTCACTAATTTTTCCATTCAGGACAAACTGGAGCTATAGTTGAACTCCCCGCTCATATCGTGGAGCAATGGCGGCAGGCATGGGATCGGGTGTATCGAGAGCGATGCCCTGACATGCCAGAAGACGACAGGCAGGAGGATATATCCCCAGAAGAATTCATGCGACAGTTCAGGAAACTGTCTAATGAACCGAACCCATCACAAGACATATTAGCTCAGGCCCAAGAACTCTTGGAAGGTCTCCTGCAACACCAGCGCCAAGTCGAGGCAGCTGTAGCACGGGCCACGGCATATTTGTCCAACGTCAAAGACGACCTAGCGGCGGGACGTCTGGCAAGTAGTTATCCACCTTCACCAAGACCAACCCGAAATACTAAGAGACCAGTGTTTGTGATCCCTGGTTACTCCCCAGAAGAAGGGATCAAGCGATTCCTCGCAGACGAGTAATCTTTGAAACAATGACAATTAATGATTAGAACATTTTGTTGTTTAGTGTATTATTAGAATTCTAGACTTAAAATTTTATTTTCTTCTTTTGTTATTGTAGATTCGTTTCATAAATATGTTTAAGTTTAAACACGCTCATTATTATAACAATCATCACAAGATTCAACCCTTATTATTCTAGAAATGGACCCTGTGAACTTACTTCAAATTGAATTAACCCATGCGAGACAGGCCAATAAGAAACTCCATGACCAACTCGTCCAAATAGTCCGGGAAACCCAGCGAATCAAAGCAACTTGGATAGAACCGACGAAAGTCAAACCGTTATACCAAAAACTGGCCGCGGCCCAGAAGGGATGGGCAGAAGAAAAGCAATTGGTCCAAGGACTGAAAACTCAGATCCGGGGGCTAGAGGTAGCGTTATCCGCCTGTCAAGAAGGGCAGCGGTGACCTACCCCTAGTTTTTGCCCCCACTCAATTGGCCTATCGTGAAACTAATATTACCCCATCTACAAAGTCACCGACTATCGCGACTACTACTCCAAACACCCCATCAACAACCAGTCGTCGACCTGGACGCAAGGAGTGGGCTAAGCGCCGAGCCGCTCGATCTTCAGATAAGTCTGGACTCTTATAATTCATGTGTTTAATAGATAAATAAAGCATCGTTTATATATATTGTAGCTTCTGTATACATCTTGTTATGTTTATATCATCTCAGTGGTTTGAAATAACATTGTAGAAGGGTTTAAATAAGTAGAATCACCCATTTTGTTTCCAAATTGATGTCATTAAAAGGGTTAGACAGACGATAGAAATTTAGACGCAAGGGGACCACATAATTTTAAAGCGAGCATAGGTCTTCTATCGACAGCTCGTGAACCCGAGGGTTGTCCGAGCAATTACAGTACTAGCGATAATACTCAATTTTTGCTGGCAATCCACCACTTGAACACATTTCCAACGTTGCCTAGCAACGGGTGTCAAGTGGCAGCTAGAATCTTTTTGAATGGCGTTACCGGGGCAACGATAAAGATAAGCAAATTTCGAAACCCTGTAACCCACCAGACAACTTTATTTATTAGTCTCCATATGCTTACGGCGCGCTCTCATTAGGGATGAAATTATACTCTCTGGACGGGGGAAGGACTGGGGCACACGCATTTTATTTGTCTTATACATTCAAGAAGAGTTTCTACAACCGTGTTCATAGACGTCGCACCGGCCAACGTGCTATTCCCACTGCTGGGGACACTTTGGGTCATCTTATTCACACAAAGCTTCACAAACGTCAACCTGTTGTCAAGACCCTCGTATGTAGTCATCAATTACTTAAAACTCAAATCTAAATTTCGTGTCCATAATAATAAGATAATAATATTTACAATAACAATAATAACTATAATAATCAATTTCGGATTAATTGTATTTACATTTCCCTTAATAATAATGATATTAAATTTTTATTTCTAAAATTTTCAAAAGATTTATTCCTAATTTTCTTACTCAGAAATTTATTTAAAACCCAAAATTTTTTAATTTCTTAAAGTTAGAAAATAAAATTATTTAATTTAAATTACTATATAGTAATTTATAAAAATTAACTTATAAAATGAAATTAACTTTACCATAAATAAAACATATTATTTTGTATTACAAGCTATTATCCTGACCCTTAAAACTAAATGGTTTAAGAGAAATTTTGTTATATATCATTTTATCTATATATGGTCCATCCTGCTTGCCACTTATTGCTATGGCAACAGATTAAACAATTTGTAATTTCTATAATAAGTGAGTATTGACTTTTTTTAGACACTTTTATTGAATATTTTTTGTATTTTTAGATGCTCCCGAAGAAACAAACTCGCATGGGTGCTTCCCATAAACACAGCAATCATCTACCAGGTTCGTTTTATTCATTTAATTTCCTTTTACTTAAATGTTTATTTAGGATTCCCGAGCCTCAGCCAAAATCAATGTTCGCGGAAATTTGGAATTTTATTCTATTATATGACACTCAATATATTTTGGTTTTTTCTTTTTTAAATAAATTTTGTAAGTTTCGAGTTATTTTTATTAATTACTGCTTTTCGGTATTTTAAATAAAAAGTATTTTAAATGGATATTTTTAATAAGTTAATAATGATGATATTAATAATACTGCAACGATCGTAATTAATAATAATGATGCTAATACTAATAATAATAATAATAATAATAATAATAATAATAATAAATTAGTTATGCTAGTGATAGCAGTAATAATAATATTTGTTCAATAAAAATGATTGTATTAGATTAATAATAACAATAGTTGTACCAACGATAATAATAATAATGATATTGCTACTAATAACAGTAATAATAATAATAATGGAATAATAATAATATTACGTTAATAATATTAACACGTTGACGGACAGCAGGAACAAGCGAAGTTCGAAAATTGACACTATATGTTTTTGTGATTTTTCACAACCACGTGCATACTGAATCTGCAACTCGTATAACAGGTGAAAAGAATTAACCAAAAAATTCAAAACACAACTAACTATACGCCAGTAAGTGCGCATTTGTGCTGCTATAGCCGTAGTGTCTAAAAACGACCGTTTCGTTTTGGACGGCTATAGCAGTCATGCCACATTGTGAACTTCGCTTTGACGGCTATAGCCGCAATTGTCCGTCAACGTGTTAATAATAATAATAATAAATATAATAATAATAGATTGATAATGCTGGTATTTTATTAATAATGATACTAATAATACTAGTAATAATAATAATAATAACAATAATAATAGTATTAACAATAATAATAATAATATTCGATTAATAATAATAATGGCCCTAACGATAAGGTTAAATTAGTAATGTAGATGACAAAGATACAAATTTGATATTATTAATGATAATTATATTAATCATGATGATAATATTGTCGGGTTTATCCTAATAACAGCAATAACGCTAATTTCGATAATAATAATAAGTTACTCATAATAATATTATGTTAATAATAATAATAATAATAATAATAATAATAAAACCGCATAACTTCAAAAACGCATAAAAAAGAACTAACTGTATGTATACTGTTGGGCCAGAACACAAATAGCCTTGAGAATTGTTTAAATGCATCAGTAATACAGCACGAAAACCCAGCACCAAGATAACTTAAAATATAACATACAACATTAACTAAACATTTTAAAATCTGAGAGAATATAAATAAATATAAAATCAAAAACATAAAAGTAAAATAAAATAAATACAAAATGTATCAAGAACCGCACGAAATTTTCATAAAAAATAACATAATAACAAGAAAATTTGACCGTAAAATGATCATTTATATAAAAGTAAAAATTAATGAATTAAATGAATAAAAAAAAATATTTTTGGCTGAATAAACTTAATTAAAAATGTTAAAAATAAATTACCAATTTAAATTAAGAAATTAATAAAAATTTAATTTAGATAACACAAATAATTTCAAGGTCGAATTTTGTTTAATAGCAATAAAATTAGCACGCAAGGTTAAGGCCAAATTATAGGTATATATACTGATGTGTTTTCACAAATTAACACAACTACTTTGCAGTATTATTTTCAACTGGATTGGAATATTTATTTTCAGTCTCACCTGGAGACTGATCGAGTAGTGTGCGTTGCAGCTATCTGCATGGATGACTGCGAACTTGTTGATTAGTAAATTAGTGCTGTAGTTATTTGTTTTGTAGTTATAACAGGGTTAAGTGTAAGAGAGATACTGTGTGAATACTTACATAACAAAGGGTTTACAGGCGGAGCAAAATCATCAACACGAACAACGATAAGTAGGACTATGGGAATAGACGTAAGGATAAACGAGATGACAGTATGGATTAACATTTGAAGGAGATAGGAAAATAATGGGACCTAAAAATCAAAAGCGAGCGTAGGCCTTCTATCGACAGTTCGTTGGACCCATCGATCGTTCGGTCAATTATAGCATTAGCAATAGCGCTCACTTTTTGCGGACGATCTACCCATTCGAACACAGTTCCAACGCTGCTTAGCAACGGGTGCCGAGTGGTTAGCGAAAGATATTTGTATGGGGTTGTCTGGGTAACAACCATATAGTTTCAAAATATCAACACCCAGAAACCCACCAATAATAACAATAATAGTAATCATAATGATCATATTTATAATGATGTCAGATTAATGGTAATAAGGATAGGGTGATGATGATAGTAGTATTGTCATTTGTATAGGTATTGATTTAATATTTACAATTTTCTACGGTAATGTATGGGCATGAGTACAGAATCAACACAGGGTGATCTAATTGATGGAATAAACGTGAAATTTTCGAATCTAATCTCGATTTCTTTTTGGTCATTTAGGTTTACAGTCAAATATATTGATAAAATACGATTAATGACATTATAAAATCCGATGTAAAATCTAATTAAATATATATTCCGAGTTTAAGCCGATCTTTGTCAAATACAGTTCGAGGTGGTCAAATACGTCAAATCTCTAAAATTTTTTGGTTGCAATTCGATTCTATATAAACTAGATAGTGACGTTTGGTATTAAGTGCGTTCTGTGGTGGAATTTTTGGTTATTTCTACTAAATACAACTCTATGTGTTTTTCATGATATTTATAAATATTTATATTTAACCTTTCCCAGGACCTCAACACTACTCATTCGAGGGTTGGGCGATAGGATTTAGGAAGGGGAATACTGAGCGGCTCCAGCTACTGCCTTCACCACGGCTTCCCCACTAACATACCGGTTCGATTCGGGGTAACGATAATTTTTTAATTTTACTAACTTGCGTGCTTGTGAGTTATGGTGTGTACCAATTAACATCCGGCAACGCAAAAGAAGAATATTTTTAAATTAAATTCTCATGATGGAGGTTGGATAATAAAAGAATTACATCGAAAATTATTGATTATGCAAAAAAAATCGATTTTTGGATTAAAACTTTATTTTCTATAAACTGAATATCAAAAAATATAATTATTAACAAACAAATAAGCCTTCCAAATATTAATAATAATAATAAAATAAAAACATTATAACACAAATGATAGTTACTTTTTTTTCCGCAGCAAAATAGTTTTCAAAATTAATTAAGAGAGTAAAGAAAGAGTGTTTTTTGCTCAACTAGCATCGCCTTATATACCATGATTGTTCGTGTGTGTGTTTTGATACGGTAAGACAAGGAATTTTCCAGAATATTCCAAAAATATAATTTTTTAATTCCTTTCGATTTAAAATTAAATTTTTATATTTTTATTTACAGAAATTTTTGTTTAACTTTTATTTACTTTATTTTTCTTTAAATTCTCTTTTTTTCTAAATTTAAGTTTTCCGCTCAAAAACACACAGGCTTTATCGTGCTGGTTAAACACAAAATGGGCTTCATCAGTTTTTGCCCAACAAATAGCTCGGACAACCACAGAAGATCCAAATTCGCATTTTGGAAGTGGCGTTATCGGCTTGCCAGGAAGGTAATGCCGTAACATACCCACTTGTATTCGCACCGGCCCAGCTAGCTTATAGGGAAGCAATGAATATGGGCAAGCCGGCGGTAGTGAAATCTTCTCAGCGACTCCCAATGAAGGCTGAACGCGCTAAGCGTCGAGCACTGCAAACCAGAGATTAATCTAAGTTATAGGCGTCGTGATCAAATAAATGATCGTTATTATTTCTCTAGTTCCGTTTGTTTTATTCTTTCTATTTATTAATAGTAGACTTAAATCCGTTTAATTGAAACTATAAAAAAGTGGTTCGTATGATAATTAATTGTTACGAGTGTCAAGTGGTGGGTTTCTGGGTGTTGATATTTTGAAACTATATGGTTGTTACCCAGACAACCCCCTACAAATATCTTTCGCTTACCACTCGGCACCCGTTGCTAAGCAGCGTTGGAACTGTGTTCGAGTGGGTGGATCGTCCGCAAAAAGGGAGCGCTATTGCTAATGCTGTAATTGATCGAACGACCCCTTGGTTCAACGAGCTGCCGATAGAAGGCTTATGCTCGCTTTCGATTTTTAGGTCCCATTATTTTCCTATCTCCTCCAATTGTTAACCTATACCGCTATATCATCTATCCTTATGTCCATGCCTATAGTCTCTCTTATCGTTATCCGTATTGATGATTTGTCTACGGCCTGTAAGCCTTTCGTTATGTCAAATATCCTCACATTATCCTTCTCCCTCTTATCCCTATTATAACTACAATTTTCCTATTATTCTTGCTAGCCTTATCATTGATACTATTATATGTATTACCTTTATTAATTGTTACCGCTATTTCATTTGTTATTATTCTTATTACTATATAATTACCATTACATTTATTATATTACAACTATTATCATTATTACTATTATTATTATTGTCATTATTATTATAATTATTGTTATTATTATTATTATTATTATTATTATTATTATTATTATTATTATTATTATTATTATTATTATTATTATTATTATTATTATTATTATTATTATTATTATTATTATTATTATTATTATTATTATTATTATTATTATTCTTGCAACCTTTCTGATTATGGGACACGTGTGGCGTCGTAATTTCGGAAAAAATTATCGAATCACACTAGTCTAGCAATTATATACGTGAGTCCTACCATGTCGCTTTGAGCGTTGGTGGTCTAAAATTTGAACTATCTCTTTGTTATGTTTATTGATTGTTTCATGGAGGCCCTAGTTCTATGTTGGTAAAATTCGTTGGTGGCTTCTGTGGTTCGTTCAATAACCACTTGCTAATAACTTCAATGATTGGCCACGCTGTTTTGATTTATTCATTGAACCGTCATTTTACTGATCACGATGGATTAAAACGAAATCAGTAATCTAATCATCATTCTTCGTTTTTGATTCTCGCACTTTAACGGATCACTGTAGTGCTATTTTCTGGATTTAATGTGTTTTATTGGATCATTCGTTTTCTCCGTGCTTGGGTCACATCATATTTAACTAATTGGGTGAGTACTTTATTTATTTGCCTTCGTATTTATTGCATTTTAGCCGTTCATCACGCTCAGAAATTACTGTTGCAGGTACATTTATTTCGGGCAATACGATGTTAACTTATTTTGGTGAGTTTTCATTCCTTTGCAAGCGGGATCTATGGTCGCATCTAGATAGATGGTTTCGTCAAAATTTTGGAACTAAAATGTATTAGACTGTGATTTATTTTCTTTTTATTGGATTTTAATGATGGCTTTAATTTATTGGGTGATTATTTTACATATCGTTCACGTCAGTATCTTTTACTTCATTTATTTATACTATTTACGCTGGGTGGTAAGCCTATTACTACCTGATCGACAATTCAGGTGTGGTGGGTTACAGGGTTTCAAATCTTGCTTATCCTTCTAGTTGCCCTCGTAACGCCATACAAAATGATGCTGATCGCCACTTGGCACCCGTTGCTAAGCAACGTTGGTAATGTGTTCAAGTGGTGGATTGCCCGCAAAAATTGAGTACCATCTGCTAGTACTGTAGTTGCTCGGACAACCCTCGGGTTCACGAGCTGTCGATAGAAGACCTGTGCTCGCTTTGCTCTGTCCCTCATAATCGTTCAAGATTAGGTTCTTATCTGCCTACGGAGAGATGAAATTAAGATTGAGCAACATGATGCAAACGTTTAGCATATAAATATATCAACGGAACAAATTAAATCAAGAACACGACTACTCTATTTATTAACAACGCGCACAATGTTCGCAGGTTACTGATTGTGAAGCTGGATTGCTCGACGTCGGGCCCGTTCCTTACGTCCCGGTTGACGATTGTTTACTGGAAGGGTAGATTGTTCCACTGGTTGGGTGTTCTTCTGCGGCATCTGGGTTGGGGCGAAGACGAGCGGATACGTTACCGCTTCCCCTTCCCGGCAGACTGCTAGGGCGACTTCGAGTCCCCGAATTTGCGTGCGCAGGCTCTGGTTGAGCTGCCGCTCCTCTGCCCAGCCTTTCTGTGCTGCGGACAGGCGGTGGTACAGTGTTTTTACCTTTTCTGGTTCCCTCCAGGTGGCTTTAATCTGTTGTATTTCGCGGGTTAGTTGAATAATCTGCGCGTGTAATTCCGCGTTGGTCTGTCTCGCGTGGTTCAATTCAGATTGTAAGATTTGTAAGGAAGACATTCCTACAATCAAATAGATGATGTTAATTTATTATTGATCAAGTTATATAATTGTTTATTTCATTAAACAAAACACGAATAACTCTAGCTATAAGAAAAGAAATAACAAGTAAAGTTCTAATATTTTCAATCAGTTACTACATGAAGTCGGTCATTGTTGGTTTACTCGTCCGGGCAATATCTCTTCAGGCTTCGTTTGAGAGCCTCAACGGTATAGGGTCTTCTGGTGTCTCGAACTGGGTGAGGTGGATAGGCGACTGCAATCCGCCCGGCAAGGATGTCTTCGACCACGTTCGCAAGATACATCCTTGCCTTAATCACCTGTAAATCTACCTGCTCCTGCACCCTTTCCCATTGGGTGAGGAGCTCCTGTGCGTGCAGGTAGGTCTCCGCAGCTGGATGTTGCCGTTCCGAGAGACATGATCGTTGCAACTGGTTGAGTATCCTCGTGGTCGGCGGGACTCCTGTCTGTTCCTGTCTGGCGGTCTCTCGACGGGTAGTTCGTTTGGGCGACATGTCTAAACATTACTGTTATTAGGTTCGATTGATTTACTATTCTAAGTTATTAGCAAGCAGATTGTGTCTATGTTACTAGTAAGGGTGTTATACAAATTAATCCTATTGATTTCTATTAGCGTCACTTTCCGTCGTAACTTTGTGAAACGGGTGAGCGGTTTATCTACAAGTTTTACCGACCTGGCTCTTGGGTGTACTTCTTCATGGGGTGATATATAATTAATCACATGGATGAGATAACCTGCTGTTTAACTTATTTGATATATGCATCTTAACATTAAGATTTTTTCATGTAGGCGGATACTCGTACATTGACTTAAGGGAATTTGTACATTGACTTAAAGTTTGTTTACTAACTTTAATTACCGTTGTTCGAACTTTAAGATTTAGGCCGGATGTTGACCCGAGATAACTTGGTCGCGTGTAGGTGTATCCTGGTGGGCGAATGATTTCCGGCGGATTTTACCATTACAAATTAAGCGGTTGACTAAAGGTGATTTATATTGTTTACATCCGGTGATTGTATTATTCGTGTCATATTTTCAGAATTACTGGTCAAATGTTCGCCTACACTCGATTATCTCGATTTCCGGTAAGTTATTTCGTTGACTAGTTTAAATGTACTTTATTAGCAAATTTTAGGAAGACTTCTACGCTTACCGAGTTTTCTAAATAGATGCGATACCCTTCTGTTGGAATAACTTCGCTATGTGGAATTTAATGTGATATTAATATAAATTCACTCTTGTCTTAAACTTTGATTTTTCCAATTTTACTAATTTAATTTACGTAATAATTCGTTCATTTTACTGCTATTTAATTTACTGTACATCCTGAATTTATGATAATTAGAAACCTATTTTATAAATTTATAAACTATTCTAGTTCTAATTAAGAGATTGTATTATCAGTAATAAATATCGACATCTGTTATTCCAGTTTCTAATAGTCTTCCCTAAGGCTATTTGGATCAACTATTACTTTAGCCCACAAAGTTATTTTAATGCTAATAGTTTTAAATCCGTGCATCCAGTTTTACTTTAACTTACATCGAAAATTACTTGATTTTTACTAAAGAAACTGTCTTACGGTTATTCAATCCATCTGTAATTCTAATCTTTAATCCTCTAATCATAGTTCATTAAGGAGCTTATACTATTTATTCTTATTTGATACTTTACTTTACCAAAACTAGTTTACGTGGGTTTTACTCAATAATTATCTGACTTAGCTTAATCAATGTGATATTTCCGTTTACCCGAAACTCATTTTAATTGTTACCAATGAATAGGTTTAATTGAAGCAACGACATATTTATTTTTATTCATTTTATTTTTAATCAATAATTTAACCTAAACACTTGATTTTACTCAATCACTTCTTCAATTTTATCAAACTGAATTAACAGTGAATTACGTGTCGTTTAATCAACAATTTAATTAAGGGGTTCCATACTTTCATTCGAGAATCATTTTACGTTTAATTGATACATTTCTTTATTTGAAATCAATGAATTCGATTCTTAATTACTTTCATTTCTATCGGGGGTTGATTTTGATTAGATCAATACATTACTCGTTCTTACTCAAAGATCAGATTGCTTTTATTGAAATGAATTATAATAATTTAATTGATGAAATTATTTGCCATTACCCTAATCAATAATTTACGAGCATTTAAATTATCTTTACCCAATATTTACTTTAATTTTTAGCCCTAAAACACTTTACTTCTACAACCAATGGTTATTTTAATTTTTATCAATAATCTCAATTTAATCGAATTCAATGATTCCCAATAAATTTTATTTATTTCAAAATGTTAATCCAAAATAGTTATAACAACGATTTCAGTTAATTTAACCCAAGTACCCTTTCCCTTCAATAGGCCTTAGACGCATATTGTGTTCATATTATATTTACTGAGTGCCCACTGGACTACTCGGTGTGATGATTTTAAGCCGCATGTAACATAATTTTAGGTCGATTTTACAGAATTGAGAAACGAGGAAGCAGCCAGAGACTTCTTCCTTATTTCTCGCTTCAGCTATAGGGATAATATTGACGTTACGACCGCTGCGTTGCGCACGCTGAGTCTTCACGGGTACATATCATTGGCGATTTTCCACGCACTTACATGCATCTGTACTATGTAGATTTTATTTACTTGCGTTATGTGTCGGCTGTGGGCCGGAAAAATTTCGACATTTTAATTTAGTTTATGGAAAAAAAATATATATCAAACAATTTATGTATATTAATAATATTTATTAGTTAGGACAAAATAACAGAATTACCCTTCATAACCATTCCAAAAATTTTCATACAATAGCATAAAATATCATAACAGAAAGCATAAATACCTCTCTCCCCACGTCGACGCCAAGCAGAGCTCTACCGAGATGCTATGGACGTGACGTGGAAAGAGGGTTCCAACATAAATATTTCTCACCTAAAATCAGTTGAATTAGTTCAAATAGCTTGAAAAATAAGGTTTTAAAACAGTTTCACAACGATTTGAAAATAAGATTTCAAAATAGTTTACAAACGATTTCAAATGGTTTGAAAAATGGTTCTAGAATGGTTAAATTTTTTAAAATGGTTTTTGTTAAATGTGAAAATGGATCAGTATTTATACCTATTTGTATGACGTGTGAAATTTGATGCAGTAAAACAAAATTCGACCTTGTTATTTTCTAGCAAATTCTATTTTTTAATTTTAATATTTTTTGATTTATTTTTATAATTATTTATTTAAAATTTTTATTGAATTATTGCTAATTCAATTTTTCGATTTAAATTTCACTTTAATGAACTTTAATTGATTTTTTCAATTTCGTCGAATTTGTCGTGTTTTCTTGTTGTATTTGTGTAGGTATCGTGCGGATCTTGGTGCATTTTGTTAATATTTTAATTTATTTTTATGTTTATTATTTTATATTTAATTCTTTTATTTCTCAGATTTTATGTGGTTTAATTGGTGTTTCCAGGTTTATTTAAATTGCATGTTATTTTTGCGTGTGTGTTTCTGATCCATTTAAACATTTTTCAAGGCCGTTTACGTTCTGGCCCAACAGGTGTCTACTATAGATTTGTGCCGTGGGACGATCTTGGTAAATTTATTCATGAAAAGTATGATTTTATCTAATTTTCTACACTCTTCTGGTAACAATAGTAATTTTTTAATTGATAATAATTACTCATTAACTGTTTATCATAAGGAGTTTATTTTCATAAAGCTAGGTAATGTTCTTATTAATCTCGGGTTTTTCAATCATAGCGCTTTATCTCTAGGGTTTTTTCTAATATTAGGCTTCCCTCATAGTGTTTTACTTCTAGCGTTTCTTACTACTTGTAAATTTTTCTTACGGTAATTTATTTCCATCGTTTCTTACAAATTTTAGGTTTTCATTATAGCAATTTATCTTTAGTGATTATTACTAAGTTTAGGTCTTCAGTGTAATAATTTATCTTTAGTATTTCTTATTAACTTTCAAGTTCTCATTATAATAGTTTTTCGCTATCTTTTCTTATTGAGTTTAAGTTGAATTTTTGAGCAGCGTTCCGCCCTTATTTTACGGTCTTATAATAAATATTTGCTTATTTCCAAAAATTTGCGCAACGTTCTGCCCATATTTTTCGTCTCAATTCGACATAATTTATTTAATTCTAATATACTATTTAAAAACATTATTTTCAACGATTTTGGTCGTTCGGATTAATCTTTTTCCGATGGCTATTCATTTTAACTGTTGCAACGATTTCGCAATTTTTCCCTCTTCCTTTTCCCTTTCTTTGTCCTTAAGATCTATTTATGTTCATATTACGTTTAATGAGTGCCCACTGGACTACTCGGTGTTAGTGATTTTGAGCCGATTGTTGTAAATATTTTATGTCGATTTTATCGAAATTAAGTGCAAGAAAGTTGAGCCAAAAGACCCACTCTCAAGCTACTCTCTTTCGCTATTTAGGTTCAATGATTTGACGTTCGAGCCCGTCGTTGCGCACGACGGAACCCTCACGGGCACACGCTATAGGCGGAGAGACCGCTCTTATATAGCGTGACTAGTTGTGTCTTATTTTAATATCTTGCATTGTGTTTTGGCTGTGGGCCGAAAAAGAAATAACTAAATGTTACCATATTATTTGAGTAATAGTTTTGAATGCATGAAATTGTTGGCTTTAAATATTTATTTGACATATTCATCGTCCATAAATTCATTCGGTCACATACGGCAATTAGAAATTCATAAAAATCATCATGAACTATTCATTAGTTCATCTGGCATTAATAAAAATCGTAGTGAGCATTTCATCAATTCATTAGTTTAAAAATCAATATTCACACGCTAGCTGTGAGTTGTCGTGTTCAGGCAAAACACTTACCAGTGTTGATTGTCTGAATGCACGGCTAACAGCTATAACACACCGATCTACTGTAGATGATTTGTTAAATAAAACTGATAACTAAGATAGCCGGAAAATTAAGTTGATAATTTGTGAAAACACATCAGTATATATACCTATAATTTGACCTTAACCTTGCGTGTTATTTTTATTGCGATTAAACAAATTTGACCTTGAAATTATTTGTGTTATCTAAATTAAATTTTTTATTATTTTCTTAATTTAAATTGGTAATTTATTTTAACATTTTTAATTAAATTTATTCAACCAAAAATATTTTATTTTCACTCTTTATTCATTAAATTTTTACATTTACATAAATGATCATTTTACGGTCAAATTTTCTTGTTATTATGTTATTTTTTATGTAAATCTCGTGCGGTTCTTGATGCATTTTGTATTTATTTTATTTTACTTTTATGTTTTTTTGATTTTATATTTATTTATATTCTCTCAGATTTTAAAGTGTTTAGTTGATGTTGTATATTGTATTTTAAGTTATCTTGGTGCTGGGTTTTCGTGTTGTATTACTGATGCATTTAAACAATTTTCAAGGCTATTTGTGTTCTGGCCCAACACAAGTACGTACGGAAGGGAACGGAATAAGAAATTGCACACAGAGCTTCTATCGGCAGTGCGTTGAACCCATCATGAGGCCGGGCCTTAGCAGTTCTTCAGCGGAGCTCACCTTTGACGGTCTCATAACCAGTGGTTGCAGTACCAGTGTTGTTTAGCAACGGGTAACCATTGGAGGGCAGAAAACGTAATATGTAAGGGGCCAAGGTTAAACACCACAAACACCACAGGTTATTCGTTGAACCTATAGTTCAAGTGTCAGATTTTTTGTAAAGGAAACACTGAATATCTTAAAAATTAATTTTAACATATATTTTATCTAAGTACAGTAAAAAGTAATATAAAGTAATGTTTAAATAATATTAATAAATTATTTTTTAAATTTTGGATTCAATAAATTTTATTTTTAAATTTTATCATCAAACTTAAGTCATCATAAATTAAAGATCTAAATACATATTAAATACTTTATTTTAATATTCTATATTTTCCTAAAAATAAAGAAAGTAAATATAAATTCTTTTACTATGCTATTTAAAGCTAATTAAGTACTCAGCTGTCAATTATTCATAAGTTTATTTATTATATTCAAATCTTTAATTTAATTTAATTTAATATAAACGGATCTTATTTAAAAAAAGTATTAATGAAATTTTATTTTTAAAATATAATGAAACGTTCAAATACGAACACAATAAATACTTGCTCAAAATATCGAAAATGTCACACTCCCATTTCAACAAAATATGACAATTTCGTCCCGTCATTGTTAAATATTTCCGCAAAAGTTGTGGCAGAAAGTATTCCATATGAATTAATTGAAAAGCGTGTTCCACCAATTCCTGATCAATTGCAAAATAAAATCATTTTCTATTCATTCCCAAGAAAAGAGCAGGATATTTATATTTACTCAAGTTATGGATTACAGGAAAAGGCCAGTGATGCCAATAAAAAGTTATCATTTTATCAGGGAATTAATTTATTAGAAAAAAACATGGTTCAAAATGTTATTCAAATTGGTAAGATTCGAATTGCTAAATACGATAAATTTCAATTTACCGTTTTTATAAAATTAAATTTCTTATATTTTAAATGCTTATGTAATTTACATTTTTTATTTATTAATTAGTAATTATGCTGTTAAATTGAAATTTGTAGTCCATTTCTTAATTAACAAATTGCATCATATTATAAATTTGAAATACTTTTATTGTAATATAGCTAAATAAATTTGTCAATTAATTTGCAATCGTAATAAATTATGTATTAAAAATGTTAATCGAAATTATTTACATCATTATACTAATAATAGAATTCTGTAATTTAAATTTTTAAATAATTTGAATATTTCACAGATAAACTATTATTTCAGTTGTAATTGAATTCTAATAGAAATATTTTAAACATTTTTTGTAAAAATAAAATTTATCTATTTCAAATTCCAAAATCTGATTGGATGATATTTAAATTTGAAATTTCTTTAAAATTTAAAAGTTTTCATTCAAATTTCTTTTCTCTTTCCAATGAAGATTTTCTCAATGAGATTATACTTTCTTTGTATAGGAAATTATAAAGAAATTTATTTATAAGTATATGCCAATCATTTTCCAAAGTGGATGCAGATTGTTAACAATTTATAGTTCAATAATCGGTTGACAAAATAATTATTAGACGAAATAAAGCGACAGAAAAGAAATGACAAGAGTGGTCTTGAGAAATTGTTATTTTTTTCTCTCTCTTTCAAGTATAATTATAAGGACTTTATTTAAATATGATTGTTTTAATAACCAATGAGATTATCATGTTCAGTTAATGCTGAAAGCTGATTTTATAATTAATAAATGGCAAAGTTGGCATTAGGAGCCGCCTTACATTCCCTCCCCATTTTGGTACACCGTGCATTGCAGTTGGATAAAAACTCGAATATGACGTATTGTATGAGTATTTCAACACGAACAATATCAAATATGTATTAAAAAAACCTCGAAAACTACAGAAAATATAAACTCAAGAAATCATCCAATCAAAAAGCAGCCTCAAGGCAAATGAAAGTTTTCAACCATTAATTTTGCCAAAAATCTAATTCGCTTACTAATCGATGCATTGCATTAATATTATTAAATATTATTAAAAACTAACCAGAATATAATATGTTAAAATTATTTATGGCTGTTTTGAGTACTGAATGTCACTGAACGAATTTACTAATGTTAAAAATTAAAATAAAACCCGAAAAAAATAGTTTAATGTTGTTTTTTCCTATGCATGCCAAAACGGAGTAAAATCAGAGGGAAAGTACAAAATTTTTACAGGGAATTAATCTCAATTGGAAAAACAGACATTTGATCTGATTTAAGCATATAGCAATCCGTTTTTGGGAATTCTTAATGATACGGCTGAATTTTTTTTTTCATCCTGAAATTCAGAAATAAATATAAATAGATTTTCTTTATGATTACGGAATCGTTTTTAATGAATTTATAGCCCAATTGTTAAATCTTTTGTAAATGATAAATAATGGATCAAATTCTCGATTCCATCGTTATTTGTGTGAGTGGATAAGCAGAAAACTTTATTACAAAACTGAGACTTCTGAGAATCCTAAGGGGTATTTAAAGTTATTATATTGTCACAAGTTTTTTAATAAATATATTGAATTGGGTAGCTGTCATATATTTATATATTCAGGTTTGTATCCGCTATTCTATAAGTTGATGCCCCTGGAGTCCTTTATACTTCAAAATAAGTTAAATCAATAATACTGGTACAATTGTCTAGGGGTATTTTTTTTAAATAGAGAACATATCGAAGGTAATTGTATCAAACGGGGGTTCCCAGAGCAAAGAGGGTGATCATGCACACTAAATATGTATTAATTTGGACTCTTTAAAATAGAGAACATATCGAAGGTAATTGTATCAAACGGGGGTTCCTAGAGCAAGGGGCGATCATGAATGTCTAACATGTATTAAGTTGGGTTTCCTCTTTTTATATTCAGCTTTGTCTTCATTCTTTTCCTCTAAATATCGATTTATTCTTATGGAGTATTTTAATGTTACAAATTAAGCTGCAGAAGATAAATTGGAATTTTAATCTTACTCTTACACGTGTGTAACGCTCTTTTTCGAAAAAGCAACATCCCAAAGTGATACAAAATAAGAATTCTTATTGTGTAAAAATGGGCTGAAAAATCCACTGAATGTATATTGCTTAGGAGGTGTGGCATTTACGAATTATTAAATAAGTAACTTGATGTGTTCTAAATGTCATTTATTTCAAAACTGTTCAAAAGAAATAACATTGCTTCAGGGGGACAACGAAAATTTATCCATTTTAAGAGGTAAGAGTATTAAAAAGATCGGGATATAAAATGAACTCATGACTTTTTGATGTCTAAAATCGACACAGGCCAGTGAGTAATGTTTCCTATAGAATGCGACAGGCGCCCAATTTGAATTGGAGACCATTGCTATAAACTGTGTAATAATTATTGCTGCTACATTTATTGATTCGCATTATTCCACAGCAATCTACAAGGCCTTCTGCACAGTTGCGCGTGTCGTCTTACCACAAAAACCCCCAGTCAGATAAAAGTGAGCACTTCCATACGCGTATTTTTCCAATGAAAATTTTATTTATACAAAACAACACCAAATCAATTCCGCATATTATTAAGTGTTTTGATAGATACTGATATAAAAATATTAAGATTGAATTTACAAAAAGAAAAATTTCCATTTACATAAATCTGCTTTGAAAAAAACCAACAAATTTGAATAGATTTTTAATTTCCAGAAATTACAGCTTCTATTATTATAATAATAAATACTGAAATTTTCAATACGAATGCCACCCTATAATTTCTGTTTGCCGCGCTTTTAATTGTTTCATGTTTTTTTTTAATTGTTAGTTTTACACAGAATTTTCTTTCTTTGCAAAAAATCATCATATCATGCTATGCACCAATTTCTCTGAAGTTCAGCTACGATTTTCGGCTTCGTTAAATTGTTTATTTTATTGCATTTCTATCATTTTAAAAGCTGGATTTTATAGCTATTTTCAAATCGCCCCACAAATAATTTCGCCTGTTGACGATGAAACACAAAGATAAAACCCAACATCGAATAAATTATTAACGATAACACTACTTATTAATGAGTAAGTAAATATATATCAGGTTTACTCACGCTCTTTTAAATCGTATCGCGATGCTACTAAGGAGAAAGGTAGTAATAAAGAGATACATCAAGTGGCAGTATTTGGATTTTCTAATGACTAATATTATTCGCGTTTGATATCTTTTCTTCAACGTCACTTCAATCTATAACATGATGACATCATCACATTTTCTCAGTGTTGGCTGCAGGAAGTGCTGCTTCACAGTTTGAGAACGATGGTTTATTAATAATTAACAAATCGCTTGACAACAATGCGTAGGTCAAAAACACTGAAAATCAGGCTTTGGTGGTGTGTGAAATAAAATTTAGAATAAATTTCATGGATATTCCGATACAATCTTATCCGGATAGAATTTATCCTAAATTATTAATATTGATTATAATTATATTTGTGCCCTTTTGTTTGGGAATTTTCTCATTTGGAATTAGAATTATAACTATCCGGATTATAAGTTGAAATATTAAATTGCTTTTATTCACTCTTATAAGCACCATTAAAGTGCTAACAGTTGAAATTAAGTCAAATGTTTGCCAATTAATTATTAAAATCACTTCAAGATTAATGCTGATAAAATAAAAATCTGTCAAATATAATTATATAAATTTAATAATTACATAATAACTATAATTCTCATTGGCATAATTATAGATATTATATCGTATTAGAGATTTCAATTTGGTAATAAATTGTGTTATTTTTATATTGTTTCGATGTTTTTGAATTTTTATTCTGTCAGTTTTGTTTTGAAATATTTTTAATTTTTTATTAAATTATTATTATTATTATTATTATCAAATGATATAAGCAGAATTTTACAGAATTATTGATTAATTTACTGATTTTGACATCTTCACATTTGTGATTTATCTCCGATTTTCTCTCCGGATAGCATTTTCCACTTCGATATAATTATTCTTTAGTGGAATAAAAAAATTTCAGCGATTTTGTTAAAGTTCAAGTCACATGAGCCTGGAAATAATTCCTACATTTCTAGGAAATATTTATTTTTTAAAAGATTGTAATTGTGACATTTCTAATTTTTCGTTTATTTATTATTCAATTGTTTATGTTGCAGGATTTAATATTTGATTTTATTTTCGTATTAATTTATTTAGATTAGCAGCATGGTATGTATTTGATTATTATTATTATTATTATTATTATTATTATTATTATTATTACGATTATGATTATTGTCACGTATTTTTAGATTTTTCATTAATATTTATCTGTTTAATTATAAAATATTTTTGTCACTATTATTAAGTCCTATGATTTTTGGAAAAAAAATCAAGTTTTAATTTAGCATGTACAAATGAAATTTAAATATCTACCCTATTAGTTTATTATTGCTGAATATCATTTTGTGTAAATAAAAGTTAAGTTAAATTTAAATTCAAGTTTAGAAAAATAGGTTTTAAGGACTTTATCACATAGCTACATAGCTACGCAAGCATATCTTTATTTATTTATTTATTAATATTATTATTATTGTTATTATTAATATTATTATTATTGTTATTATTAATATTATTATATATTATTATTATTATTATTATTATTATTATTATTATTATTATTATTATTATTGAAATGGATAAATAAATACTAAAAATAAGCCCTTGCTGCTAAGTAATTATTATTTTGATGAAAAATTACATTCAGCAAGGACTTTTTTTTATTATTTACTTGTTTGATATTATTATTATTATTATTATTATTATTATTATTATTAATTATTTTCCTAAATGTTTAATCACTTTGTCAAAATGCTTAATCATATTATTTAATAATTTGAAATCATTCAAATAATAAAATTGTTAAATCAGAAAACACATTAAAAAATTGATAAAACATAAGCAAAGGTAAATTAATAATATTGTAAAAGGACAAATGGAAAGAACAATAAATACCTCTCATCACAGCATTCAATAATTCTGACGCTTAAAAATTTGATATTTATAGACTTCAGTATCATTGGAAAATTGCATTTCATGGTAATATTTATCGTTCTTTCCATTTGTCCTATTACAATATTATTAATTTACCTTTGCTTGTGTTTTATCAATTTGGTAATGTGATTTCTGATTTTACAATTTTATTATTTGAAGGATTTCAAATTATTAAATTAAATGATTAAACATTTTGATAAAGATGATGAAACATTTAGGAAAACCCTGTATAATATAATAGCGATATTAGTTTTATTTTTAAAGCAAATGGCGAATTGTCATAAATTTTACAATTTTTAATATTTTTCATACAGCTTAATTACTTACATATTAACCCATTCCAATGACGTTGAAATATAACCTAATTTGTTTGTTATTTTGTGAAATTTCAGTTTCCAATTTTATAGTAAAATTATATTTTCTTTGTTAAAATTTTAATTCGTAAAAATCTGACAACACATTTCATGAATTCACCAATTTTTAAACTGTTTTTCGCAATTATATATAATTTCCAACTTTTTCTTATTTCCTTACATTGATAATAGCAATAATGGTATAGAGTCAAGGGGGAGTAATAGGTAGATTTAGAATACACTATTCTAGAACTAGATCAATATTTTAAACGAATTTTTGACACATTTTTCAATTTAAATTTGCATTGATGGAAGCAAAAACTTTCATTAATTTACAAAAAACAATCAACAATGACAATGAATATTGAGGAAAAGTGCATTTATTGACGAAATAAAATGCAAACTTTAACAAGACGGGTTTTAAAATTCCTTAGAAAGATCACATTTGAAAATGCACAGCAGTGCTAACTGATATTTTTTACCATCTCATTTTTATTTCCTTTCCATTTTGAAATTAAATTATCATCCAATAAAATTATTTTAAAATATATAAAAATTTTTTTCTATTTATTAACGTAAATAAATTTAAATTGATCGATAAAATTTGAAAAAGACTGTCGAAAATTCTTGTTAAATATTAATAAAAATATTGATTGAGAGGAGGTTGATAAAACATTTTACTTTTAGATTCAGAATCTAAAAGTTTTGGAAAAATTTTATAATATTTAAAACTATGAATTAATACATAAGTTTTTCTCAAATCAATTAGTGATAACATTTTAATGTTCTCAATTTGAATCCATCCAATACTGATTCGGAATCTGCCGAATTTCTAATCTATTACCACAAATGAAAATAATATTCAACAACTTCCAATTTTATATTGTTCAATTCATTTTAAGAAAAATTAGGATTTATCAATGAAAAAAATGAATCTATTGAAATCTTATTTTCCACTAGTTAAAGGGTCTGACTTCACTAGGAATGATAAAACTGGCTTGATTTAACTGTCCAATCCCTTTCATATGATAAATAGCCTTCTTATTTTGCACTTAATTTGATCAACTGACTTGGAATAATTTTTCATTTTTCTACGTTTGTTAAAAATAAGTCAAATATATCATCCCATGAAGAAATAATTAAAAGGAAATTGAAAACCCGATTTGTAGTCATATTTTGAAAGAAGTCAACAATCGAAATACCAGTTTTATTACGCCCATAATCGGTTAAATGACTCCCTAATACCGCCAAATTGAAAGTCGTAGTTGAAAAAGTATTTATTAACCAATCCAACTATACACGCATAAATCTATTTTATGAGTTTTACACTTTATGTTTCTTATGAAAAATAGATTAACATTTTTATAATTCCACTAATAAAGTTAAGGTTTTGATAGAATATGCATAAAAAATTTTGAACTCTATTAGGATTATTCTTGATCTCGCTCTCTCTCTCTCTCTTTCTCAATGGATTCGTTGTGATTTTTAAAAAAACAACTCACCAATCTAATCATTTTTTATGTCAGAAATTCTAATATCCTAGTTGTTTTACGATTGTTTTTCATCAAATGAATCTTGTTGATGTGCAATTAAATTTACACTAAAATTAAAATCAATTCATTACAATAGTCCAATAATTATTATAACACTTCTTTTTCTACATTAATTTTCCAATATTGTAAATCGTATCAAATTTCCTAATATAATTTTTTTGGAAATAGAAATTATTCATATATTTTTATTTTGTTTTAAAATCAGTAAATAAATTAAAAAATTCATCGTTGCAAATTGTGTATTGTTTGAGTCCTGGTAGCGGAGGGATACAGTTGATTATGTTGTGATAAAATTAACATATTTTTTCATGTCAACGACTATTTATAAGATTGGATTACCGACCTTTGATAGGTTTTCTTTATTTTATGATATTTCATTTATTATGGCAGAATATTAAAACTTGAAAGAGACAGTTGGAAAATTTGTGTTGTATAGAATTAAAAATTTTTGATCTTTAGTCAGAATGAAAATAAATAAAATCTATTTATTATAATTAATATCAATAATCAATGAAATATATATATATATGTACTGAAAAGTCATTGAAATTAATGAAGAGAGAAAATGATTGGATATTTATACAATGTTTATATGAGAATGACAAAAAATAATATGAAATGCTAGTCCGGACCAATTGTGATCGAATATCTACAAATGTCCACATTTGATTTGCCATCCATATAATCTTATACATTTCGTTAATAAGGAGAGCAGAATATCTTGTTCGACATTGAGCCGTTGAGTTTTGCGATTAAAATTAATTTAATTTTTATTCGATTTCAACATAAATTAATTGGTGATTGATCTCGGTGATATTTGTAATTATTTTATGTTTATTTACGATGAGAGTCTATTAAATTGTTTCTCTCCATTTAAGCGTTCTTGTTTTGTGTTAATTGTTTTACATTAGTCTTTAGTGCTGCAATTGAATATTATTACATCTTTTTATTATCGAATATCAGATTTGCGATTATCGAGATCTAAGCTCGCAGACTCATATAATATAGATATATACATCTAGTATTACATAGAAATTTTAATTAACGATAATTAATATAAATTTCCGTTATTATGATAAATTTTATTTGCTTCATTTCAATTTGTTATTTTTATTTGAATTCCCCAGTTAATTAATGTATTTTAAAAGATATATATATATATATATATATATATATATTTATTTATTTATTTAAACAGTTTTTTATTAACAAAAAAATATTTACTGTGTCGATTTAAACCTCTAATTCATATGTAGAAACTATCAAAAAGGATATTTATGTCATGCTGATTTGTCTTTATTTGGAGCAGAATATATTCTGTTTCATTTTTCATTCACGTAATCTTCTCAATCTCCTGGTCACTAATAATGACTAGATAAATTAGCAACATTTTTGAAAAAAGAAAACTTTTCTTTTACTTGTATTAAATTACGACTAAAAATAGCGATTTTTTCTTTGAAACATTATTTTGTAAATATTAATAAAAAATTTCTGCCTAAAATTATTGATTTTCCCAATCTCTTCAAATTTACACAATTTTTATTGATTTCGAAATTCAAAATTCATTACTTTAAATTTTTTAATTTTACAAATTTATTTGATTTCAAATTAATTGTCAATTAAAAATATTTTTTCCCAAAATTAAATATTATTCGAAAATATATTACATTTCCGAAATTTGCAAAATTTGTCCTGCCTGAAAAAATGAACATAATAAGTGAAACTTTTAAATTTTGGACAAAATAATTATATGGTGAAAAAAATAACATTTGAATGATCAATAATTTTTGAATAATTTAAATCTGTTATAATTAATAATAATAATTTAAATAATAATATTAATAATAATAATAATAATAATAATAATGATAATAATAATAATTTTAATAACAACAATAATTATAATAATGTTAATAATAATAAAAATAATTGATAATAATTTAATAAATAATGTGACATAAATTCTTTATCGATTATTTGTATTTTCTGCTAATTTTAACATTTTTTGAAGAATTTATTAAAATGGCATTCTATTGTTTATTTATAATTATTTAAATTTTGACATAATTTCTAATTTAGCCGTTAATAAATTATTCATATATTTTTTAACCAAAAATATATTCTATTTTTTCTTAAATTAAATAACTACACCCCCAATTGGTTTCTTTATAAACAAGTTATTTCGCATGATAGAAATTCTGTTTTAATTTCTGTGAAATATATTTTAAATACAAAATATTGAAAACATTTTTTTCAACTGATGTAAATCAGGTTTAATATAATATAATCTTGTATTTTGCTTTCTTCGTGTTGATTTACAGTGACACTTACCTATGGTGAACCCTTGACAAATTATATTCGCTCTTTCTCTGAAATTTACTCCTTCTGCAAAACCTCTTGATCCAGCTTGAAAGCATATGTATTTATTAATGATGTTCTGAGGCTGTTTAAATTTATTTAACCAACAATTAGTGCCTGATAAATCATCTAAAGATAACTCAGATGCAATTTTATTATCTACGCCTTGAAAAATATTCCCAGACAATCATGATTTAATAAATATTTGTCAAACCAATGTGAAGTGAACTTCAATTTTTTTT
The DNA here is from genome assembly GCA_022537955.1 of Schmidtea mediterranea. Classification (NCBI taxonomy): domain Eukaryota; kingdom Metazoa; phylum Platyhelminthes; order Tricladida; family Dugesiidae; genus Schmidtea; species Schmidtea mediterranea. The sequence goes on along the minus strand of CM039679.1, from coordinate 39,788,747 downwards.
CCTTCTTTAAATTTTTCTTATATTTTCTCCCATTGTTTATATTATATTACCCACTGTCCAAATAGAAACATTAAACATCAAAGACGTTTCTCTAATTGTTTAGTTTTCCTAGTTATTAATAATTAATTCTTTTGCATTTAAGAATCCTTTTATCATATTTATATTACCATATTTATAGCGTACAAGGCTTAGTGAAAGTTTATAAGGGTTGTGATTCATGATTCCCTGTGTTGAAAGATAATTATTTCCTTCACCCTGTAACGTTCTCAGAATTTATTCCTTAGTAGTTAATAATTCACAGAACAGTTGAAATACGGTCGAATTCCACTCGCCTTCGCGCTTAATTTCTGCTAACCGTGGTGACACAATTTATTAAGGATTTCCCTAAATTTCATCCAGTTCCGAATCAAACTGTGATTTTAGAAAAAGTCAATATTAAAATAATTTCCATTTTTAATCAATAAAATTTCACATATTTTTTCGCTTAAAAATAATTTTTTATCGATAAAAAATTTTCAATGTAAATTTTACAATAAATAGTAATTAATAACAAAAAAATTAATAAGATTAAAACTGATTTATTTTAAAAGATGTTATTTAATATTAACAATCACTTTTCGATTCGATATATAATTATAATTTTATTTTTTGTTGGGAAATTTTTAAATTTACTATTGTTTGATTGGGTATTTTATCCAATGAAATCTTGATAAATGTAATAATTATATAAGAATATTTTAAATTCCAAATATCATCGATAATCCGCTTATTAAGCGGGCTGGATTTGACAATTCGCCACCGATTTCAGAAAATAATTTGAATAATTTTCGAATAAATTTGAGGTTTTGATACATTTATCTGTTGAAAAATCAAACGGCTAGGGGAAATAACATTTTTTTAACATTCAATAAAATACTCTGAAATTTATTCACGAAATTTGCTAAAATATTTTAATATTCATAATTGAGAATTTCAGTCATTAGTTTGTCGATACATCATTAATTTAACTGTAATTAGAACGAGGCGGGGTATATTTATTTAATATCATTTACGTTGGACTTTTTTTCATTTTATATACTCATCTCGAAGTATTATTGGCTGAAATTAATTTTTTTTTATTTAATTACATTTTTCCTACTAATTACATAATTTACATATATCTCCATCTATATGTGATTATCTCTTGAGATTGAAAGTTATTTTTCAATTCGTCGAATTCATTAGAGAATATTTGGCACTGTAACGCGTTATAATTAAAATATAAACGAAAAGAAAACTTTATCGAGGGACCTTGATTTTTCAAATTATAAAATATTTATTATAAAATCACAATATAGTCTATCAAATTTGCTACATGGGGAATTTTCTTATTAATTTTCGCTCAGGATTTTTTAAATTATCTTTCCACTTAAGCACTAGGTAAAGTACACTTAAAAATGATTTTTTTGTTTTCAAAAATAAAAAAAAATCATTCAATGAAGGATTATGATAAACTCAAATTTATTATAAGAACACTGGGCCATTTTTGCTCACTTTAATAAATTTATTATTTTTTGATATTTATTAAAGTAATTTTGTTGTTGTCTTCGTTTGCCTTTCTTTAAAGTAATTATCGATTTAATATGGTTTATTTAAAAATTAGGGTAGGGTGCATGAGATTATGCGACCTAAAGTCTAATGAAATAGAAGTTTAATTATCGTTAAATATTTTCTCCTTAATTTCTATTAATTGAAACGAAAATTCGATATCATTTTTGTTTACTTTTGACAGTGTTCCACAATTTAAAATGGTAACACTATGTTAAAATTAGCTCTTTTATTGTGTGAAGCCCGTAGTCCTATCAATGCCCAATCACATGATATATTATTTTAACGTGCATAATCAAACTCTTTGTGGTTATTAATTGGTGGTAATATGGGCAAAATATTTAGTGAATATAGCATTTCAAAAATACTTCAAAAATATTTCTAATAAAACAAGAATAGGTTTAAATTAAATTAAATGCTTCCTAACCATATCTCAAACATTTGACTACTCGAAAAGAATATTACATAATGATTTTAAATAAAATTACATAATACAATGATAAATAATAAGTTAATTACATAATGCGTAAAATCTTTTATCATTTTTCAAGTTTCTTTTTTTAGACTTTTGATCAATATTTTGTTTTATGTTTATACTGTTTTCCCTAAAAGAACACTTGAAAATACGTTACCAAAAATCAAAATAAACTAAAAGAAATATGAAAATGATGAAAATTTAACATTAATTGCAAACTTTTGTGGATAGAAATAAAGCGTGCAATTAACTCTCAAATATATTTATTTAAATCAGAGTAATATTAGTTTATAATTTTTTTAAAACTGAATTCAATAGTATAGATATGAGGCAAATGAGTAATTTCTGTATAAAAATTATTGCATAACATTCTCAATTATTGTGCAGATAAATTTCCATTATGTTTCAATTTCCAAATCATATTAAATATTCACTTATAATCTTTTTTTGTCAACAAATTGAACTTCTAATGTCGGAATAGTGGTAGGCTAATAGTTCTGATATATCCATAATATAAAATACAAATCTCATATAAAATGTAAGCTATAATTTATCCTGAACCCTCTACTTACCAAATATAAGCACAGTACAATTTTGACATTATTTACACGGAAAATTATTTCTTTCCACAGCTGACTGATCAAGTTGCACTATGATAAATCATTTTGAAAGTTATTTACGTATTTTTCTGGAAGTTATATTTAACACATTAAAAGCAATCACTGGTATAAGATTAGGACCTTCTTGGCCATTCTTTTTTTACAAATTACTGATTTATAAACCGTTTGTCTCGAAGCACTACGGAAATTTTTATTATCACACAAAGGATACCTCATAGCAGAAAACATGAACACACTGTAAAATTTATGAAATAAAGTATCAATTATACAATAATTTTTTAAATATAAACAAATACTTATTTTTGACTTTAACGTTGTAATATTTTATATCTTTTTCATAATTAATCTATTTTCATTTCCAAAAATCACTTTAAAACACTTCAATAATTGATAATCTGAAAAAGCAGCCAAGTAAATTGTAAATGGTAATGTTTTATAATTAAACACATTATGGGATTAATTTTTCTAATAATATTATTTTGAATAGAACATTCAAATTCTATAAAATATGTGAAATTCGTTTTCAAAAAGAAACCTATTTGATAGGAAATTTAAGTTCTGCTGCTCCTGCCTTTTAGACAAAAACATACGGCAAGGACGTTCACAACTGCCGGGTTTCATAGATTTCATATCGCCGGGCTTTTATTATTTATGACAAAAATAAAATATTTGCGACGTATTTTATTCGGTCATATCTTATTCTAAATTGCGATTGTTTTTTCATCATCTTTCTCCGTCGATAAAATCAAACTTATGCTTACTATTTAAAATGTAGAATTAGGAGGAAGATATGAGCAAAGCATAATTGATAGAATAAAATATGTATAATTTAAATGTTTCGTTTTCAAAAATAATAAAACCCCCTCGGCTTAACTTGACAATGATTTCAAATATGCTTTTTATCACCTTTGCCAATTTATTGGAATTGTTCCATCAAATTTATTTTGATTTTTTCCTCATATTTTCTAATTGATCATTTTGGAGACAATTTCTGAGTAGAAATGTTTTTCCGGGTCTTCTTTAAATTTTCACCCGAAACCCTTTTCTTGGATTGAAGATTAATCGTTACGGTAAAATGTAAAATTTAAACAATATTCAAGAAATTTATTTTAATTAAAAACAATACATTTTAAATAAGCAGTAATAATTAATTTTTTCCTTTTCATATTAGATATGTTTTCATTTATCTTTATTTAGTTTTTCATTTATTACACATTTTCGGCACTTCCTTATTACGCGGTTAATTTAAAATTATTCTACATTTCCTACTGTCAAAGGGTTAAATAAAGATGGATTTTCGAAACCCTTTATCGCCCGTCATTTATGTTTAAATTATAGGTAAAAATATTTTGCTTTAAATTTAACACGAATTTTTTACACTCCCTTTAAAAAAAAGGTTGATAAAATCTGAACCGGGAATTTGTATTTGATATGAAACAAAATGTAAATAATGTAACATGTTTACTAAAATTATTTATTTTCTTCAACATCTTAGTGGTAATTGATGCAAATGGGTTAATCACACTAAAATTAATTATAATTTCAAATTCACAGAATTTCATTTTACAATGCTCAAAGAATTTTCAATTTGAAGGAAAGAAGAGATTTTGATCTAGGAAATATTATTATGAAAAATATATTATGTATGAATAGTCTTGATTGAGAACAAAATCGTTGGGGCTGGCTTTGAAATACTCTTTCTTAATGAAAATAGTGAAAATGATGAAGAAATTTCTTTAATGCATATTTAATTAATGTAGGGTTTCAGCTAACTGGTAAAGCGGGTTATAATTTTCGCAGCCATTAATTTAAGTGGTATCAAAATTGTAAGTTTTCCTGTGAACTGAAAATAAGTACACCTAATTTTCTTTTTACGCGATAGATACGTTCCCAGAAAACTCGCGTAAAAAATGACATAAGGGCTTTAGCAAAACAGGAACGGATAATGATTGATAGTAGAGTTTGTTATTTCAATCCTTCGAGCAGTCCTAATATTCTATTGCAGGCACTGTTTTTAGTATCTCCTTCGATTTTCCCACGTGCTAAAATAAATGCACTGATTTTGCGATAATTCTAGCTATAAACAGGAAATTGTCATTTACTAAACGTACATTGAAAACAAAAGTCATAGAATATAGTGGATAGATAATAGATAAGTAAGTCAGACAGTCATTCCAAATTTTCAACCGAGTTCTAATATCGAACAAGTTCCGACTTTTGTTTAAAAATACTAATGACTTTGGATGTTCTTAAGACAGCAGGTTACGTAAATTCAAAAACAAATTGTCGTTTCCAACCCTAGTTTCTAATTTCAAGGTATTGTAAATCTAGAGCCGTCCTTCATATTAGAAAGTTAAGGTCTCATTTTTTCGATGAGAAATCGAGTCTATAATCACGAGCTTATACTGTATTTGAAACTTAATTGGAAAAAAATAACGTAGCGTAAAATTGTTGAATTTATTGGACTTTTAAAGCAATACTTGGTAAATGATTTTTATTTGCAAAAAGAGTATTGTTAAAAATGCGAAATCATTTCTAGGAAAGAGTGGATGTTTGCTTATTCATAATTTAGAGAATTGCATTATGTGGCCTGACGGCTGGAAATGTTTATGGAAATGTCTATGGCAATGGCTATGATTGTGTAATGTATTCTATCCCCCATATAACAACTGTTTGTCATTATATCACAATGCGTCGTGATGACATTGCCTTAGGCCGCAACATTTCACTGACGTCGTCAATACAAATATTATTATCCATTACTGAAATATTGACATTGTATTTCTGCAATTTATTATTTATTCATGGCTTAAAAAACGATAAAAATTCGTTTGTTTATTTGTTTTTTGGCAAGTATTTTTTGCTTATTTCAATTTCCGTTAATTTTTTCTAACTGTTGTAATGTTAGACATAACATTGACAGCTTGTTTAATTTTTAATAAATTCCTCATCCAAATAAATTATCCCTTTAAAATTTATATATTACCATAGTGATATCCATAAAATATACCCAAAATAAGGATCTAATTAATGTTTGAAGAGTAAATAATTGCTGGAGTTCAAATTTTAATGAACTTTACAGTTTCCTAAATCTATAAAAATATTTTCATTTGGTGCCAATATTTTGTTTAAATATCATAGATAATTATATTCTATATTTAGTTCACCTTAAAAATCCATAAAAATTGTTTTTTTTCATAGAAATTATCAAGACCTTTATATAGTTTTATTTTAATTTTCGACTTATTGTTTTTTGATTTGTTTTGAGAAATAGATATATTATGTTGAGCTGGGTTTAAATGGAACAAGAAAACATGTATTTATCACGTTTATCTGATTACCAGCTGCTCATACTATGCATTGTGTAAGAACTTCTAGAAATTGTTTCGTAGGCAAATTTAAATTGTCATTCGAACAAGAAAAACTTTTATGGGTTACAAAGATTACTTGTACTTTTTGTCGAATAAACGTGTAATTATTGTGCAATGTCTAAAAGAAAATTATATTATTCTGTACATATTTCTTTATTTTATTTGTCTATTTATTAAAAAAGTTAGACTTCAAATTAGTTAACAGTCATTCTTTGTGATTTACATATCCCCCGATTTACACAATAGATTAATCCCTGAGAATTCCGTGTAAATCGAAACCGTGTAAATGGGAACAAAGACATTTTATAAAACATAGTAAACTGTTACTGAATTCTAATCATTCTGTTTATGCTTATATTTTTATTTTTAAATAAATATGTATATACATATGCATATTATTATAAATATGTATTGATAAGAGTGAAATAAAACAAAAATTATAATTTTCGAAACCGTGCAAAAGCGAAACGTGCAAAAATGTACCGTGTAAATCGGAGGATAGGTGTATATGAACCGTATTATAGTAACTACTTTTCCTAAAATCAATTTTAAGAACACCTGAAAGCAATACTTGGGCCATGGCGCAACACTTTGTGAATCCAATCGAATATTATGTTTTTACAACCCTTCGCATATTTCCCCTTTATATCCCAATTTTTTATGGAGTCAATTCTGAATTTACATTCGATTAACACTTATTACATTAACAAATGTCAAAATATAATAATAAATTATTTTCATTTAAAACGTATCATCAGTTTTACTATGTCAAAATCTCTTAATTTGCGTTTGATCGGCAATTATTGCGATATTCCACATATATTCAGGACTATTTACTAACATCCTTCGATATTTGCCAAACTTCATGCAAAGCTTTTAAGTTTCATTTCCATTCTCTAAATAAAAGGTCTCTAATGTTTTTAAGAAGGCCACATAACAAATTTTCCTGAGTTCAGTGGGCCGTATCAAACTTTTCTTGTATTTGAGTGGGTCATTATGTAGTTATCGTGCCCGCTATTTTTATGATAAACTGAGAATTTAGACCCTGTAAATTATTGCAATATATATATATATATATATATATATATATATATATATCTGCAATGTGATTGTAGTGCAAATAAATAAGGCTAAATTCAAATTTTTTTTATAGAAATAACTTTAAAAAAATAAATATATAATAAAGCAATAAACATTTAATAATAGAAATTTATGGTCCCCGAAGATTTTGTACCCTAGGTATTTGTCTAATACACCAGTTCTTACATGACATCTTCTGGTCTTATAATCGTCATATTTATCTTTATTCGTAACGGTAAAATTCATGTTGCACCATTTTATCAAAGAAATTATAAAAGTATCACCATTAGCTAAATAGAATTTATTTATTCATAAAAATACGTTTAAAAAATTTTCCAATTTAGATTCTGTACGGTACAAATTGTAACACTGACGTTTTTTGACCGACAGTCCAGTAATTTCACTTTTCATCAGGGAGAGAAAGTATAGTTTAAATTTGTCCAACATTAGTTTTTTGTTACTTATATATTGTAATAAGATTTACCTTGATATATCAGTTTAAATACAGCCCCACCCTCGGCTTTATAAGATGAAAACTCCCATTACTTACTCGAAATACGTTTCGCGCAATATCGAAAGATGTTTGTATTACATTATTTAAGTATCTTACAATGTTTTGCACAACGAACAGCCAATACACCATATGATTTTCGTGTACCGCGCGGCCATTTGAGAACACGAGAAAGACCGACACTTTGAGTTTCGTTGTCAAATTGGTTAATAATTTATTTACTTGGAAGTTAACATTATTATTTTGATATTTCCTACAGGTTATTAATCACATTGGTTATTTAATTATTTATAATCATCAATTTTACTACAGATAAATTCCACTTAAGCTAAAATAATGAAGAGTATTAAGGAGAACGCCATTGGATGACTTAAACTTTAGTTTAAAGCAAGTGCTGATTATTTTTAAGATACTTTATTTTTGGAAAAATAGAAATTTACTGAAGCCGATATTTTAATATATAACAAATATATGATGTGTATGTTTGTTTGCCACCTTTTCCTCCGATACTAACTAGAGGGCAGCATATGTCTTTATTTCTAAATTATCTAATCCATTAACGCCCAAAATATTTTTAAAATAAAATTAATAAAACACACAACTGTACTTAAATATCTATTCTAGATAAATCCACAAATGACAGGGATAACCATTAGTAGTAATAGAGCTTTCTCCGTGCTCAGTGAGTACTTGCAAACGCTGGAAAAAACAGCTAGTCAATCGCAGATGGCGCCATAAGCCAGCAAATACAACCTTGTTTCCATGTACTCAAACGAGTAAAATGGAGCGCTAATGGGTTAAAACAATAATATTTACATTCTCATTTTATTAAATTGCCCACTGTTACACATCTAAATAGCCTTTATATTTTTTAAATAAAAAGGATTGTAAATAAAGCTGAATTAATTAATAACGTGACTATGAGGCAAATGATAAGCAATAACTTTGATGTTTAGTTAGGCTAGGCATTGTATTTCAAGTTTTAGTTTTGCGACTTGTTTGATTTTTAATTTGGTTACATACTCCAGTTTTAACTTACTAAGTATCTATTTTTACATTAAATTTTACTTAATACTATACTTGTATTTGTTATTGGATTTTATCCTACAATTTAACGCAAGCCTTGTGAGAACAGGTTTGTGAGTTCTTCTTTCAGAATCGGTTTAAAGTGGGGAACAAACCACATACAAATATCTCGAATTTATGCAATGTATTTTTTGGTTAGTAGATAAATAATAAGATTAAAATTTCTATCATTTTCGCTATTAAAATGTCATTTTTATGCAGAACATTGATGTTATTTTTAGTAAATTGTTTTTTCCTTTTGTTTCTTCGCTCCTATAACTTTTTTTCAAGCTTCACTTCGATAATCAAAAGCGATATGATTAGAATCAGGTTTTTGCACTTTTACCTAATTTATTTTTTAAATGAACTTTACAACAAAATTTTACAGTCCTTTTATATATTTGTGGTGTGTCTAAAAAGTTTACGGCCTACCCCATTTAAAAAACTGTAAACATAAATCGGTTTTTATTAGTATATTACTACTTCTCAAACCAAGTAAGCGTAGAGGCAGGGTCTCAAATGAACAATGGTAAAATAAGAGTTTAAACCCTTCAAATATTTTTCAGCGGACTCTTGTAAACTGTATGTGTATCCATGAAATGTTGTCCTCTTGATACTCTTTTTTGATTCACTAAACAAACTGTAATTAAAAAAGGCCAAACCAAGCTATATAGGTTGTTGATAAATTTTCGAGCCAATCTGAATTTGCTCATAATATTCCCAAATGATTGTTTTCCCTTTGTCAATAAAGTCAGCCAGAATCATTCGACTGTAGCTCCAAAACATGTTGCTATTCCAACGATTCGTCTCTTAATTCAGCCATATTTAAGACTTAAAGGTGTCTCATCAACAGTGATAAGATTCTGTAAAAATCTAGTTCCGTACGTGTGGTAATTTCTGTCGAGTAATGAACCTTTGGTTGAAGCGTGAGATGACCTTATAGAAATTGAGGTCCTGTAACAACTGCCCCACAAAGCATTTGAAGACTTATAGGACATACGCCAGCTGTCTAATCTTTGAAGACAATCCTCCAGCACTATTTTCCCTAATTTTTCTTTATTCTCATTTGCCGAGGACGTGGGTCTCCCATTTTTTTCTTCATCAGTCACACTTTAACGTCCCTTAAATTATGTAATCCAAAATATAATTGTAGAATTGGAGTCACATTAGTCTCAATAGGCTCGTGTCTAATTTTTAATAACTTCCAGGCTGCTTTGACTAAGAAGGTAAAACCCAATGGTACTTCGATATTCCACTTATATTGACATAATTGCGTGTTACACCTAAATTAAAAGGTAAAAATCAATAACATATTATCCACCAAGCATTCACTAAATCATCTATAAAATGATAGCAAAACAGTGTTAATCCATTTCTAACTAGTAAAAAAAAAAAAAAAAAAAAAAAAAAACTAACTAGTTTAAACCGGAACATTTTAGGCGCATCACGCATATATAATATATAAAATAAAAAAAAAAAAAAAAATAAATATAATAATATGATACGAAATGTTTGTTGACCAATTATTATGTAGCCCTATAACTAGCAAACTTTCCTATTTTTACTTGTAGTTGTAACAATATTGATAAACATTATTATTATTATTATTATTATTATTATTATTATTATTATTATTATTATTATTATTGTTGTAAATGTTTCTAATAACTTCAAATATTGATTAATTTAGTTTTTAATTAAATATTTATCTTATTCTTTGCTAATTGGATTAATTCTGGCAATGCTATCAATCGGTGAACTGACAAACACCAAAATCACCGCTTGAAGCTCTAATGTTTAATCGGTTTCTGTAAATATTTATTTTGCCATCATATTGCTGGGAGCATCCTTTCTCATGGAAATCACTTGTGGCTCACATTGTAATATATTTATTTTTACAGTCAATCGATAGAAAATCATATATATATATATATATATATATAATTTCCAATAAAAGTTTCTCCTCTCATATATATATATATATATATATATATATATATATATATATATATATAAATGAAAAAACCCCAATCATCAATGATTAAATACATTTTATATAAAATTTATTTGCAAATCTGATCGGAATTGATTTGGGATTTCTCCTAGATTTTAAAAGAAAATAATGACAAATTTTTTTTTGATAAAAATTTCAAACCACAAATGCATGACACTTCACAAAGAAATTAAGGCGCTTTTTTACTGAAGACTACTTGAAATAGTGGTTTTTTGTATTATATTACGTTTTCCTTTTTTATTCTCGTAGGGAATCCGGTTTCGTAGCTGTAATTATTTCTACGCCGTGCCTATCATTGTCCATAAATACATCCAACGGCCCATATGAATTGCATTATTGCCAGTGCCAACATTTGAAATATTTTCATCATGAATTGCAATTGTACAAAATAATTAAATTGCATACAGATCTCTTATTAAATAACGAAAATCAAGAAAGTTTTTACCATTATAAATAAAGCGCAATTAGCAATAATAGCCGTTAAGTTGCCTGTAGCGTTTCAAATTTTATTTTTTGTTTAATCACATTAATTGTGATGAATTAATTAATCAATCCTATTTCGTTTAATGGTAAAGCAAAGGGGATTTGAAACCAACGTTAAATGTGATCTCTCGTCACCAAATTATTTAAACTGCTCATTAAAATCCGTTTTAAAAGAAATTATCTTTTGTAGACATAGTTGGAAATTAATTTCTGTGATCGGGAAAATTTATCAAAACTTTTTGTTAATATGATTTTGTCAATACAAATAACTCTGTTATGAGATTTTGTGCGGTTTTTTGTATGAATTCCCCTATTTTTTGTAATTGTCTTTTGTTATAATATTAATTTAATTATATTATTCATCATATTTTTAATTTTTTTTAATAAATAAGGGCTCCTCGGTAAAAATTGTTTAGGAAAAACACTGCTGTAAATTATTATACGTAGATATACGTTTATTGCACCAACATATTATATGATAAGTGATTAGTTAAATAAACTAGTATATTGGTTTTAGAAAAATTGGAGAAAGTTAGAGAATTAAAATATAAACAAATTATCTACAAGGCATTATGTATAAATTTACTGTATTTCTTTAGATTTTTGTAATATTTATTTGACGTTTATATAAAACAAAAATTTATGTTTAGTATTTCCTTTTCACGAACACGAGGATTTATAGGGGTAACCTGGTTCACGATCAACATTTTAGACTGGATTTGGAATTTCAATTATTAAAATAGTTTACATTTGGTATAATTTAGATTATTTTCTTTTTCTAACTAATATTCACTACTGATTACTAAATAAATTTTCCAATAATAAATTTATCTAAAAAAATTGTATATACAAAAGTATACTAGAAACTCTTTTCAAACTTTGTGTGTTTTGTCAGTTTTATGAACTTAATTACTAAATTAGTATAATAATTGTCAAATAACATTTTTCATTTTTTTAATAGCATTTAATTTCTTGATTCCTGACGACGGAATTTTTTATTGGTTAAAATCTTTAATTTGGCACCAAATTCTTTTTTTCAAAAAGGAATTGATTTTTTGAAAGGGCCAACAATCAATTAGATGTGTTTTCAGATAAGAAATTTAAATGAAATAGTTTTTTTTGTATTACGATTTCATATTTGGATTTAGTTTAATTTTTATTTGGTATTCTCTGAGTGAAAGTACGAGGAAATCGAAAATAAATTTCATGACCTCTTTCAATCACCTTACGAGTCTGTTTTTATGTTTCGTTCGTTTTGAGTTTATTTTTGTGTGATTTGATAATTTTTCTACCATATCTTGTCAAGGATATAACATCTTTAATTGTTTTTTATTTGTTTAAAGCTGTGTTTTTCAGCCTGTCTCTATTGCGAGATTTAGGGAAAATATTTAAAATTGATAGGGTTCATGAGATTGAAAATTATTATGACATTGTAAAATAAAGCAAAACAAAATGTTCTTATCAACAACAAAAACTTAAATAGCCGAGACACATCACAACTTTAATGAAGTTCGTTTAGTTTATTAATTTAAAACTCAAGTTTTCTCTTTAAAAAAGTGATGTACCGAAACACCAGCTTAAATCTATAAAATAATGTTACCATATGAGTATCTGTAAAATTTAGTGATTATTTCATTAGGATTTTAGTATTTTTATAGAATAATTCTGGTATTTTATTAACATTTTGTTAAATATTCTGGTGTGTTTCGAAAATTCTTGAATATTTTCAGTGTGTTGTCATTGGTTAAAAGTCTCAATTTTTGTAATGAATTTTTATTTTTAAAATATTAAAAATAAAAGAAACAAAAATTCCTATATCTACATTTTATTTAGTAGACCTAACACATATGAGCACATTTATTACTTTCAAACATTAAATAATGATCGTATATAGATGAGAAAAAAAATATTTTGTCGCTGGTATTAATTATTAATTTATGGATTAATTAATAGAATAGATATCACTTTAAAGATCAATTAAATACTAAATTAATTGAAAATCAACAAAAAGCTTTTACAGTCCGGTGAACACATTCATTCCATTTATTCAAGACTGGCACTTGGTCAAAAACTGATTTGAAAATTTGGTTAATTTAACTAAATTGATCTTTCGTTTTGTAATATAAATCTTTTTTATTTCACTAATTGAGAAAATATTTCCCCTAAAAAGGTCGAACAATTTAACCAAAATTCATAAACTTATAGCAGTAAAGAAAAATTTATAGAAAAAAAGCATGTCGAACAAAATAACAATCGTGATGTTAAGTTTTAACGAATTAAATATAGATTTTTGGCTTAAGTTTTATTACTTATCAACCCTCGGTCAGGCGCAATATGAGTAAGAACAGGATCCGTCGCATTGTGTGTAATAAAGTCACTTTTACAAAAACACTTTTTACTCAAATAAAACCATGTTTATTATTCCATTTGCTCTAAAACATGGGTTCCCAACCGGGGATACGTGGAGCATTCCTCGGGGGGTACGAGAATCGCGGCCGGTAAGAAAATTTTTTTGAATTATTATTGATATTTTAATCATAGTGATTTATAAGTGGCAATCAATGTATACTATTATTGCCACCAATCGCCAAGGATTATAATGAATGGTGATTATTCGAACTAATATATTTTTTATTACTTACTCTTCACTAACTGTTAAATTTATTGGAATATTATCCATATACCATAATTATAAATCATAATAAGTACGTACTTAAGTAAGTATTATAAGAAAAGAACTAAGAGCTAAAATAGAATTTATATATAAAATAAACTACTACGTACTCACAGTGTTTAAAATTTACACAACTACTACTTTATCCTATTTAAACCACATGCATATCTCAGCAAATATTAACTATTTTACTCTCAGTAGTCTTAGTTTAATATATTTTGCTGAGAAATTTACATATTTTTTAAATAGGATAAAGTAGTGTTAGTGTGTAAATTCTGCGAATCTAATAAAAAAAATTGCATGGGATTTAGGGGGTACGTAAAATTCCAAATTGTTACCAAAGGGTAGGGTTATCCGATAAGGTTGGGAACCATTGCTCTAAAATATTAACGAAAGCAATTTCTGAGTAGCATGTTCCATACATAATGCAAGTTTACACTTGCTGCACTCATTTCTTGATAAGCGACTGTGCCTGTCGGATCAATTGGCCCGACTGAGGATTAAAACTTAGCGAAAACCAATTACTGGGAAAATATCACTGTAAAGCACATTTTACATTTGCAAGTTAGCGCATAGGTTGAGCCAGAAAGTGATAAAAGTCCCTAACAGTTTAGTTTTCTATTACTATAATTCAAAGCAGCAAGTTATTACAAAATGACATTTTTTATTAGCATCTGTTATAATCTAGGGCTTCATTTACTGGTTTTAGGGGGGAATAAAAAACTGAAAATGGAAATTCAACATGGAAATTTTAAAGGACATAATTGGTGTTTCTAACATGGTGATTAAGTTGGTAATGAACATAACCCTTAAAAACTCAGTTTTTAGTATAAATTCTTTATGTGAGAAATATCACGAGTTGAAATCATTTTCAAAATTCGAAAAGCCGCCAAAATTTTTAATTTTGATGTGTATGTGTGAATGGCACCAAATCTTAGTAAGACGCATTGTCATCGGCAATGAGTCGTCTATTCACCAAGTTTCACCTCGGTCGAATGACTGGAACCCGGTTAATTAACTGTCGCATGATTTGTGTGCCACATTTATTCAACGGCGACGTTAATATAAAGAATTGAAAAATTATCCTCTTTAAAAGAGGGTATTCAATTGATTAACACGATTAATTTACTTAGCAATTTTAAAAGTACTCTGATTTTTAAAAACCTAAGATATATTTAATGATATTAACTTTTTTTATTTTTTCCATGAAATATTTCCCCATCATATTGTGAATGATATCAATCTGTATTTGAGCCAAAATCTTGATCTGATCAATAGATTGTTTCAAACGTTTTCATTTGTTTGTTTTCTGGTTGGAAAATGTTGTCCGAAACTTGATGGTAATCCTTAATGGTTACATTTCAAGCATTTAGTTGTTAAAATTTATTTTTCAACTTTATCTTCAATTATTTTTTTGACTTTCGATTTAATAATTAATTGATATGTTAAAAAAGAAATGAATTCAAACTCAATTTTATTAAATCTCAAAAATATGGGTAAAAACCACTTGTCACACATAATATTAATTACTTAGTATTCCGGTCCGATTTCTGAATTTCGCCCAGCAGTGAGATCGAACCTAAATGATATTGTGTTTCATGAAGGAAACCCACCAATAATTCGGTCCTTCAAGCCCACTAATTAGTAAGCTCGGAAATCTCGGCTACGATTGGCCCAGATCGTCGAGCTCGTTTTATCGGAAAATCGATGGAAATCACATATTCTAATTGAAACTTCAATAATTTTTATTTTAATAATTATTGATTATGATTATTGATTATTGTATTTATTGTGAATAATAAATAAATAATACCAGCGTCATAAATAATATAATAAACATTAATCTAGTTATTTATTAGCCATTAGATTGCCAATCTTTAGTCAGTGTATTTGACTGAAATGATTAGTAATGGAAATTTAGTTGCGTTTTCATGTTGTCATTTCAGATATTTACCATGGAACACAAAAAAACATGAAATGTTTTAGTGAATTGAATACAAATTTCATTATAAAAATCTGAAAGGTCATATTCCATTTTTTGGTTTTTCTGAGTATATTTTATAGAAAGACATTAAATCTATTGTTGTTGGATTTCCCCAGTTACTTTGTTGCATATTTCGCTATTGTTTCTCGGTATATTTATCTTGCACTTTTTATACACTGTTCTCGTCATCCATTTTAAAATTTGTATGAAAAATATTTTATTTTTTATTGATTTTGTGAAATATTTGTTTTTAATTGCACTTTTCGCCCAGGCTTCCACCTAAATGGCATAGTCCAAGACAATCAGAAATCCAATTTAATATCCAGAAAACACGAGGCTGCTCAATCATTTAATGTTTCGGTGACATTTGACAGGTAATTTCTTTGAAATCGTCATAAATATTTTTCTATTCTTCAACTGAAAATTTGATATTTATTTCTCGCTAAATTTCGTGATGAACTTTTGTAGCCTAATTATATTTAGATTGTTTAATGCTCATATTTGGTTATGCATGCTTGTTGGGTATTTAAAGGTTGGAACTTAAGAGCACATTATTTTTTACAATTATTATAATAGGATTGTCAAACCTTATGTTATAGTGAGCCAATGGCGAAATTTCCCAACTAGCCAGCCACAGCTGAATAATTTATCGTAATGTTGTGCTTAACAATAACTAAACACATTTTTTATTTAGTTTTATTATTTCATATTTCTCTCAATCATTAAGTATTAAGATGATGATAAAATGTAAACAAGATTTTGACATCATAAACCGATGATTTGCTAATAAACTAAAACTAGTTTATAACAGGTAAAAGTTAAACGTCGGCCTAGTTATTAAAATCTCGGTTATCCTGTCCTTTATTCATAACTGATTCATATGTTGTTGGCCCTAAATGGGAAATTTATATTTTATTATAATTTATTTTAAACTTTTAATGAGTATTTTTCCTTAATATTTGTGTATTCGCTAGTCAGGATTTTAACTCCCATGTATTATAATATTAAAGATCCTGAAGGATTGGATAAAAAGCATTTTTAAATATTATTACCCCAACGAAAAGGTTTGAGGATAATTTTTAACATACAACTATAGGAATGTGGTTGGTTTAAAATGACAGTTCTTCTATTTTAACAGTCGCTTGTGTTTAATATTTTTAACAATTTCAATGAATTTGAACATTTTGCTGATTTTGTAACATCTGAAATTTTAGAAGATGGAAATGAATTGTATTAAATAACCATCGAAATAATCAGTTTTCTTTTATATATATATATATATAGAGAGAGAGAGAGAGAGATACTAGGTTGTGTAAATAGTTCCCGGGCTGTTTTGGATTACAATTTCAACATATAAAATAAAATTTAAACACTAGTACAAAATTAAATGAATTCAAGCAATGGTAATATACTAGGTCGTGTAAAAAGAGTTTATTAACTGATAACTTCCATGTATGCAAAGTGTTTTGTAAATTCACTTGCTGCTGCTGCCCGGAACTTTTTACACGACCTAATATATACACTATTGGACAAAATAAATGTAATTTTTTAATTTTTATCTATGTTTCTGTAACAAAAAAGAAAAAAAATTATCAAATAATACAAATCGAATATTATATACACATGCATGATTTCAAAAACATTTATTTTTATTAATACAAAATATGGAGTTTTTTATTGGTAAAAAATAGGACAAAATAAAAATGTAATTTTTTTATTTTTTATTAATTAATAGTCTGTAGCACCTCCCAGTTTCTAATAACCTCAGATAGACGTTCATCTATTGAATCTACTTTTTGTTATAAATTCCTGCTGTATATTTTTAATTTTTATGAATGCCTCATTTAAATTACTAGCCGGAGCTTCACCATATTTTTTTTAACAAATCCACAGCAATATTCAATTATGTTTATATCTGGAGACTGTGCCAGCCATTGCATCTTTTTAATTCGGTTTTCTTCAAAATAAACTTTGTTGCAATCTTAATTGTATGTTTCGGATCGTTGTCTTGTTGAAAAACAAAATCACTAAGGTTCAATTTCTCTACAGAAGGTAAAAGATTTTCTTGTAAAATTTTAATATATTTAAGTGAATCCATTTTTCCATAAATTTTCCATAAATTTCCAACTCCATTTTCACCTATACAGCCCCAAGCCATAATACTTTCACCATTGTGTTTAACAGTTTTTCTAGTACATTTATTTTTCAATCTTTCTCCATTTCTACCCCATACATAAGTAATCCCATCACTATTAAACAAGTTTATTTTTGATTCATTAGACCGGATAATCTTTCTCCAATAGCTTTTAGACATCACAATAAATTTTTTGGCAAATTCTAATCTAGCTATTTTATTCTTTTTAGATATAGAGGGTACTTTTTTAGGTCACATAGCCTTAAACCCTATCAATTTAGCAAATCTTTTGATCGTTTTTGATGATATAACCTTTTTGAATTTTTTCTCTACTTTATTTGCAAGTTTAGGTCCGGATATAGATCTATCTACATCAATTATTTTTTTAATTCAACCAATTCTTTATCAGAAAGAGACTTTTTCCTACCAGAATTATTCCGTTTATTTAAAATCTTGTCCAGTAAATGTTTTCAATACATAACTTATACATCTAGGTGTTACCTGTAGTAGTTCAGCCATTTTCTTTTGTTTCATTCCTTCTTTTTTCCATTTAAAAATTGAAGCTCTTTCGTTATCAGAAAGTGACTTTCTAGCAGTCATAACCTTTAGTTAATCATTTTAAATATATATGAACTATTTTCAAAAATGGCGGGATCATATTTTACTATTAATTGAAAAAATTACATTTATTTTGTTCAATCCAGTTTTTTGAATATTAAAAAATATTTCCAACACTGTAAGTTATAAAGTTTATTTAATTTAATAATTTTATAAAACTACTAGGAATGTAATTTTTTTGTACTTTGGGCATTTTTTAAAAAATTACATTTATTTTGTCCCATACGGTATATTATACAGTATGGGACAAAATAAATATACAGTATATATATATATATATATATATATATATATTTCGACCGTTTATCAGTTTTCTTCAGGCTTAAAATCACATACCCTGAAATCAAATAACTTAATAAAAATAAGAAATGTTTTACCAAATTGATTAATAATAACCGTTTTCAAATTGTATCAAACTCATTCAAAAAAAATCTTTGAAGCTTATAGAGTTAATTTTCAATTATTTAAATACATTCAAAATAATATGTATTGCTGATACTGAGATAACTGAAAAATTTGAGTAACTAATGCGAACTAGCAACTTGTGAGGTGTAGTTGATAAGATCGTTAAATATTATAATTAATGTTTTCAGTATGCGGGATTTTAAGTCGGTCTTTTTTTAACACTCAAACTACAAACACGTCAGAATGATGAATTTCACATTTTTTAGTTGAACTTATTGTATTGATGTGATTGTTTTTGGGCATTGATTTTCCTGTACCATATATGTTAACCCTTATAATTAATGCGTGTTTGATTGATTATCTTGGATTATGCCATTGCACATTGTTTATCCAGATGATGCATGTGCTGTATACATAAATGTTATTGATATCATATTACACGGCGACCATGCTTTCAACTCGAGAATTACTGCCGAAGATATATTCAATCGAAGATGAACTGAATGTGAAATTATCCTATTTCTCAATAATTCAACAGCCAAAGAAAAGTATTGTCGGAGCATATTTGGATGAAAATTGTTGTAACAAATATGACAAAATACCCGGTGGAAATTATTTGAATAGGCTAAAATTAACTTTTCAAGAAAACTAAGATTAAGCTAATAATCACAAAAAGAGATTATTATGCAGACTTATATAAAAAAAAGATAATAAAAAGATGTCCAGAAGATCTTGAAGTACAAATTTTACAATGTCAAGATTGACATTTTTCTTTCTACCTTGACAATGAAGAAAATAAGTGTGAAATAAAATCTAACGAAAACACAAAGGCAAGTAAACGAAAGAAGAATCGAAATATATTAAAAAGATATTGCAGAAAATGGATTAAGATAAATCAAAGACGCAATTGGTTAAGTAATTCAAAAGAAATAAATTAATTGACGCATTTAATAAAATAATATCCGAAGATGATTTCTAATTGGGTTCTGAGTATATTTTTTGAATAAGAAATGTAAGAAAAGTACATAAAACTCAGATAAGGTTTTCATCCTTAAGCAGCAATATAAATTAGCGATTTCAGAAATTTATCCTAAATCCATCTATATATTCAAAACCTTTGGCAAGAAATAGGTGTATTTATGGTTACGCCACTTGTAATATATGAGCTTGATAAGGTTTCTGATAAGGTTATGTTATAGGACTTCTAATTTATTGGTTTTGTTTAAATACCACTATTAACATTTTTGTTAATTTTTCATACAACTGTATTTTTTACTACTCATTTCTAAATAAATAACTCAATTAATTTACATTAAAATGTTGTTAGGCATAATTTTAATAATATATTTATGTTTTAATCTACTTATTGTTTTAATAAAAATTTGGCATTTAATATTGACAAATAAATATCACAATTGACAAATTATAGCAATTTAAGTTTTATAAAATATAAGTCAATTGTTATATCTGATTATTTTGTATTTCTTAATATTTTTAAAAAGTTAACTGAAATATGCACATTAGACTAATTTTTAAACATTTTTGTATGCTACATAGGCCATTTATTTCGTGGACATTTGTGTTACTTCTATGGAACACCGCCTCGTGATCTTAAAGCAGCAATAGGACATCAAATGATGACCATATGTCTTTTAATGGGAATCTTACAGCGATCGGTCATAATATATTCTATGAAATTGTTTGTTGCACGCATCAATGTTTACGCGTGATTTGTCCGTAAACCTGCGCCCATATGACAGAGCGAGAGTGTCCCTATTTTCAATGACAGCATAATATAATTATTCATTAATTATTATCTAAACATATTTGCTAGTTTTAACCCGTTACACGGATAATTGCCAATGCCTCACATTATTACTTTATATGTTTATGTAAGCTTTAGAACAGTGTATATAGAAAATATAAAACCCTCATAAATTCACAGATATTATTATTATTATTATTATTATTATTATTATTATTATTATTATTATTATTATTATTATTATTATTATTATTATTATTATTATTATTATTATTATTATTATTATTATTATTATTATTATTATTATTATTATTATTATTATTATTATTATTAGCAGCAGCAGCAGCTTATGACAATGACGTTGCCACTTAGCATTCATATCATTCAAATGCACTATTCATTGCATAGTACTTCACCATTTTTATATTTCTCTCTGTTGGTTCTTTCTACAAATATTATTAGTTTTAAGGAGCCCGTATAGTGTTTATTATTAGGTTTATTTTTTTCAACTAAATATGTTTTTCATGTTTAACAAGAAATAATTTTGAAATTGGCACATTTGATTGCATTACATTGCGTAATTTTCACTTTATAAATAAATATTCACCTGATGAGTAATAAGTTGAAAACTATTTATATTCATTTGAAATATTTTGATTTATCTTTTTTTAATTTTTCAAATACATGTAATAATTTCTGCATAAAATAGGTAAAATTGATCTGCTTAAATAATATCCATTAGTGTAGACTTCCTGGAATTTGCATCCGTGCAATTGTAGAGTTGTGTCGATTCTTTTCCGAAAGACTATTTTTATTACCATACTTTTTGTTTCTTTTTTGTAATTATTTCATCCTATATCAAGAATTAAAATTTCATATTTTTGTATAAAGGGGAAATCTCATGTAATTCCAATGTTTTATTATGATTGTTGTCAGTGAACAAGTTTGTGAATTGAATTAGATAATATATTTGATTTTGTGGAAAATAATTTCATTTCTTTTACTATGAAATGTAATTTCTTTACTGGTTTATTGAGAATTCTATTTATATAATCTCCAATTTATATCATAAGTAACTCGACTATACTGAGCTAGAATATATATATATATAATATATATATATATATCTTGTGCAATAATTGGTGAAATAATTTCCTCCTATATATTTTTTTAATTTAAACTGTTCTTATTTTTTATTTTAATTTATCTAAAATTCTATGAAAATCAATAATTTCAATAAAATTGTTTTACTATGTCAATTTTCGATTATATTTTTCGTCATGAAATTTATCGATAATGATGATGATGATAATAATATCAATAATAATAAATAATAATAATAATGATAATAATTTGCATCAAGTATTGAATATTTGTCCAGCGAATTATTTCTGTCACAGACTGTATATTTTATTGGCATTATCAAGATTTTACCTCCTCTATATCCATCAATCTATTTTAATTACAACTCTTATTTTATGGCTCTAATTTCAATTTTTCAGTTGATTTTGAAAAAAGTTAACCGTCAATTTTGTTTTAGTTTAGTTTTTTTGCTTTATATCAAATATTTATTCGATTGAAATTTTTATTTATTATTATAATTTCTTCATTTCCATCCTCAATTTTTATTTCACTTCAATTCAAGTTTTTGTATGTTCATAGTTTAGGATGTTTTGAAGGATTATCCAATGGTAAAATTATGCTTCTTAAAGGTTTTGTGGAGTTTCTTTAAAGTTTGTTTAATTCAATATTAAAAATTTGTCAATTCGGTGTCTTATTCGTGAAATTTATGCGACGCATTTATAAGAATGTGTTTATTCGATTTTTTGTGAGTTAAATGCGTTCCAAAGCAGTCGCACTTAAGCGATGAGATTTTTATGCAATCTACATTGGCTCTTTCCAAAATTCCTAAAATCTGCACAATTAACAGCAATAACCGGATAAAAAGGTTTAAATGAAACTTATTAAGACATATTTTACAGCTTTAGTCATCGCTATCTGTCAATACACAATAAACTAGTGCAGAATTACTTTTGTTATTTGTAGAAATATTATTTTTGTTATACATCATTTTCCAACTTAGTTAATCCGCGTGACTAACCTGTGTATTGTAATGCATATAATTAGTGTTAATTTCAAATTATTAAAATCCAAAATAGCTTAAAGTTGTATTTTCTATAATTTTTTGAACCAAATGTTTTTGGCTTCTGAATTCTTTGACTCATGGCATTTATTTAAGTAATATTTTTGAAAGTTTTAATGAGCCTTAATGTGACTCTTCGGTGTCTATCACACAGGATTCACATCTGCATCTACTCACAAGATGATTGTATTTTTTTTACCAGTGAAATAGTGTGGTTTCACTTATCCTTTATGCACTTTTTGGTATTATAATAACTTTTTTAGACCCGATCAAAAAATTATTCTTTAAATTACTGTTAATAAAAGGCTGTATAAGTTAAATTCACAATGGTTGCCAGTTGTCATAGGTACTGGGGTCTCTTAAAAATTGAGGAATAACGAAAATATTATTAAATAAATCTAATATGTGAATAATATATCCAATATGTCTAAAATGTTTTCAGTGTTTGTTCAACTGTTCGACAATGCATTTTACTTAATAATAGAGGAATCCTTTTTACTTAAAGATTCTGCACCATGTGTCAGATAATGAACTGATCTTTGTAATCTAATAGAGATCATCATAACTTGCGATATTTATACACAATCCAGTAGCAGATTGTATTATTCCTTTTTTCCATTGCAGTAAACACTGATATTATACAATTTAGAATTTGAATCAGATTTTTTTAGATTTTGAATATTCCGTTGAATTTATTACTTACAATGAGAAGAAATTTTTGTTCTTTAAACTTCTAACTTTTCAATTTGAAGTTAAAACAAAACCAAAAATCTTATAACAGAAATATTTTTCTTTGAAAAACACAAGATCTCTATTATAATAAAATATATTAGAAATATATTTCAATATTATATTTAAACTGGTGAAATATTATTGAATTATAAAAGATTACAAAATATTTTCTCGTGTTCAATGCTTGCTACCAATAATAATTTTATCAGGGCATCAATTAGGTTTTTATGCTTATTTAACATTTATTTTGGTCTTCATTTTTTATTTTATCAATAAGCCCTTGCTATTTCATTGTTGTTTATTTTTATCATTAAAATAGTTGAATTTAACAATTTTTTTCTTTGTCACGAAAATGGACAATACCTTGTTACAGTGCCTTGCAATCTTTATTTATCAACAATCCCACCATGTGCGCTGTAATCCATAGCCCAGACCTCAACCCCACAAATCCGTTGCAACCTAAATACCCTTGATTGATAATCTCGTGTTTGAGTTTTTTCTCTTTATTTAGTAGAAATAATAATTAAAAGTAACTGATTTTTTGAAAATATTAATTTAATTAAAGTTTTTTTTAATTATTAGGTTGTTGTGTTTGATTTATTTCTAGTGGATAACAAATATTCGTGTCATACTTGTTTAAAAAAACAATTCATGTTTTTGCACGAAATCTAATAATATTTTTTAACTAAAACTATTTTAAATAAATGTTTATAATTTATTAATAAAACTTTATGAGTCTTCTGTTAAACTTTTATATTTTGAAAATTAAAAATATATTATGAGGTATTTAATATTTTCCACCTACAAGTTTACAATGTTGTATAATAATTAGGAATAAATATTTCTTGTTAAACCATTGTTTTTTTTATGTAAAGTATATTTTGATATGCGACTGTATGTCTAGTGATAGATTACTGTTTAGCCCAGTGGTTCTCAACCTTTTTCAGATTGCGGCACCCTAATGGAAAAATTGACGACTCCCTACCCTTTTTTAAAATAATATTTCAGCTATAAAAATAACAGCAAGTTTTGTAAGTTCTATATTTAATAAACTAAATCTTTTATAACATATATTAATGTGAAATTTGAACTTGATGTTTTTTGCATATCTTCTTATTATTAAGTCGCGTATTTGACAAACATACTCTTAACTCATTCTTAATTGAGCTCAGTTTTTGGCTTTTCTTGTTCTTAATATTTACCAAAAATAATTGATATATGTACCGCTATTTTAAGTAATTCAAAATCTTAAAATCAACCCTTATGTGAAATTAATAAATTTTCAATAATAAAATTAGCAGAGCTCGCGGTACACTTTTCATATCCCTGTGGTGTCGTGCCACCCCGGTTGAGAAACTTTGGTTTAGCCTCCTTAGTTGTCATAAATTCCATTTACGGAACTCGCTCCAATTGCAGACTGAGGTCCCAGTCACTTAACTATCAAGCAAAATTCAATGCTATTATTATCAAATATATTTACCATCTTACAAACTAGTCATATGAAACATGTTTATTTCATTTTTGTGATAACTTTAAATTTTAAAATATTTTTATAAAAAATTGATATTTGTTTTAATAAACATATTTGGAATTTTACCGCGCAAGTATTTTGACACTTATATATTTTAACTATCATAAACTCTTATGCGGCGCTAAACCAAAATTAGGGTCCCATGCAATTTTTAATCTTTTTTTATTTTGGAAAATTCTTGATACATTTGAAAAGCATAAATAAACAACTATAGATACGAGCTTCTTTTAATAAAATGACTAGACTGTTAATGTGTTTAAATTTAACAATTAAAAAATGTCATGATTATGTAATTTTTTATTTTCAATTTACGGTTTTATTTGAAAAAAATATAAACGTGTAATTTGAATATTTTTTAGGTCATTTATTACATAATTACATGTTCATAACTAGAATTTTTGGGATTTTTAGATTAGTTCAAACACTAAAAACCTAATTTTCGGCACTACCTTTATCACATAGAATTTTTGTCTAATAACTATTTTTTGGTAGCTAAAATTTTGAAAATAGTATTTAATTTTTAAATTAACTCCAAGTCAAAGAACGTAAAATAATTAGAAATATATTTTAGAAGTACTTCAATTTTATTTTTTTATTATTATTAAATAAATAAACACTGTAGGGATTTAATTACAAGAAACCATCATTTAAACGCACGTTTTACGATATATTCCGACAGGTATAAAACCAATTAAAAAATTATATGAATTTATTTATATATTCAAATAAATTTTATATTATAAATTTTTTTAACATTTTAATTATCTCAATTTTACAAATCACACTTTTTTAAAGCATTCGTTCTCATATCATTTAAAGCAATAATCAAAGGACCTTATCAACAACAATTCACATTTGTTGAAATAAAATTTTAAAATCACACATCTATTTTACTCATACAGCTCCTATTGTGCTCACTAATATTAGTCAATCCCTTAGGTCGACAATTTTCAAGAGCCTCGAGTATAAAGATGATGAGAAGTCTTTTAAATGTATGTTGCATTGTACCGATTACATGTTAATAGGTAAA
Source organism: Schmidtea mediterranea (assembly GCA_022537955.1). NCBI lineage: Eukaryota > Metazoa > Platyhelminthes > Tricladida > Dugesiidae > Schmidtea > Schmidtea mediterranea. Next base: position 39,762,525 of record CM039679.1, on the reverse strand, counting down.
CGAGATCCGAACACAATCCAGTCGGAGTTTTAGACTTATTAAAAAACATTTTTCTTACTCAAATCAGGAACAATCTTATAATCTAAATTTTCCAACTGCTTAATTATATTCTTATAATTTGTAAAACCTTTCGAGTACCGTTATACCAACACAAATTTAGGTTCATTATTCTTGCATAGACTATTGATATTATTTAAATCAATTGATTTACACTCATTACTATCAGATCTCCTCAAACATGAATCGTTAGGATTCTTAATCAATTAGCCAACAGTCTCTTTTACTATCACTAAATAAAATTATTTTGAATCATCATTCTTTATCAACAACTCAACCAATTTATCAATAGTTTAAACTGAATTTTCAAAAGTACAATATAAAGTCTTTGAATGATAGACGAATCCTTTCCCCATATTTCTTTTATACTTAAATTCACAAAAACTTTCCGGAGAAGTATTTCGGTTCGTTTTCTATAAATCTCTGTCTCATAATGTTTATCTTTGTCCTGAAGAACACAATCGATGACTTTCTCTCCGTTTCACGTGTGAATACTTATTATTATTATTATTATTATTATTATTTGGATTATTTCCAATTCGTTGATTTAATGATAATTTTTAATAAATAATTTTTTGCGGACGAGATTATTGGCAAGGCAGGAATAAAAAATAATGCGTATATTGTTCAACTGATAAACTATAAATTTTTCACAGCAAATGGAAATCTGGGTAAAAGTTATTTGCTTATGCGTAATTTAAAATTCGGGTAATAAATCTATGGAAATCATCGCATCTGATGATGGGGAAATTATCTCAGTAATTGCTTCTATACAAATATAGTACATATTCGTAATCTTGTTCAGAAAATGAGAGAAAATGTCTTCTTAAACATATTTTTTTGTTTATTTTTTGAATTTTTTTCTCAAATTAGTATTGTGACATTATTTTAGTTTTGCGTCTGAATTCCTTGTCTAATTAAAATAAAGTTGCCTAATGCCAATTTATAAAGGGCATGGGTATTTATAATTTCCGTATTTTATACAAAACTATTTAAATAAAATTATAAAAAATGTCATTAACCAAATCGTCAGATCTCTAGTGCTGATGTTGAAGGTCGCGACTCTTACAAATCTCGCCATAGACCTTCAGCAATTTGATTACAGGCTCAATTACAGGCCAATAAAGACGGATAAATTGCGTTTTATAATGAATTTCATTAAATTTTGCATATTGACTAGAACATTTTACATAACTTATACAATTCTTAATGACATTATAAACAATATGACAGCTGTATTCAGTAACAGGACGACCTCTTTTTTTCGTTCTAATATATTAGTCTCGCTGATCTTGGTACTACTAATCCAAATATGAAATTTATATTGTTATTTTCCAGTTTGTTTTTATTTACATGTAGTTCTGTTGACAATATGTCTAGTTAGTGAAATCAAGTATTATAAAACTAGAAATTGAGTGGCAATATCTATAAACCTTTTTGGTTTTAATATCGTTATGGCTTTTAAATATTTGATCAAATGTTATATATTTTATTATTGAATAAGCAATCCCACTTTATTGGAAATAAAGGACAATTGTCCTTTCAATGGGACAATGAAACGTATTGTATTAATTATCAATATTACTGTGCGTAAAGTAGTTTCTATATCTGTGCAGCCTTTCTCGTTATCCTTAGGCTTTTGAATTTATCTCGAGAGGATAGAGTAAAATTTGTAGAATGTAGAATAAATTATCTGCGTTCAATTTCTATAAAATAGAAAAATTCGGTAGTGTGGCATGCCAACCTTTGTATGTTGAAAAACTCCATAATTTGTTTTCTCCTGATTCTTATAACTATGACTAATTGAATGAACAACTCTTTACCAGTCCTTTCTTTGAAACGTACTGATTTAGTAGTATATGTAAAATTAGGTAAGGACATAGAGCTATTTTAATGGATGAATGGATAATATTTGTGTTTTTTTTATATAATACACTTCTGAATTGTGGAACATTTATTATGATATACATTGTAGTGAGTTTGCCACGTATTATTTCTTGAAAAATTATCAAAATACGGCAGTCATTCTTTAAACATTTAGATATGATTCATTTGGATTGCCTACCACCATTTTACTGATGTAAAAGCTGCTGCATAAATGTTCAATTTTCAGGTTTATTCAATTGCCTGTGAAAGTGCATTTTAGTAGGCGTTATATGTGGTGAAATAATAGCAAAATTTGGTTTCCTTGTTAACTTTGTTCAAATTTATTTATTATTCTTTTTTAAATATCTGCAAGGAAAAAATCTAATCAAAATTGTAAAACCATAATTCTTGGCTTTGTATCTGTTTGGTTGAGGAGTGGGATTTCCCTTTATAATAGGAAAAGAATAAACAATAAATTCGTGGCCTTGAAATTTGAGTTCTTTATTTGTCAATAATGCTCGTGTTTTCCGTGTTGCATTTCTATATGGACATGCAAGTGTACATTTCTACTGAATAGTCATTATTCAAGTCATTGAAATATAAACTCTGGTTTTTCTATTTCAATGAAAATTAGTTACTGGCGGCGGGTTCGAAACTGTCTAAAAAACTGTTTGTTTTTCTTGACTATTTAAACCTACATATGTACTAAAGGCGCTTCTAAGGCTGGTTATATATTTTACTAGATTGAAAGTTGACTAGTTTCTTTTCGAGTAAATCGGTTTGGGTTTTTCACATTTCTTGACCGGGGCCGGGTTTAAAATTATTTTCCTGGCTACAAATATTAAAAACACATTTTATTTCGTCTTTTTTGTATGGTCTATTGTTTTTCAGTATTTCTAGCTCTACATCACACAGCCTTATTTTTGTGAATTCTTTATTATATATTAATAATAAAATATAAATTCAACTGAAGGATTACTAAAGATTTCATTGAAAAAATTTTAATTTACGTAGCTTTTGTCACATAATTGTTTGTGCAAATTGCATAAAGACAATGAGTTACAAATAGTCGAAGGGGTGTAAAAATGAAATTTGTGGAAATCAGATATTACATGACCGTGTGTTGGCCATGCCTACCGTAATTCATGAGCATACGCAGGGGGATTAAGGAGGTAAATCGCCCCCCCCGAAATTTAAAAACGAACTAAAATTTTATTAAATAAAATTTAAACATACTGTAAACTGTAATTTTATTTCACTCTATGAAGGTTAATTTGGAACTAGGGCCTAATTTATACTTTATTTAGTCTATGTGTAAATTCTGCTAGATCACTGTTAAATGTTTCGTCTAAATTAAATTCTCCCTTGTATTCAGATGCAAGATTACCTCAGTTCATTGTACATGCAGTCACCAAGGCTTATTTTGGTGTCCTCATATTGTAGCATTAGCTTTATTCAGAATAAGAAAACCGGAAGCTGTTCAGTTCCGAGAACCCATATCAGGTGGGGATCCATTTATTCTAATCCTTCAGAAATTATCTCTTCATTACTAAATACATTTAGAGTCTCTGGTACGAATGGATCGTGACCAGTTACAAAAATTCGCTCAATATCTCATCGCCTCTCATCCAAATCAGGTCTTATCGAGTGCCCAAAATTTAGTGGATCAGTTGCTCGAGACAAATTCCACCATCAATCAGATATATGGTATCTCATTATTTTCTATGTGGCATTTTTATTTACCTTTTACAATAAATTTATATTTTCGCCTAACAGATTTTCTCGATTATAAAAATGCTAATTTTCCCCATAAAATTCTCTGAACCTCTATTTCAAATATTATTTACGTAAATGTAACTTGTGAGTGTTTAATGTGCTGTGTTAGAAATATTATTCACTGAGCCAATATCTGATGATATTAAATCGGTAGCTTCAGAAAGTGTAAGTGTTTAAGAGTGTGGGGGAGCGGAGAGTGGATGATTATTTCCTAATTCGAATGAGTATTTCAGTTTATTTTGGCCGTAAAAAAACTATTTTAATCGCATCTATCAATGACGTGCTCAATTGATGATGATGTCATAATAATTACCAATTATCATAATTATCGCTCATTACTCGTTGTTACGCATAACTTCAATATGCAAAAAAATGTTTGAGCAGCGTATATTTATCACTTGATCGTGTAATAATTTGGCTAACAAAAATAGAGTGTTGCTGTTTCTCCCCCTATATATCTCTCTGCCCCTCTCCGTCCTTCTCCCTATGTATGGAAAGATGTTGCTGCTACTGCTGCTGCTACTGTTGCTGCTGCTGCTGTGGGTGGTAATGATGAAAATATATTGCAATGCTGCCGCATGGTTGATGGTGTGCCGTTTGATTTCGGGAAAATGTGTAGAATTGAAATTTTTACTTGCCAGCCATATAAAAATGAGTAGTGTTGATCTGTCTGACGACAGTTATTAATAATAAACATCATACACGAACTCACACTCAAAATGGGTTGGCCGCTTATCTTGGATATGTAAATGCGTAAGCTCATCATTTTGCTTTGTTACTGTAAATTTTATCATTACTTTTTTGTACATTTTGTTTGTTTACTTCTAACGAAATGGATTATGTTGTGCTTATATATATATATATATATATATATATATATATATATATATTATATATATATATATATATATATATATATTTATATATATTCATTTTTAAGACAAATTGATTTTTATAATGGTGATTAAATTTTAATAAAGCCGAAGAGATCTGTTGAAAATAAACAATAGGCAATTATTTACAAATAAACAACAACAACAAAACCGACAACCGGAGGATTGAATGATAAACTGATTTTATGTTTATGTTATCGTAATTTCTTTTCGTGTTTCATTTTGTACATTTATAATCTCTGCCTCGGTCGTTCTGTCAGTCCGATGACTAAGCTCCAGTTTTCTAAGAATGATAACGCATCGACAAGTCTCTTGATTTACTACAAGTGTTTTTGTTGTTGCTGTTGTTTCCAGGAGAAAATCAAATCGGGTTTGAAAGTAGTTTTCTTTTTGTATTAGTAATAGACATTTGTATTTCATTTATTTGTGATTAAATTGCTGATGCTTCTGTTGTTGTTAACAACTTTGCTTAATATCTTTCGTTGCTTTCACTAATAATACACTTATTATTAATAGTATAGACTACCCGGGGTTTTCACTCATTCTCGTTCACATTCAACAAAAGTAACAAAGGCAGACCATTGCAATGAGATAAAAACTAATAAAATTCTATTGGCAATGTTTTAATTTTGCCTTTGTTCTTTCTGTCTCTATCACTCTCTCTCTCCTTCTCTCTCTCTCTCTGTCTTTCTCTCTGCAGTGTAAACTAATCAAATCATCAACTAGCAACTAATAGCTAGTGCTGAACTGCAATACCAAACACAGCTAGACTCATCCACTATATATGTTCTGGTGCAATGAATTTCAGTTTGTTTTTTAATTATTTCTATGTCAATCTTTGGCTTTGTTTGACAAGATGCCACTGATTTTTAGAGCATTCTTTGTTTTTCCTCCTCGTCCTTCTTTACTGTATCGTGATGAATTGATGCTTATTTGATCGTTTCTTTAAAAAAAATTAATTAAATGATAATCGTCCAGCAAGACTGGACTTGATTAGCATAATTTTATTATTGATTATTATTATTATTATTATTATTATTATTATTATTTGCCAAATTCATTCTGTCATTTGGCATATCTCCAACAGGCGATGCTCATTTCAATAATTAACTGTTGATTCTCAATTGTCTATATGATATTTTATTTTCACTGTGAATGATTTTCATTATTATATCATGATTCTCGTGATTGATTGTGGTTCGTTGTTATCACATTATTATTATTATTATTATTATTATTATTATTATTATTATTATTATTATTATTGTTTGTGTTATTTCAAGTGGCATGAAATGTGGGACTAGCTGTTGTCTGTTTGCTGCTGCTGCTGCCTTTAAGTTTATTTTGTGTTATTGCATTGAAACCGGTTCTCTATGGAATTTGTTTACTTTTTCAAGGCAGATGTTATAATCCATTCAAATTGATGAATTTGTATATTTAGTTCTTTTTGGAAAATAATAGTCAATATATGTCAGATTTTCTAGCATAGATTTATTGATTATGCGGTGTTATTTGCGAGTTATTCGTCAATCGACTATGTTAAAGAAAACTAACATCAGTTATCAGATAATAATAATAATAATAATAATAATAATAATAATTATTATTATTTTATAATAATAATAAGTTATTTTATTTCATCGTTAAAATGCCATTTTTCTCATTTTAATATTTCAATCCAAATGAGATTTCATTACAGTTTGCGATTTCTATTTCTTAGTTTTATTATCTTAAGAGTTTTTCAATGCTTTAACAGATGCGTTGAAACTATTTTCTGGTGCTTTCATTGATTGCATTGAATATACAAAATTTTGAATGACTAATTAGTGAATTATTGTATTTTATTGAATCTTCTCTGTCATTCACATTATTTTATTGTTCAAATCAAAATTTATTGAAATTTTTCATAACTATAATAACAATGAATTGTAATAAAATAATTTGTTATTAAATAATAATTTTCTACTAATACTTAATCCGATTTCCTATGGGACTCAGTAATCTTCTTAATTGTTTCTTTTTTTACTGCTGCTTTCCTTGGAGTAAAAAAGACGCTATTTTACGTGTGTTCATGTGTTCATTTTATTTCTATTACTAAATTTAACTTTATTTATGTTAAGAATGTTGTTCGTTTTTATGGAGTCTTTTACATAATACAATTAAAGAAAAGAATTAGATTTACATATTATTTTTTATTGTTTTTTTTGATAACGCGCATTTTCAAATATTTCATATTCTTCTATAGTTTCTATTTTGCTACCATATGAAAATTTTAAATGTTTATGTTCAATTGGCGCTATTAACCAAAATGATGATTTCGTGTTGTATTTTTATTAATTTAAATTTGAAGTGATTTTATCAATATTTGAAATTATTGGTATTTTCAAATTTAATAATTTCAATTTAAGGTGCTCCGGATCCAACAGCAGGAGCTGGAGTTGCCCAACCAGAACCTCAATGGCATCTTAATGAAGCTCAAATTCGTGAACAAGTTAATCATCAACTGATCTCGTTGTCTGTCAGTGAAATTCCCGCCTCTCTGTCAGCAATGTGTATAAAGGTTCGAGAAATGCTGCGAGTTCAAGACTCGAATGGAGCACGAATGCTAGCTCTAATGACAGATCAATGCTTAAAAGATAATCGGTTATCAATTTTCAAAATGCGTCAAGCAGAAATGTGGCCGGCTTATCGAGATTTGTGGGAAGAACTATCACAATTATGGATTTGTGTCGTGTTATGCCCATGGATTTCTTCGGTGATCGTCAGAAATGGAAACAGAAATTAGTCGAATGGAGTCAGCATGACTGTTGTCCTCCTGAAGATTGGGACTATGGGCATCAATCTCCGGGTCCTTATAGTGTTATCCCAGAACTCGATGATGAATATTTATCACCCATTGATGAGATTCAGTCCAGAAATAGACAATCAAACAGTGTTTTCAGATTAGCTTTGATAGCAGCTGATATGTGCTGGGATCTTCCGCATTTACAGGTTGTTATGATTGAATTAATTAATATTAATGTTGTTATAATTAATATTATTATTATTATTTTACCACTATTATTATTTTTAAACAAGTAAATAATAAAATAAGCCCTTGATTCAAAATATCTATTAAATCGATGGAAAAATTAAAACTATAAATATTGTATAATATTTAAACCATTTTTCTAAAATTTTCTAACATTTTTAATATATTTGTTTAAAAAATATATTTTTATAAATAAAATTTGTATTATTTTTTTTAAATATTTAAAACTATTCAGTTTTACTATCCTACTTAATGATTGCAGGTAAACTGTAGAAATATATCATAAAACGTATATTTGAATGACAACTTCTTGTGACTAAATCATTGCCAAGCCACAATGTAAAGAATTAATTTTTTTATCTTTTTTTTACAAAATGAAAATAAATCAAAGGTTACTAAAAAATAAAAAATTTAACTCATTATTATTTTCATTAATTTTTTTATTACTGTGATTATCATTATCATCATTAATTGATTAATTTTTCTGTTGGTTGTAGTTAAAAATATTGAATATTAAACTATTAATATTTTAGTGATTGTGATTAGAAAATGTTTAAATGAAATAGCATAAGCACTTCTGTCAACTTTGATTTCCCACGAGAATTTCTTTAGACCTCGAATCTAGTCAATTGATATCTTGTTGGCTCATTGAAATTCTTTTATCTTTCTATTTTCCATCTCTTTCCTTCATAAAATTATATGAGATTCAGCTGAATTCAATTTCCTTAGTGATATATTTCTGTTTTAAATTTAATTGACTATACGGTATATATTGAAATAATTATTTAATGTTATTATAATATTTTGCATTGTGTAAAAGAGAATATTAATAGCTTAACGTAAACTGCAGACATGTAGGAAACTTGAGTATTAAAAAAAAAATTTTAATACATTTATTTGAACCGTATTTGAAAAACGTTATTTTTCCGTATATTTAGTTCAAATTGATATTGTTAATATAACTGCTTTAAATGTATGCATTTGTAGCAAGCACAAATTAGAAATATAAAAGTTTATTGAGAAATCTAAAGTTTTTGAGTAAACCTAAAAAATGAATAATTCTATCATAAAATTATATGGTATCTATTGGTACTAACTGTCCAAAATCATTTCGTTATCATTCTCATAAAATTCATCTTTAGCTGAAGGAAATCTTTGTAATATGATTTTTGTGGAATTAAATCTCTCAGCTTGAAAGTTTCCACTCGTATCTTTATAGAGAAAAAAACGTTACTCAAAAACAGTCATAACTCTGAAATATGTTGGCAAACTTTGAGTTTTATTCACTAACTAAGGAGTAACCGGATTTCGAATGTTAATTAAAAATATCATAATTTTTTGCCTATTTATTTGAAAATCAGCTAAGTAAATTGTTAAAAGATTGAAAGAACGCTTCAAAAAAATGTAATGGATTCATAAAATTCTAATCCAATATGTTTATATATTTTATCTTAATATTGTTTTTCTTGTACCAAGTGTACATTTTTGCAAAAATGTAATCCTGTATGTGATACTGACATTAAGTATTTATTTGCTAAATCAATTAAATTCAGGTATGAATAATGATAATGAATTGTTAAATATTTCAAAATTATATATATATATATATTATATATATATATATATTGCACACAATAATTTCTCGAAACTCCTCTTAACCGGATAAAATAATAATTATTGAGTTGAGAAAATATCCGCTCAAATTATATTTCTATTTGGTAGCCAATAATATTTGAATTCAGCATCATGACAATGCATATTTTATTTAACATTTTTTAATTTAATTATTTGTTTATTTTGATTACATTATTTTCTAACAAATAATACTCAAAGTTTTGTAGGAATATAGCTTATTGTTCAATTCAGATAATATTAAAATTAATTATATTATTTATTGGGAGTAGCAATAAAAATCATTAATTTTTGTGAATAATTTGTTAATTATTTAAAAGGAAATAAATAAATTAATACACACATTTCGAACATTTTGAAAGGGAATTCTAGCTTGTTAAAATTTATTTTAAACATATATTTGAAATTTAGATAATTTCTGTTGTAAAGAATATTTTAGCGCGTATTTCGAAACTCAGTAAATAGAATGCGTTTTAAAAATTAATAATAATGCATATTATAGCATTTAATTCTTTACTCATAATTCATAAATTTTTGTCACTACAAAGTTGTAATAATAATAATTTAAACAATTATTAAGACAATATTTTTTGAGACAAATACTATTTATTTGATTATTACAATAAAAATTTCAATCATGTATCATTCATTAAAACTGTAAAATTTTAAATATTAAACATTTAAAAATTAAATGTAATTTCTATAAAAATTATAAGATAAAAATTATAAAAAAAGTTTTTCTCCTTACAATGCGTATGAGACTATTTTATGTTCTATATAAGATAAATAACAAATTAAAGTATCAAATAAAGACATACAAATTTTTTTTTAAAAACCTTTCTAAGTATTGTTTGTTTTTTAAAATATTTACATATGTATTTCTAATTTCAAAGCCTTTCTAACAATTATGTAATCTAAAAATTAAACAAGCAATTTCGTTAATTAGTCTAAATTTACTATGTATTCAGTTATAACATCGTCTAGCCTAGAAATTGATCGTAAAAGGAAATTTAAAGTATGCCACTGTGCTGGTTCAGGTTTTCTTTGCTAGAGATAGTTGTGGCAGTCTGTTTCTTGGCATCGTGTGAAACCTCCTATGTCAAATGTTGGCGGAAGATTTGTAAACAATTGTAGAATTCTGTAAAGAAAAAAGAAAATACTACTTCAAATATAGGCAATTGGGGAAAGAATTGAAATTTCACTACCTAAAGAGACTATAGGTTTATTTCTGAACTATGTAAAGCCAGTGATGGGCGTGGTTTTTAAACTTTATTGAAAACATTAAGATATTGTTCGATATTTGAGACTCAAGAGAATACACTGAGTTGAAAGGCCTGGTATGTTTAATGAAAAAAAGCTAGTTGAGAGTTTTCAAATTGACTAATATTTAGGGGAAATTAATTTCACAGTTGCATTCGGATCGGAACGGATTTTATAATTATTAATAAATCATGACATTGGAATAACTTTTTCAAGATCATTTAATTACAACACAACGGTTTCGTTAATAGAGGAATTTAGAATTACACGCGATCCGATAGCAATTACGGTAAAAGACAACCGATATCAAAATTTGGCAGAAATATTACCAGATATGTGAAAAATATAATTTGGCAGACAACGGGATTTTCACCTTAGGAAATATAATTTCGTGGACAATTGATTGACATTTGGTGAGAAAATATTATTTAAACAATAAGAGAAATCGCTTAGGAAATTAAATAAACAAATTTTTATATTGTAGGAAAAGTTTTAGTGGAAAAAGAGAATGCTAGAATAATGGACGAATATAGTGAAAGCCCTTGTGGTAGAGGAATCGAAAGGCAAGGGAAATATTCTAAATGTTGAGTGGATTTAAATTATTTAGTTGCATGGAATGATAGATGAGATAATAGTACGTGATAGGTCTTAATCATTCCTTATTAGTAATAAGACAGGTGTGTAGGAATTATTTCTCGACATTACCTCCATTACCACTGATACCGGTTCCCGATGGTCCACCATTGATTTGAAAGCCATTTCAAAGAATTTTTAATAATTGCTTTCTGGCTGAAATATAATTTTTTATGCATAAAAGCGCTATTTTCAATTGAAATTTTTTACAAAATTTTTCCCCTCTCAATCGCGTTCTGGAAAGACATACTTGTTTTAGTTTGACTGCACGGACAGCCATGAAAACTGAATGCGCTACGCCACTGTTTATTAACTATTTGATAATGAATGCCGTTTCTAAACTGTATATTTTATTATTGAATGAATGATAATTTCCATGGTTATTATGTAATGGAAACATTTTCTTGGATTTATTTGCAGAACAATATTCATCACTTTTCAACTGATATTATTGCATTCGGAGAAGTTATTATCAAATTATTCAATAAAAGTTTTCATAATTACCAAATGTTTAATATATTTAATATATTGTTTTGATAAAGTGAAAATTTTATAACTGTCGTGGATGTTTGGAAATTATTTTTTATTTTCTTTCCATTGATTATTTTCCATGTCGGTCAAATACTTTCAATCAGTTAATAGTGCTTTTATCAATAATTCACTGAGTGATTATCGATTCAATTTTCCGCCTTCTACTAAATAGGGATTGGAAAATGACACAATTGGATAATTAATAAAAACTATTTAAATTGAAAACGATTTAGGTAGTTTGCAATATTAACGAATGATATTTTTACTTTGGTTTTTACAAAATTTGAATTTGGTTTGGTTCTATGCGTTTCTTTTACTTATTATGACATTAAAAAACATTTTTAAATTACTCCATACATTTAAAAAAAAAAATACAAATGAAAATAATTTAACTATATCAATTAAATATAGTCAATTTAAACTGGGGGAAAACATTAACGTCACAACTAGGTTTGTATGCACTCAGTTTCCCTCCATTATTTATCATTGTTTAGTGTCGCTATTTTCAGAATTCATCTGAATGGTGCAATAACTGGCCATGTAAAATATCAGGCCCATAAGCATTTTGCCCAATTCTGTTGTCAACTATGCTCACAATTTTCATTCCACTTGATAAAGGTTATATTGAAAATGCGTACAGGTCTAATTCGTTGAAATAATTGTAACATAAAGTTTCGAATCATTGTCCATGTTGAATTATTTGCCCCCTTTACATGAATAACTATAGTATAAAACTTTGGATTAAGAAGGAATTTATAACTTATTTTACACTTATTTTTTACAGTTACTTCATAATATAGTTACAATATAGAGCAACTTTCTTTATTTCATAGCTTCTAAGTATTTTATTTAGATTCTAAAATAAAATTGCTGCCTGTCATGCTTAATATAATTTATATCTTATTGAAGCGACTTGAACTTCAAACAGATGTCAAAATTTACCCAACTTGAAATATGTTACTTATTTATTTTTTATCATTATACTATTTTTATTGTAGAATATTTTTTAATTAATTTGCAAATTATGAACTAAATGATCTACTTTATTAAAATCATCGAAATTTCGCGTTTGATAAGTTGTCAATTTTTCAAAAATAATATTTTAAATTGGGTACCCCGTTAAATAATTTTGATTAAATGTTTTTTGTGATTTTTAAAAATAATTGGAATTTATTTTAATGTATAAATTTCTTTTTTTTTGTTTTCTTTAATATTCATTGGTGTGTTTAATAATTGCGTTTTCTTCTTTTGTGTGGCGTACTTTAATTATTTTAATTGTAAAATGTTTCCACCAGTTTGACATTGAAGTAATATTTCTAAGCAAATTTCATACAAAATTTCAGTTAATAAATCTCTCTTAAATTCAACCAGAACGAGCACTCGCAACTTTGGCACCCCGAAAATATTGTTTTACTCAAAAAAAAGCCCAATTAGCATCGTATATTTTCAGCTAGTTAATTATAAAGGTGCTGAGATTATGAGAAACGGCTTCCGGGATGAACATTTTGTTGGTCCCATATTTATTATCAACAGAACGTAACATAAAAAGGTTCTGACATGGCGACTTTTTAATAATGGCGTCAGGTAGGAGATGAAAATTATGAAATTAATTTATTATAAAATTAAAATGTTGCTTTATAACATATATTTTTCTTTGATAGAATACTAAATGTTGTAATAGTTATATTAATATAATGTTTTTAAATTAAGTTTTTAACCCTTAAAGAAGTTACCCGATAAAATGTCCAACTCAGGATTTCTACTTGAAAGTTAGTTCTACTGTTCAGTTCTTTATTTTTAGTGTTTTCAGTACTTTAATTAGAGTTAACCCGTATTTTTATACTCCTAGACTTCCAATGAAAAATATACATATGAAAATGCTACACTTTCGACTTTCTTGTTATAGATGAATCATAATTTTGACTTTGTTTATTATTTTCAAGTCTGAATTTGTACATTATTTTTACATTTATTCTGCTACTGTTTACCAGTTATAGTGTCTTGTTTCACATCTGGTAAGTTGCTAGAAAACCAATTATTTGTTATATGGAAAGTATTTTTCCAACTGGTTTTTGTTAATTTCTTTACATTTCAGACATTTTTTTTATTACAGAATCAATTGAACATATAATCTAAGCTGGTAAAATGTATATGAAAATGTTTAAGTTATGTAATAAATGTTCATGAAATAAATTGCTTATTTTTATCCATGTGAGTATAAAAAGGGAAGAATTTAAAAATAAATTTTATGTCCGAAATTACATGTTTAAAATATCAAGATGGAAACAGGAATTAATTACTAATTTTACTGTAATTTACAACTTATTTACGCATAATGGCTTTTTGTCATGTTTCGATATTTGTTTCCGTCGTTCCTAAAAGTTTAGGATCACAGTAATTCTTTTAACAGTTTCTTCATTTCTAGGCACATCATTGATACCGACAAGTCATTGAGAAAGCTTGAATCCTCCAATAAATTATTTACTTATTGTTAGCAAATTGTTTAATACTAGATATCACTAAGTTCATTTTAATTAGCACCTTATTACTACTATTTGAAATCTTTAACCAGGGCTGGTACTACTAGCTTTTTAATAAAAAATATGTGATATGGTTTTTGTGTTAAAAATGAAAACAGTTTATTTAATCTCGATTAATTCGATTGGCTTAATCACAAAGTCAGTTGAATTGGAGGAACTCAGCTGTTTTGATTCGCGTTTGAGGTGGAGTTTTTCAACTTCATTCATGAAACTGACTGCGCTATCTTTTGATTCTTACATAAAATTAGTAAATGTTGAACCTATTTTAACAATTTTAAAGTATTCTGACTTGTGGTATTAATGTATCAATGTTGAGTTACCAGTAAAAATTTATTAGAATGCATCCAAATTTTGTGAGCTTTACTATTTTTTTTTACCTTAGAAACACATTTTTGGGATGGCTGAATTAAAATTACACATTTTTAAAATCTACAAAAAACGCGTTTGTTATTAAAAAAAATTAATTTCAAGGTATCAAACGACCTTGCGAAGTAGCGACTCATATTTTGGTTACAACTGTATTAGGCATGGTTCATGGTCAAGGATTCATGGTCGACATTGTGTAGTTAATGGTCATAATTCAGATTTTTCACTTTTAAACAACTTTGTTGTTTCTTTTTATCTTTATTTTCAATATTTCCGATTTATATTTTTAAATTATTATTAAGACGTTGTGTGCTATTTCGCTACAGAAACTTTCGACCTGCCGGACTCAAAGGTTTTGTGTGGTTTAATTTTGCTTGTATGTATTTAAGAAGCCAGGTTTGTTGTACGTGTCAAAATAGTGAGTGAGACAAACCCTGGCCTGAATGTGTCTACGGGGCACGAGAGATATGACATGTTTCTTACTGCAGTCAATGTGTTAATTTATCATTTCCTAATATTATTCACGTTTACTACTTAATTTCCACGAGTTTTATCAATTATATTGCAATTTCCCTTGTCAACATATTCCTTCATCTTCTAAATAGTTATCAATAAGGTCTATTTCGTTTTTTCACCATGTTGATCCTGAAAGATCAATTTTACTTGAAAATATTTAGTTTTTGATAGGTCGGTCTTTAACTAATTTTCACTTACTCCATCATGCACAACCATCCTTTTTGATTAATCTAATTTCAAACTTCATGAAACAACTACAAGTCACGTTAAAACCACTGTGTTTTTATGGGGTTTTTTTTAATATTATACATTATGATTTATTTTCCACAATTCATATATCATTATATTATTAGTCTCGTTTTCCAATTTTTTGCCATTTCCTTAACATGTGAGAAAGTTTATCATATATGTTTGTTTACCGTTCAAATGTGAAACAGATTACCAACCGAGTATTTTTCTCTTGTAATTAAGCCGTTTATTTATGTGGAGTGGATTTATGATTATTTCAATGGACTCCTCGTCACCATACTTATAATATATTATGTTTTTTCTGTAATCAAACGGTTTCTGGAAATAGGAGTAAATAAATATTACTAACAAGTAATTTATTAATCAATTTTTACCATCTCCTTCGGCTATAATGCACTTGTGCCAATGTTTTTCCAATCCTTCATGCATTTCTGATATTCTATAGCAGGTATTGTCTTTAGTATTTCCTTGATTTGCCTTTGTGATAGACTTTCCTGTGCAATCAAACACTTGTGTTTTCGTTAGAGAAATTTTTATACAGCATTTCTATATGATTTTTTTTATGCTTTTATTGTGTTTATTTAGGATTAAGGTTAGGAAGGGAAAGGAAAAAAAGTTTAAAAATTAATTATAAATGTTGCGATAACGATATAACGGACTAGATAAATTTGATATTTTTTATATAAATATTGGAAATAACAATGAAAACCTAAATGGTAAATGTTGATTAATATAAATCGAGAGCTTTTTTTGAAAGAAAACTTTTTGATTGCAGTAGTATATCAGGACTAGGACCATAATTACACATTTTTCATATATCATTATGTTCAAAATTTACA
Organism: Schmidtea mediterranea; assembly: GCA_022537955.1. NCBI lineage: Eukaryota > Metazoa > Platyhelminthes > Tricladida > Dugesiidae > Schmidtea > Schmidtea mediterranea. Next base: position 39,746,336 of record CM039679.1, on the reverse strand, counting down.
TTTTTGCTGTACCACAGTCGCTTCTTTTTATAATGGTTTCAACACTGAGTATTATTTTTTGGTATATCTCAATTCTTTCTTCTGTCACATTGAATCCTTTTAGAATGGTTAGTACTCTTCAATTTTCCGTTTCCAAACTATAATTATCAAAATGTAGACAATGAAACATGGCAACCAAATCGTGATATAGGATTCAACATGCTCACTTCAAAACTTGTCATTTATTGTTTCATGGTTCAAAACGTTTCAACGTCATTTTATTATGTACTTTTATGGAGTTGTATAAAACTTACTGGCTCACATAGGTTGTGAGTTTATTCAACGGTAAATCTAGATAAAAATATTTCTACCTCTTCCAAACCTGTTTATTTATTTTGAAATATTTGATGGGCATATATTGTCCCATTAAGCTTGAAATGGTTAACTTTTATAAAATATTCTACGATTTAATAATATATGTGAATGTGTATTTACGTCAAATAATATAAGCACATTTTAAAACAGGAAATTCTCAATGACAAAGATGATGTCAAACATATTTGGCCAGAACAATTGCCATTATCCTGTCTCAGAGTCTTAGCGTTACGCAGTAATGGTTTGCATAATGAAGCTGTCAAGCTTGCCTTATCAATTTGTCGATATTTGATTGGTCAACGTCCACAAATCACTACGCAATCTCGGCCAGTCAAACCTATTGAACCGACTACACCTGCTAACCAGTCTTGTTGTTGTTGTCTGGATAATTCATCGACAGTGGACTCTAAATCAACTGCAATATCATCATTTAATTGTCTCCTTCAAAAATACTCCAATTGTACTGATATTACTGAAAATGTTAACGATTCCGAACGACAGACATGTGAGCTTCCTCTCTCAGAATCTTTTTTGAAATCTTCAGAAATTTCATCTACGGTTTTAATGTCTTCCTCCGCCGATTCGTTAGTGTCTTCGCCACTTCCAACAAATTATTCAACCATTAAAAACATCACAACAAATTCAAATAAGTCATCTTCTACCTCTACATGTTTTATGCAGTCGTGCTCACCACTATGGTTGTCCTCATCAAAGCCTCCTTTACTTTCATCTAACATGGAATATAGTCTCAATCCGCCTCTCTCGTCTCTCTCATCTCAACAATTGCCTTTACCCATCACAAATTCTACCGCTCCTATTTTACGATCTGGCTGGTTAGGAATCGTTGGAAACCCAATCAAAATCTTAGTAGAATGTCTCCTTGAAGTCAGTAGGGTTGATTCAACATTGAACCAAACACAACAAATTTGTGCCAGCATCAAATCTCCATCATCTGTGTCATATGATCATATCAATATCGAAGCTACAGATTTGCCTGATAGGTCCTATCTTAATTTAGCATTACGAATCTCGATTTTAGCTCTTTGTCAGGAACGCTGTATGCCTCCAGACAAGCATAAGCAAGAACGTTGTCTCAATCAAGAAACTCGTTTGCTTGAATTGCTATCCACACTGCCGAAAGTTGATCCTGAATTAAGCCTGATTTTGGTCCAGTGTTTACAAGCCGAATTAAACTGCGTTAACAACAGTGCTCTCTCTCCCAATTTACCACCGAACGCTTATCCGATGCATTGTACTGGAAACTTCTTTTTCAAGTGGCTTCTTTCAATAAATCAAGATCTCGCTTACAGTCTCGTTCGTAGAGCAATGCGTTTACCGATTCTCGAAAATCATTCTGATCAACATCCAGAAGATCAATTGTTGTTGCCTCCTCCACCTTATCGGCGTATCACAGAATCAATCCGCTCTCAATTCCATTTATCTCAAATCCAGTCGATACCGATTCAACCTCCTCCGCTTTCACAATCGATCCCGAATCCACCAATAATAACGACATCAATCAACGGAAGGTGGCCGGTTTTGAGACGTGTAGAAGCCGCTCAGTGTGAACTTGCTCTCACAATGGTTCAAGCTGCCCGTGATTCTAGTCAACGGTTGGATCAAGTTCTGAAAATATGTGATAGACATATTCACTCATCGACAAGTCTTTTCAAGTTATCTCAAGAAATCTGTTCCAAATGTTTCATGAATGCGCATTTACGGTGTGCGGTTTTTCATTTGGCTCTCAATGTAGCCAGCCGTACATTGCGTCGATCTCATTGGCGGCGCCGGGAAATGGTCCAATGGTTGATCAGTTGTGCTGTCCCGGTTGGTACTGTTGGAATTTTTCACTTGGTTTCCAACTGGCGGCATTACATCACTCCAAAAGAGGCTGTTCTTCAGGTTGCTTCAACTCTTCTTGGACCGACACCTGGCTTGTCTCGAGGCATAGTGGAATCGCATTCTCATCATTCGTCTAGTGGACAGATTTCTGTAACTCAAGACGAGCGTGTTCGGCGAGAAGTGAGAAAAATGGCCCTTGAGGCAGCCTCGAAAGATCCTTTGCACTGTGGAATGCGAGCATTGAGTTTATCGGAAAAAGATCCTCAAATGTTTGAAGCTACATATCAGGCGATATATGATGCTGCAGAGCGAGGAGCAATCGGTCCAGCGGAACTGTTTTCTCTCGGTCGTTATCTAGAACCGAGAAGCAATCGCAGAAAAGCCTACGCTCTGGCGTTATTCGCAATCAATTATCTTCAACCTGTCGAAGTCCAAGACGTTTGCCCGGTTGCAACCGATCACGACATTTCCTGGGCGTGTATGCTTGCTCACAGTCTCGGTACTGAAGCCGTGTCAGAAATGATCAGCCAACTAGTGAGAAAAGTGCGAACACCTCTTTTGTTGGCTGAGATTCTTCATCGGTGTCGTCTGTCTCCGATTCTTGCTCATCAGCCAGCATCCCATCACGATCCATCCGATACAAATCGACGCACAATAACAAACACAGCAGCTGCAGCAACAGTAACTACAACAAACACAAGCGCCACCAACCCAAACTCAGCATCATCTTCGGCCTCATCGTTCAAAGTCTTCCTCAGTGTATCAGAACCACCTTTGCAATTGCTATTGAATGCAACCGTTGAAGCATTTTTCAGTAGCACCCAACTCAGATTGGCCAATATCAGTCCGAGGCATTACAATGATTTCTTGGAATTTCTGTGCAAAGCTCGTGATGTCTTCCTGTTAATTGTGCCTGGTGGCATGTGCAAATTCAAGCAACTCATCGACAGCATTCGTCACTCACATCGTGGAAAAAGAAAGTTGAACAGTTTACTGAAAGAGCGTTTCCTGTTTGACAGTCTATCAATCACCGCTTCAGCAAGGAATAATAATAATAATAATGACATGTTATAATGTATATATATATATATATATATATATATATATATATTATAATAAACACTTGTGCATTGAAATTAGTCTCGTTTTTTCTATTTGCTTCCACATTTATCACTGCAACAATCATTTTTGTTATTTGTCTACCACTCTATATATTTATTCATTTTGAAATATTATCAGTCCATCTCAGTACAAGTTTTTTAATTTGCATTCTGTAAATATATCGCATGATATTACGATGTTTTTTTTATTATTATTATTATTATTATTATTATTATTATTATTATTATTAATTATTATTATTATTATTAATTATTATTATTATATTATTATTATTATTATTATTTTATTGTTACAAATTTCACTGTATTTTTTATGAAAATTGTTTAATATTTGTTGAATGCCAATAGCAAAATTGTGACCCCATTTCTGTATGTGTGTGTGTGTGTTTTAGTGCGCATTGATTAAAAAAATTTCAGTGCAAATGTTAAAAATCGCAAAATGATTTTATGTGAACGCTTGTCAATAAATTGTGTAGATAATTCAGTTCCATGTTTTGGAGCATATTTTTTGTAATAAAAAATAAAGACTGTGATAAATATATTAGTCTTAATTTTCCATTGTGTATTGCAGAGCTATTTTTGATATTGAAGGTAATAAGAAGTTTTGTAACTGGTTTTGTAATTTTCCTAGCGTTTCCCGTGTTTCATTTTGCATATATTATAAAATCGACCTTTTTTCAATTTTAAGGGGATTTTAAGTCTTGAATAATTCATTCACTGTATTTTACGAACGAAATGTAATGGATTCAATATTAGAATTAAAACTTGGTGATTTATAGCTACAGTAAAAAAACTTAAAAAAGGGTATATATTCCGTCATTTTCGGTCAACTTATTTATTTTGATTTTGATCAGTGTTACATTTATAAACCAGTTACTAATACTAAAAAAAATTCAACAAGATTTTGTTTTAATGATGGGTCTTCTACGGTAATTGAGTTATGTCGGAGTCTATAAAAACTTATTTTTCTATGTGAAATCAAACGGCTTATTAAATTAGTTTATTGTGAGTAAAATAACGGACGAGAACCTGCCAAAAATGTAGGTTATATTAACGTTTTGAAGAATTCTCTTATTCATTTTGCTCTTCGGTTTATTTGGAGTAAACTCCACATTTCTCAATTTCAGTTTCTCTAAATTTTCACTAAATCTTATAATTTAAATTTAAAATCGTTAATAGTTTTCTAAGATTTTCTTTCAATTGTTTTCCGTAATTTCATTTAATATTTTGTTCAATTGCAATTCTTGTTCTCTCTTTTATAGTTCTGATATTAGACAACTTAAATAAATTTCGGATTTTCCTCATTATTTCTATATCTGACAAAGTTAGAAAAATTTATTTTTCATTTTTTCCTTGTTTTTAAATTTTATTTTCAATTTGCACTTTTTAATTAATAAAGACCTTCAATAAGTTTATTATTTAATCAAATGATTTTATGCCAATTTCTTTCATTTTTTTCTTAATCCTGATTTCTAAAAAACTGAAACCTATTCATACTTATTTGTTCTCAAGTGATACATTTACATATAGATTGGAACCCAATGAAAATCTCTGAGAATATTCTGTAAAATTCTAATTAAGAAGACCAAGTTACAGCAGCACAGCGGCTTTTCATTGATTCTGTTGTTGTTCCAGTGGCTAAGTTTATGGTTTAAGTCAGTATAGCGGGATCCACTGTTGCTTGACCTACCATATACTAATTGTTTTTCTGGGTTCCAACGCATTGAAAATATTGCATCTACACCATTTCCTAAAATACCCTTCTCGTATACAACTTATGTACAATTGAACTCCTAAATTCACATGCACACAGCGTTCATCTACAATCGGCATCACAGAATAATGGTTGAAAATAAGGTGATAAAAATAAGTTAAATTTGAGCACGAAAAAACGAAAAACATCAAAAATAATTAAGAATTTAATTAAAAATTTATAAAAATTTGATATTTAATATTGTTGGGTTTTTATTAAGAAAGTCGGTGCTTAGGTCTGACTCCTTGGTGTCCTTATTTAATCGATTTAATTAACTCAACACAAAAAGATTTATTCCCAATTTATATATCACAACTTTATTCACAACTTTCACAAAAATCGATTCAATTCACAATACTCTACACAATTACTATGCTCGATTTCACAAAATTCAATGCGTAGGGATACGTCTTCCAAAGGAGATGTCCCTGTCTAGTACGCAATTTGTTTGGCTGGTTGATAGTAGTGGGATACAAGCCCTCTAGCTCAGAGGCCCTCTAGCTCACATACCCCCCCTCCCCCGGCAAAAATTTTTTCGCGCTAAGTTTAAAAGTACAAATTTTTTTAAAACAAAGACAATGACACATTCAAGGTCATTGAAACAAAGACCATGACTCATCAAAAATTTATCAAGGTCATTCACACAAAGACCATGACTCATACAAGGTCATTGGATGACTCATCAAAATTTTCAAGGTCAGTCAAAAGTAGGTCAAGGTCGTTGGATGAGTCATCAAAATTTTTCAAGGTCATTCAAATTTTCTCAAGGTCACGGAATTTTTAAACATTTTTAAATTTTAATTTACTACTTATAAAAAATAAGTAGTATATATTTGTAAATTATATTATTATTATTATTATTAATATTATTAATATTATTAATATTATTAATATTATTATTATTACTATTATTATTATTATTAATATTATTATTATTACTATTATTATTTTTATAATTATTATTATTATTATTATTATTATTATTTTTATTATTATTATTATTATTATTAATATTATTATTTTTATTATTATAATTATTATTTTTATTATTATTATTAATATTATTATTAATAATAATAATAAATCCTATTAAATCCTACGAATATTCAACAAATGCGGCAAATTTAATACTATAAATATGGGTGGATCTGATACAATATAACAAGTAGGAAGAATGAAGTAGAAAGTCCAACAAATAATGGAATATAGTAAACAATACAATGAATAGATGAATAATTTGGTATTATGATTATAAGAAACATTTAGTATTTTGTAATATTAAATAAATTCAGAAAATTGATGTATGTTTTATATTAATTATTGCTTTTTATAAAATGTTATAAATTTACTTTTAGAAATAACAATCATTTTTGATGTTCTTATTATTTTTGAATTTAAATTATTATTTTGTCAATAGTTACAATTGAATAAAATATTTAAATTAATTTTACATTTGGATATTTATTTATAACCATCAATTTATAAAGAGATTATTCAAAATATTTTTAATTTGTCAAAAAGTTTTATTTGAGTATAAAACTAAATCAAATATTCTATTTACTAATCAATAAAAATTATTTTAACTAAATTTCGAATATAATTTCAAATAATAGAATAAATTTAGAATTGAAAATAATATATTGTCAATAGTTACACCTAAAAAAGTATTTAAATATAAGTTTTATCGACATTAATAACATTTAGATAATAATTCTTAATAGCAATAGATATCCATAATGTTCATTCAAAATATATTATTCGAAGTGTTTTGAATTTACTATTGTAAGAGACTTAGATTTGATTTCTAATATCTCAGTATTTGATGTATATTCGCCGAATTAGTATACGCGCACGGTTATTGTTTTTAATAACTATTCTTCCGCGCATAAGTATCCATCAAAAATATATATCCCTATTTAAATATAATTAACCGATGAAATCTACTCAATTGTTAATAATTTTTAATTTAATATAATAGTAATTAATACACTCTTAAAGTACAATTGATTTTCAGTAAATATTTTCATCTTTTATGTTTATTTGTTGATCATTGAATAATTCAGACCATTTATTTCAAGTATTTCACAATATTTAATTGATATTTCATCTCATCATTGAGAAATTTTACCGACTAATTTATTATAAGCAATTCTCGATTCACTGAATATTTGTTAGCTTCAATTCATATTTTCTCACTTTAATGATTGCTTTCCTCTTTAATGAATATTTTCTCTCTTCAATTAATGTTTTCCTTATTCAATAAATGTTTTTTCCTCTTCAACGAATATTTTTCTCTTCGATGTATATTTTCTCCATTCAAAGTATATTACCCTTGTAAGTTATTAAGATATCAATTGATATTTCATCTATTTAGTAGATATCTTTAGCTATCCTACTGTTTTCAGTAATTTCAACGATTTTAGTCACTTAATGTACTATCTCACCAATATTACTTCTTCACTGAAAATTTTCTTTATAGAATATAATCTTTACTAATTAAAATTCCATTTGTTGACTTGTTATTTTCAATGAAAATTTAACTAAATAAATTACATCTTTCAATAGATTAGGTTGTACTCGACAAAAATAAAATAATTTTAGGCTATGTAAATCAATTAGAGCTTTTAGGGAAATTTTATTATAATTTAAGTAATATCTAGTTTTACGAGGTATTTATTTTAGTAAATTTTAATCATCTTTGTGAATTTTATGGTTTTCTTTTGAATTTTAATGGATTTAAGGTTTGATTATGTTTTTAATGAAATTATTGAAGAAATTAGGGTAAATCTATAATTTTAGAAACAATTAATTTCTTCCTAATTTATTAGATTAGACTTGATTTTAGGATTATTTTAAATAAAAAAAAAATAAATAAATTTAGGATCAAAATGTTTATGAAACATCTATTTAAGATAATTATTAACCAATTAGAATCCAATTTGACTGATAGATTTTGAATAGTAAATGATATTTTAATTATAATTTTATGTTCTATTTAAATAGTTGATTAAATCAGTTAATTTTTAAAAATATTTTAGTGAAACCTAAAATTTTAATTGATTTTACAGTGTAAATAAAGGGGTCAATAATTACTTTCATTTTCAAATCTAATATTGATTTCATGGATATCAATCACAAAAGTAGTATAATTTAGAGATTTTTAAGGGGATGCTCAGTGTGGTTATCAGTATAGTTATGAAAATCATTGAATTATCTCTAATGGTTGACTGGTAATTTTTATTGAATTTATACATGATTTACTGATTAATTTTAATGAGCAATATGATATATATTTTGTGATTTTACAATAATTTAATTTATGTGGAAAACATAGATTTTATTCGATTTAAGTCATTTTTGATGAATTTTTTAATTGCTTGAAATTGTTGCCAGAACAAAATTGTGGTGATTTTCGATGGAAAATGATGATAACAATTTTGTAATACTTTAAAGAAAATTTATTTTTATTGGTAAAATTCAAATTTTTATGATAATTTTAAGGGAATTTGATTGGTTGAATACATATAGTAAATATGATTCGAATGATGAATTTTTAAGGAGTAGAGTCGGTTAAACATAGATTTCTAAAGAAATTTTACCTTGTAGGTTTTTAAAAAATATGTATATTATTGGTGCAGTTGGGGGGAAATGTTATTTCAATGGAAATGATTGGTTA